>CAKOAT010947376.1:63900-139645 GCA_932364175.1 Eruca vesicaria subsp. sativa | reverse complement strand
CATCCACATTTCGCTAGCAATAGCCGGAATGTGTATCTTGGATTATGCACTGATGGATTTAGTCCATTTGGAATGTCTGGGAGACAATATTCATTGTGGCCGGTCTTTCTTACACCGTATAACTTGCCACCGGAGATGTGCATGCGACGAGAGTTTCTATTCATGAGCATATTAATACCTGGTCCAAAACATCCAAAAACATCTCTCGAAGTTTTTCTACAACCACTGATAGAAGAGTTGCAAGATTTGTGGTCAACAGGGGTGAGGATATATGATTGTTCAACGAAAATAAACTTTACGATGCGAGCGATGCTTTTGTGGACCATAAGTGACTTTCCTGCATATGGTATGTTGTCTGGGTGGACTACACATGGGAGATTAGCTTGTCCGTATTGTAATGGAATGACAGATGCGTTTCAGTTGAAGCATGGTAGAAAGACTAGTTGGTTCGATTGTCAGCGTCGATTTCTTCCCATTCACCACCCATACCGAAGAAACAAGAAATTGTTCAGGCACAAAAGGGTTGTTAGAGACACTGCTCCTCCATATTTAACTGGAGAACAAATCCAAGCGCAAATCGATTACTACTGTGCTCTGGAAACAGCTCCTCGTGGTGGGAATTGGCATGTTCCCAGTAATATGCCTGATTCTTATGGTGTTCAGCACAATTGGCACAAAAAGAGTATATTTTGGGAATTGCCATATTGGAAAGATCTTCTTTTGCGCCACATCCTCGATGTGATGCATATAGAGAAGAACTTTTTTGAGAACATCATGAACACTATATTGAATGTCCCAGGGAAGACAAAAGACAATGTAAAATCAAGGTTGGACTTACCCGTTATCTGCTCAAGGAGTGAGCTACATATACAAAGCAATGGGCAAGTTCCAGTTCCAATATTCAGACTGTCATCAGAAAAAAAGTCTGCGTTGTTCAACTGGATGGTTTCAGAAGTGAAGTTTCCTGATGGGTATGTTTCAAATCTCTCAAGATGTGTTGAGAAAGGGAAAAAGTTCTCCGGGATGAAGAGCCATGATTGTCATGTCTTCATGCAGCGACTACTTCCCTTTGCGTTTGCGGAGCTACTACCAGCTAAAGTACATGAAGCACTTTCAGGTAATTAATTAATATAATACGATGATATGATTATACATATATATACTAATGTGGATAATGTTTGTTTTTGTAAATATATAGGAATTGGAGAATTTTTTAGGGATCTGAGCACCCGCACTCTTAAAGTGGAAGTTGTCCAACAACTTCATGAAAACATCCCCGTCTTAATCTGAAACTTGGAGAAAATATTCCCGCCAACCTTTTTCGACGTCATGAAACACCTAGTTGTCCACCTCCCGTATGAGGCATTACTTCGTGGACCCGTGCATTATGGATGGATGTATCAGTATGAAAGGGCCATGAAAAATTTGAAAGGAAAAGCCAAAAACCTAGCAAGAGTTGAAGGTTCTATTATTGCAGGAAGTTTGACGGAAGAAACATCACATTTCACTTCCTACTACTTTGCACCGAAAGTACGTACAAGGAAACGAGCTCCAAGAAGATATGATGATGGTGGTGTCGTGCTGACATATATGGAAGACGATGTTCCAGACATCTTTTGTCAAATTGGGCGATTGGGTGGGAAATTGAAAGAGGTTTGGTGGCCGAGTGATGAAGACGTCCATAGTGCACACCTTTATATTCTTCTTAATTGCGAGCATCCATTGCTTGCTTATTTTGAAAGGTAAATATATAAACGTACACACTTATATATATATATTTGAATATTAAATATATAACATAACATATATGATTTTACAGTCAATTTGAGACTCAAGTCGAGGAAGCAATACCTGGTATATCGACAACTGAGTTAGAGAAAAGGAAAGATCAACACTTTATCAAGTGGTTGAGGAAACAAATACTTATTTATTACTTAAATTGTATGCATACATTACCACAAATTAAGTAAGTCTAATGTATTTTATTTTTGTTGCAGGTTGATTATGACGATCCTAAGTATCCCGCATGGTTTCGCGAATTACTTCAAGGTCCAGTTGCAAAGGTCACTACATCGGCGATGTATTTCACCCGAGGCTATACTTTCCATACCTACGACTATGGTAGCCACCGGGCGACAAGTAATTATGGAATATGTGTGAAAGGCGAAACAGATTTCTACGGGANATCTTTTTTTCGTAGGTACAACAAGTTCGAGCCTTTCATATTAGCTTCCCAAGCAGATCAAGTTTGCTTCATTCCATACCCTCGGATTACTACCTCGGGAATAAACTGGTTAGCTGTTATCAAAGTTACACCTCGAGGAAGAATAATCGCTGGAGAAGAACCACCATTACAAGAAGAAAACACCAATGAGATCGAGGAACCTGAAGCAGAAATTGATGACATCCTACTCATTGATCCGCATAATCGTCAATACGAAGATGTTCCTGATCACTCAACGGACGAAGGTGTAGACGACGAGTTTTTAGAAAATGATGATGTTTCAAGTGATTACGACAATGTATCCGAATGAATTATGTATGTGTTATAAGTTTGTTTAATCAACAAATCAATTTGGAATATATATATGTTTTGAATTTTGTTTAATCACAAAATCAATTTGCATTTGGGGTTTGAGGTTTATATGTAGAAGAGGTTAGGAGTTTGGTTGTAGAAGAGGTTATAAGTTAAGGAAATTGTGGTTTGGGGTTTGGGGTTTCGAGTTTAGGGATTTATAAAACCTTTCCTCGTAAAGCCCTAGTAATAGAAAACACGGGATAGTTATTTACTCGTAAGGCTTTACTAGGGCTTTACGAGGAAAAAAACGCGGGCATAGCTATTTCCTTGTAAAGGGTTTTCCTCGTAAAGCCCTAGTACAGCCATTACGAGGACCTTACGAGGAAATAAAAACACGGGCATAGCTATTTCCTCGTAAGGTCCTAGTAATGTTACTAGGGCTTTACGAGGAAACAAAATTCTTTATATATACGCGAGCAATCCGGTTTCTCATTTGCTAGTAACCTTCTCTCTAAGTCCTCTAAAGGTTCTCTCTAATCTGTAGTTAGGTGATTAGATTAGAGAATTTAGATTAGGTGGTTAGTTTAGGGAATTTAGATTAGGTGGTTAGTTTAGGGAATTTAGATTAGGTGGTTAGTTTAGGTAATTTAGATTATGTTAGTTTACTTTTAGTTACCGTTTTTTTAAATTATACGGGAATTAATGTTTTGATTTTTTTTTTTTTAAATATAGATGCCTAGACAGAGCAAGCTTGCTAAGGCTGCTGCTAAGAGGGCGTCGACTCTCGAGGGGATAAGCTACGGAGATATGTTTGGGCGTCAGGATGGTCCGGGTTCATCCTCGTCAGCTCCCGGTGGTTCATCCTCGTCAGCTCCCGGTGGTTCATCTTCGGCAGTTCCCGAGACCCAGGGAGGTTCTACGGCATCCCGGTCTCAGCAGACACCTCCTCCTCCTCCTCCTCCTCCACCGGTCGGGGTTCATCCCGATTTGTAGGTGCCGCCGAACGCACTATTTGCGGTGTACACGGTGGAGGATATTTTGGCCCTTCCAGGCATAGAAGGGCTGGCAGAGTTAGATCCTTACCGACGGAACGGCCAAAACATTTTATGGTATGTTTTAATTTTTAATTTTTTATTTATTTATTTCTTAATTAACAAAATATTTAGAAGTTAATCTAGTTAATGATTGATTTTGTGTCTTTCCAGGTTTGGTTGTGACAATAGTGTCGGATCTAGCGTCACAGACTGTATCAAGGGATACTTTCCCGATCCAGCTCCAAACTGGAAGATGACGGTGAGCCACACAAAAAAGACGTGGTTCAAATCGTTCGCTGTAAGTTTAGTTCGTTAATTTATTTTTAATTATTTTAAATTATTAATATAATTGAACTAATCCATCTTTTATTTTTTCTACTTACAGCAAAAGTATCGCTGGTCTATTGGGATTCACCAGCGAGTGAAGAAGGAGTTTGAGGCCAAGGCAAAAGCACGATTGCTCGACACGGTCTACAACTGGAAGGGTGACTATGAGGTATAGATTTATAAATTATAATATATATATAGTTTTTAAAATATTATATATTGACTTTAATTCTAATTTTTTTTTTTAAATCAGGTGGATGGTTACGAGGCCGGGAAACCCGATTGCCTCACAACCACGGTGTGGGATGGCCTCATCAGCTATTGGACGTTGCCGGACTCGGTCAGAACCTCCAACACAAACTCCGGGAACCGCATGACCAAGGACAAGCATGGCAACACGAAGGTGCTTCACACCACGGGTCGAAAACCTCACGGGGGAGTTCGTCTAGACATGGTAAGATGATTTTTAATATCAATTTAATTTTTATTTTATTTGAATATATTCCAAATTAATATTTAATTTTATAAATTAATTTTAGGCTAAGGAGACAGGAGTTCTTCCATCTCTGAAAGACCTTTACGAGANCAACGAGCTTGTTGCCCGAGTTGACGAACGCCAGACCCAGCTGACTCAGCAGACTGGGTCTCCAGTCATATTATCCACTGTTGACGTGGATAAGATTTACGAGGAGGTAAATAATTTGTTTTACTATTAATTTTTAATATTTTTTAAATTTTTCTTAATGTTATTAATATTTTTATTTTCAGGTCGCCCCTAGGAAAAAAAGGCGTATCATCGGGATTGGCTCGGTTAACGATGTCCCTGCAGCGACATCGTCTTATCATCAGGAGCAGCACGATGTCAATGATCAGCTGCGCTCGGAGTTGCAGGCGACGCAGTCTCATGTGACTTCGCTCACCGAGCATGTCACTTCTCTCACCGATATCCTCGACATTATGGCGGGTTGAAACCCGCAAGTGCAGGAGCTGTTGCGTCAGAGACGGGAACGTGCAGGGATTCCAAGTACTCAACATCCTCCGCCATCACAGTCACAGCCGGCAACCAACTATGGAGAGGATTTGCCGAGCCAGGACGACGACCGGTTCGTTCAGCAATTTCACGACCAGCATCCGTAATTTCTTTTATTTTTATTTGTATATTATGAATTTAAAAAATTTTGTATATTATTTAGTTATTTATAAAATATTTTGTTTTTTATTTTTTTATTTATAATTTGATTTTTTTTTATTTTTAAAAAATAAATTAATTATTTGTAATTATTTTTTTTAATAAGAAAAAAACATTTCCAAACAAGCTCGTAAATTATTCCAAGTAATATCCTCGTAAACTGTTCTAGTAATTTCCTCGTAATGTATCACTACGACCTTACGAGGAAATACTTACTACGAGCTTACGAGGAAATCTTACGAGGACCTTACGAGGAATATATTACCACGCCTTTACGAGGAAAGCTTTCCTCGTAAATTCGCTACAACCTTACGAGGAAAATGGCTTTACTATGAACGTGTTTCGAGGAAATGCGTTTCCTCGTAAGTTCCTAGTAAAAGGCCATTTACTAGGAACTAACGAGGAAAACCCGTCCTAGTAATGGACGAGTTTTCTTGTAGTGGTGGCTTACGATGTCTTGTTCTTAAACCAATACACTCATTATGTTTGGGTTTACCCGCTTAAAAAGAAAAGTGAGGTCTTTGCCAAATTCCTTCACTTCTTGACAATGGTAAAAACAAATTCAACTTAAACATTAAACACTTTCCGTGTGAAAATGGAGGCGATATAGTAACTCTAATTTTCAAAATCACTTTTCTCAAAATGACATTACAGTTTGTTTTTCTTGTCCACATATGTCTCAGCGAAATGGTAAGTCTGAACGTATGATCTGAACCGTTAACAACGCTATTTGCACCTTGCTTTCTCAAGCTTGCCTTCCTCCTTCCTATTGGGCAGAAGCCCTCTCTGTCGCTGCACACTTGTTCAATATCCTTCCCTCTACAGCGATTAATCATCAAATCCCTCACACTTTTCTCCACAGACAAAACTGTAATGATCCTCACGAGCGGATATAATTTTGGCCGAGAAATGTTTGAAGAATCAGATTCACGTTTAATCGATCAGAATTAAAAATAAAAATCGACCCGGTTAATTAAATTCTTGACGGTACTGTCTTGTGGTCGAAAGACCTTACTTTTGATAGTTTTGTCGAGTCTTAAATATTATGGTCGAATTTTTATTAAGCTGGACGAGATTTACCAAGAGCAAGATGAGAGCCTAAGACAAGGAATTTTTGGTTAAAAAATTATTTAAAATTATCAACCAACTTCCTAAATAATTTCTAAAGTGAACTATGTCCTCCACCAGACTGGTTGCTTAGTATTAAACCATAAGTTATGGACCTGTCTGCTTGCCTAGCTTCTTCAGTAGCCATCACATGACAATCATAAGCTGCCTGCTTACTTGGTTCCTTAAATTGTCATGTGAGAAACACATGAAAGGGCTGTAGATTTCTTCATGGTGAGGAAAGACAGCAGCTTTTGCTGTGGGTGCTGAAGCAGCTGGACAGCTGTCCACACGCAGCCAAACTTTATCCAGAAGAGAAACCCTCACCTGAAGTAAGCTCCCCTCTTATTTATCCCCTTCTTCAGCTGCTTCCCACGTCCATAATTCTGAAGAAAAAAATGGAGAAAAATCAGAGAATTTAAGAGAGAAAGAAGAAGAGAATAGCGAAGAAAAAAATCAATGAAGTTTTGGTGATTCAATCTTGATCAAGTCTCAGCTAGTTCATGGGATACAGAACAAGGTGAGATATTTGATTTAGATTAAACCCTAGATCTAGTTCAGTTCAGAGCTTGACCAAACCTTGATCTTTATCTTTAAGTCAATCCAGCCGCAAGCTAAGTTTGAAGGAGAGATCTGTCATGGAAACCATTGATCGGTTTTGATTTTGGGGTAAGCTTCATCCTCTTTCCTCAGACCTGTCATGAACTGTTGTGAACTTCTTATAACTGAGCTGATCTGAACTTCCAAGCTTTGTCATGAACCGAGATGATTAGATTTGTTTTAAATTCTTCTTCAAAACCGAGTTGTTGTGAAATGATGATCATGATCGGAACTGTATTTTCTCAGGTCTGTCCAGCCTTGTTCAAGAGCGACCCAAGCCTTGTCATAGCCAGTTTCACGAACAATCTTTAGGTGAGTCTAGATGGATGTGATGATAGATCCCAATTTAGTGTTTGATTGAATGATAATGGATTAATCGAATAAGTAGTAAAGTCTCTAAAATTTATATGAACCGTGTGGTATTTACTTAAGTGTAAACACTTAACACTTAAAGAAGTATTTTGAAGTATACATTGAGGTTAAGCCACATCTTAGTACTTGTTCTCAAGTACTAAATATAATAAAGCATGTATGAATTAATTATGAAGTAATAAGATATGAAGAATCAAGTGCTAAACTCATTATAAAATCACTATCCCTAAACTTCTGCATTACCATGACTTGGTCCTGCGAATGGAACAAGGTCATGAAGACACGATGATAGGGTAGCACCCTAGAGGCCGTGTACTGCATGACGATGCAGTCTCGAATGTTCATTCAAATGTTCGAGGATGATGGTAATGGTAACTCTCGAAGCTCGGTTAGCCTTTGTAGTTTATCGAGTTTAGTATATATTGTAATTACATTTTAGTATGGTACTAAAGCTTGCATTTTCATGTTTATGCTTGTGTTGATTAATTGGTTTATTAATGATTGTTTTGTGATCTGGATTCACTGGATAAACTAGTTACTCAAGACTCATTGTTGTGTGTGCAGGTAACCACTAGTCGGGATTTCTCTACTTCTGGACAGAAGGAACGGCCAACCAGCGATAGTATTTTGTTGTCCTTGCAACGTACCTTTTGATGTATATTTACTTAAAATGTTGTTGGGCGTTAGGCCGTAGGGTAAAACTATAACGCTTTGTAAGATGTTTCAAGTAAATAAATAATGTATAAAAGATCTTTATAAATCACGAGTTCTCTTATGATATTAGTCCTTGTCCGGGATGAACTAACTATCGAATATTACTTTATCTGGTTGAAAAACCTAGAGTGATATCCGATAGGAACGTCTGTGTTCTTTGGTTGTTTCTCTAAGGTGATCAGAAATATTCCAAGAACCTCATGTCGACCATCGGGGAACATCGACCGTGTCATTTCCGGTCATCCACGATCGGGGCGTCACAAAAACCCTACCTATGATCATTTTAGGGTATTTGGTTGTCTCTACTTCCCTAACCTCATTTATTCAATCTTCCAAAAACTCACCCTCGTTCAACTCCTTTCTTGTTCCTTGGCTAACCCTCTCAACATAAAAAATATCGCTGCCTTGATTTAAAATCAAACAAAATCATTATATCGACACATGTATACTTTGATGAAGAAAAGTTTCCAACAGCCAGCAACACGAAGAATCATCCCCTATTTTTCAAAATATTCTTCAAACACCCATTCCCACACCTCCTCAAACTTATAATGCAGCCCCATATCAACCAGCTTCATTAGTTCAGATTAATCACCCCATGACTACAAGAGCAAAACTCCCGCATCCCCGATTCAAAACTTACGTCTTTCGACACGATCGCATTCTAAACTACGGCTAAAACATCTCCCGTTCCATCTCGATCCGACTTACCGTTCGAGTTTTACGATAAAAACCATAAAACTTCGCTTTCTCGGAAAGAACTCGAGGAAATCGTATAAAACGGCAACGGTTAAACGAAACACTGAACATTGCCTAAACTATACGATTTATTCGAGATTTCTCGTTAAAATCATAAAAACGCTTTTAATAAAAAACGCCGAGTAAGTCGTAAAAAACGTGTTTTTAATAAAAAAACGCCGAGTAAGTCGTAAAAAATGTGTTTTTAATAAAAAGTTGAGTAAATCGTAAAACCTTGCGATTAACTCGAGTAATTTATTAAAAACGACGTCAGATCAGGAAACGATCCCGTAAAAAGTCGGAAAACGGTTTTTATCGCAAAACGGCCCGGAAGGACCTAAAACGCGATAAAAACCCATCTCGCGATTTCAATGGAATCTAACCCGTAGATTTGATAACGTTTTGACGGTTTATTCGCAGAAGGAAAATAAAGGCAAGTTTGAAGATAAATAGAAAATTTCCGCGGAAGAAGAGGAAGGATCGAGAAAAATGGAAGATTCCCGAAATACTCAAATCCGGCAAAATGGAAAGATCAAACCGTCAAGGCAAGGAGTATATAAACCAGAGGCGTAGGGCAGAAGAGGGGGACGAAATCCAGAGCTCTCATCTGAGACTTTTACAACTTTTCTAGACTTAGAATTTTCCGCACTTAGAAACTTAGGCTTTTTCTCGACAAGTTCGGTTTCTATGACTGGCGCTCAATCACTAGACGAACTCGCCCAGGCAGTTCGATCTCTTGTCCAGCTCAATCAACTGAACTACGTTCGACTTGATCCCCGAAAGAGGTACGTAGGCAGCATTTCATAAGGTTCAGTCCGAAATCATTCAAACCTTTTTTCCTATCTTTTTCCGTTTTCCGTTATCAAGCTGCGACTCGACTAGATCTAGGGTTTTATGTTTGTAACTCGCTGATGGCCCCTTCGGCCAAAGCCTTTGTAATTCCTTGTAATGATCGCAACGCTCTTACGCGAATCGGAAATAAGATCGACTTTCTTTATAAATTCGTTTTATTATGTTTTTCATATTTTTCCGCATTTATTTGGTTACTTGTCGTTGGCTTTCGCAGATATCCGGTTCCTCTGGAAAATTAGGGTTTTCCTAAGTTTCCTTATTTAACGGAAATCGACAAGTGTGAATTTCGGTTTCGACAGTTTGGCGCTAGAAGGAGGAGGGGGGTCGGCTTACTCTTACTCATAGCCGCAAAACGTTTGACCAAAACGATGTCTGGATGTATGAAAGAAAACGTTGCAACTCGCAAAGAGACGCTGGTAAAACAACTCCGGCAGCGACTGCTCCTACAGCCAACGCTCACGCAAACGCTGTAGTTCTCAACAAAATCGAAAACCTAATCGCGACTCTTCGCCACGGGAAGAGCAACGAAATAAGCTCACGATTTCTATCTCAGATCACTAAGGGCAACGATAAAATCTATCAAACCCCGTAGTGTTTTTCTTATTTCCGAGTCGGACAAATCTCACGGGTTGAGCAAAAGACGTTTTCCGAGAACTTTTCGGAAAAATAAAACTTGCTCTCCCAGAAACCGCGGAACAAACCGTAGGTTACTCGCGAAACAAAACCCTGGGTTACTCGCGAAAAAACTCTAGGTTATTCACGGAAAAACCCTAGGTTGTTCGCGGAAAAACCCTAGGTTACTCGCGGACAGCACCCTAGGTCATTCGCGGAACAAACCGTAAGTTACTCGCGAAATAAATCCTAGGATACTCGCGGATGTTCGTGGAAAAAACCTAGGTTACCCGCGGAGAAAGCCCTAGGTTACTCGCGGAAAAACCCTAGGTTATTCGCGACAAAACCCTAGGTCGCTCGTGGAAGAACCTTAGGCTACTCGCAGAATCGGGCAATACTATCCAGCCGAAAAGACGGTGAGTTGGCCAAGCAACCTAGCTTGCCATCTTGGCGAGCTGACCGGATTTCCACCTCGTCCTAGAGGCACTTAATTCTCCCTGAGGGTCCGCACAATCCAACTCATAGCTACGGTGAGCCTGATCGTACTCTAAACAATAATCGCACTGCTTATCGTTTCGTCTCAATCGGACTTTTCGTTGAGATTCTACGACGAAAACAAGTCAACTTGACGAATCGAGATCACCCGCGCCAAGCGTCTTAGCTCGCCGAACGTAGAGCTAAACCAAGCGTGTTAGCTCGCCAAACGTAGAGCTAAACCAAGCGTCTTAGCTCGCCGAACGTAGAGCTGAACCAAGCGCCTAGCTCGCCCAAGAGACGCTGACTTCGCCCCAAGGGTTCTTACCACCCAGATCGCCGCACGGCGAGCTCAAAGGGTTCACTTGACGTGCCCTACGTCGAGCTGAACCAATCCTCGAGTTTCTCTCTCGAGTCTTGATCGCGCTGATTCTCGTTTCGTCTCAATCGGAATTTCCATCAGGATTTTACGATAAAACCGCAAAGACTTGTTTCTTCGTATAAGTTTGAATCAATTGTCTAAAACGGCAACAATTGACTTAACACCAAAGTTGCCTAAACTATACGAGAAATCTGAACTCTCTAAACCCAATCCGGTTTTACAAAACTCTGCCACGCTAAGTCGAAAACATCCAATCATAAACACGCGATTGATTTTTTCGATATACAAAGCGCACCTAGTCGGTCAAATAAAACCAGCCGTACGAAGAAATAAGAACATGAGCTCCGATGGTTAAGTCTTCTCCTTGCTCCGATACTCTTGCCGACAATTCGTCGAAGACCAGTAAGTCAAAAGACGAAGAACGAAGAATAGACGATCCCAAATCATCGATGAAACTAAGGTATGTCCGATTTGAAAATTTTATTAGACTTCTAATTTCTCGTAGGTAAGAAACGAAAACGTCTCGTAAACTGCCGTGAAACCTAGAGAACTTAGAATTTAGAGAATAGTCTAGCATGCTAAGTCGTAAGCAATTTTTGTCTATCTCGATTTGTTGTTTTTTAACCATTCAGGCATAACTCGCAAACCGATCCAATCTCTCGTACAACCGAGAAACAATCGCCACGCATTCAAACGTACTCATTTCCTAAAAGAAAGAGGGAGCTAGAGACGCTGACGTTTTCTTAAAATCGACTCGCTCCTAGAAGTTTTCGTAAATCAGACATACTCCAAATCATCTCCGATCCACCATGGTCTTTAATCGACTCGGATTGTCGATCATCCCAATCCTTCAAACGAAACTCGTCTTTCTTGTTTCGCCGAACATTTTTCCTCGCATCAAGAAAACACTTTCTAAAATATGCGGAAAAATATTCGGACTATGCAACGCCTCGTCGAAATCGTCCCAAAAGCAAACGACAATCTAAAAACCGTCTAAGCGCTAAAGACTGATCCAAACAGTCTGGGAAATAATCTCGAAGAATATACAGCATCTCTCGTCGCAATCATGCCGTTAGAAAATCTCTGCGAAACTTCAGAGCGAAACTTGATTATTTGCCGAAGTCATAAAGATCTTCTCAAACTTGATAAAACAAGTATAAGAATCGAAATCTTTAGGCATTAAAGCATTGATCTCATTTTCCCTCAAACCAAGTGAGTCACGGAATAATGTCAAGAACATTTGCGGCGAAAGAAAAATCGAGAATACAAAGCAGCAATAGAGAACACGTCCTCCCTTCTCGCTGACTGATCCTATTGCTGATCATGTGATTCATTCCGTCCGAGAAACCCGCTAAAACATTTTGCGACTAAATCTCGGTGAAATAATTTTTGGTAAAACTCCGCAAGTGACTCCAAAAAAACTATCACCGAAGAATCAAAAACTAAGCGGAAAGGTTTCTCGAAAAATCTGCGGAAACATTGCTAACCCAATGCGTCGTGCGGATTTACTAAATTCATCACCCGTTACTTACGCGAGAAATCCTTCGTATAGTCAGGATCATGTCATAACGAAGTAACTTTCGAAAATGAACGTAACAGGTTGTGCGTAAAGTACATTCCTTATAGTGAAAACCAAGCTATACGATCCGACACTGAGCGACCAATCTAAACTTTTCCTCCTCGCGACACGATCCGAAAGATCTCACTCTTTAGCCATTCGGTTCACGAGCATCCGCTCTCATTCCCCCCGATTACATCCGAGAATGAGACCGCCCCGCAAACGACTCCGCACGGGCTCTGAATCGAGCTTCTTAGGATCTGTCTCCCTCGAGTAAAAAAAAAAAAAAACTTCCATACAAAGGAAAGTTTATACGAAACTTTCACCGTATAAATCAAACCTACAATGGAAAAACGTTTTCTATAAACACGGGCATACTTGGCATATCAAGCTCGACAAAGGCTACTTGGCTATTGTCCGATTGCGCTTCACTTCAATGCCAAGTTTACAAACCGACTCGACCTTTTCGATAGCACGAAAGTGTCGCGGTCTAATCCTTTACCAAATACGACTTTGGTTGTGCGGCTGAACACAACCTTCACGCCAAGCCAATAAGTTCAACGGATAATGCAAACTTGTCGAAAATTGGCTAAGTTCTGTATTCTCGCGATTCACTCTACTCCCGAAGCAAGGTGCCTACAAAATCCGACGTATAAGAAAACACTCGTACCAGAGCTCCTAAAGCCGTACGAATCTCGGAAGGTCAACACTTCACAAAGCACCGTAACGAAGAACCCTTCGTTTCGGGGAAACAACTTACGCGACCTCTCGGTCCTAATTACTCTAGCACAAATCATAAAACTACCTAACATCCAAACAGGAATGTTAGTTTTAATTGCGAATATACGCAAACGAACCAAAGTGCTCGTGCAAAGCAGGGTTAAGACAAAACCCTCGCAACACCGCGCAACATCTTCGAGCCCGCAAACGTTCCGAACACGAAACGCGGCATATAAAATAAAAACCAACTTTCGGCACTGCGAGACGTCGCGGACGCCCGGAGATTAGTTTTTCGACACAAATACCTTCCTCGATAAAGTCATTTTCTTGGAAGACCTAACAGTCCGTTCGCGACTATAAAATACGCAAAACTTCTTAACGTACGTATCCTTCGCGAAGGCCCAAACTACGTAAACATCTATCACTAAAAAATAGTTCGCTGCTGATCACAACGAACTCGCAACAGTCTTAAAAAAACTTAAGTTGTCTCGCAGAGATATCTCTCGAATACCCGACACAAGGGTAATAGCGCTATAAAAGAAATCCAAACTTTTGGTCAGCACTTCCGGACAACTTAGAAATTGTTCCCGGTGAGATGCTCGGTTCCAACCAGACGAATCATATAAGCCGAGAACCTATCGTGGATTCTAAATCGGTATGGAATCAGGTTAAAATCGCAACGGGAAAAACGAAAGCCGACTAGTCATCGCACAGCCTTAATCCGAAAGTAAACCTAGGTCTTGCCCTAAACCCAGCACACTGGTCGCTAACGTCTCAAGGCATGAATCGAGATCCTAAAGGCATGTCTCTTCGTCTATATCTAAACGCTCACTCGATTTACCAAACATCCTACGACGGGCAAACGAACAAGGTGATCTACTAAGGGAACGGAATGCAAGACGACAACTGGCAGACCTCCCTCAATATCAACTCATATTCTTCCCGCTACATTCATACGAATAAAAACACGCTCTTAAAAACGCAAACTGATTTTTAATAAAGCCGCAAAAGCGGCAGGGACTCAGAGCCGCACACGGCCAGTCCAAAAACTATAACGGCCACGCTCGGCCAGACCAAACGAACTACGAGGCTAGTCTCAAGGCCGGCAAAGGTCCAGATGCCATCGACATCAATATGCTCGATAATTCCTACACAACATATAACTAGACCGTAAAGGTCTTGCTAGGAAACAGGTCATACGAACCTTAAATCCAAAACGAACTACGAAAGGCTTGATCCCCTCAAAAGGGTACGTAGGCAGCCTTCACAAGGCGCATCCCTAATTTTAAACGCTTTCCGCTCCCTGGAAAGTGGAAAGATCACTTTCAACGGACCTTTTCGACCATTAATTCCGCCTAACTTAACTAAAACTGGTTAAACACTCGCAAGAACCGTACGCTAAAGGCTCAAGATTCTTACGAGCTGGGGGGCTAACTGTTGGGGTCAAAATCGGTACAACGGAATCAACGGCCGAAACTCCCCGCAAAAATATAAAAGGAATCTTTTTATAAAACCCGAAGAATCGTTTTATAAAACTCGAGAATCGTTTTATAAAACTCGAGGATCATTTTATAAAATTCGAGAATCGTTTTATAAAACTCGAAGAATCGTTTTATAAAACTCGAGAATCGTTTTATAAAACTCGAAGAATCGTTTTATAAAACTCGAGAGTTGTTGGTGTTAAAAACTGCACTCTCGAAATCAACGTCTGCGATAACTTCTGTAAAAGGGGGATCATTACTTTCCGCAAAAGTGATTTTATAAAACTCAGAGATCGTTTTATAAAACTCGAGAATCGTTTTATAAAACTCGAGAATCGTTTTATAAAACTAGAGAATCAATTTATAAAACTCGAAGAATCGTTTTATAAAACTCGAAGAATCGTTTTATAAAACTCGAGATTCGTTTTATAAAACTCGAAGAATCGTTTTATAAAACTCGAGAAATCATTTTATAAAACTTGAAGAATCGTTTTATAAAACTCGAGAATCGTTTTATAAAACTCGAGAATCGTTTTATAAAACTCGAAGAATCGTTTTATAAAACTCGAGAATCGTTTTATAAAACTCGAGAATCGATTTATAAAACTCGACGAATCGTTTTATAAAACTCGAAGAATCGTTTTATAAAACTCGAGAATCGTTTTATAAAACTCGAAGAATCGTTTTATAAAACTCGAGAAATCATTTTATAAAACTTGAAGAATCGTTTTATAAAACTCGAGAATCATTTTGTAAAACTCAAAGAAACGTTTTATAAAACTCGAAGAATCGTTTTACGAAACCGCAAAAAACCGAAACAGCCGTAAAACGCGAACTAGTCACGACTAGTTCGCCCATGGGCGAACTAGGAGACACTCCACTAGTTCGCCCATCGGCGAACTAAGCCGGGCCGGCTTAGTTCGCCGATGGGCGAACTAGGAGTCACTCAACTAGTTCGCCGATGGGCGAACTAAGAGTCACTCCACTAGTTCGCTCATCGGCGAACTAAGCCGGCCTGGCTTAGTTCGCCGATGGGCGAACTAGGAGTCCCTCAACTAGTTCGCCCATCGGCGAACTAAGCCGGCCCGGCTTAGTTCGCCGATGGGCGAACTAAAAACTTCTCGGATATCCCGCGCCTCGATCTCCCGCATCCCCGATTCAAAACTTACGTCTTTCGACACGATCACATTCTAAACTACGGCTAAAACATCTCCCGTTCCATCTCGATCCGACTTACCGTTCGAGTTTTACGATAAAAACCGTAAAACTTCGCTTTCTCGGAAAGAACTCGAGGAAATCGTATAAAACGGAAACGGTTAAACGAAACACCGAACATTGCCTAAACTATACGATTTAATTGAGATTTCTCGTTAAAATCATAAAAACGCGTTTTTTAATAAAAAACGCCGAGTAAGTCGTAAAAAAACGTGTTTTTAATAAAAAAAACGCCGAGTAAGTCGTAAAAAACGTGTTTTTAATAAAAAGTCGAGTAAATCGTAAAACCTTGCGATTAACTCGAGTAATTTATTAAAAACGACGTTAGAACAGGAAACGATCCCGTAAAAAGTCGGAAAACGGTTTTTATCGGAAAACGGCCCGGAAGGACCTAAAACGCGATAAAAAACCATCTCGCGATTTCAATGGAATCTAACCCGCAGATTTGATAACTTTTTGACGGTTTATTCGCAGAAGGAAAATAAAGGCAAGTTTGAAGATAAATAGAAGATTTTCGCGGAAGAAGAGGAAGGATCGAGAAAAATGGAAGATTCCCGAAATACTAAAATCCGGCAAAATGGAAAGATCGAACCGTCAAGGCAAGGAGTATATAAACCAGAGTCGTAGGGCAGAAGAGGGGGACGAAATCCAGAGCTCTCATCTGAGACTTTTACAACTTTTCTAGACTTAGAATTTTCCGCACTTAGAAACTTAGGCTTTTTCTCGACAAGTTCGGTTTCTATGACTGGCGCTCAATCACTAGACGAACTCGCCCAGGCAGTTCGATCTCTTGTCCAGCTCAATCAACTGAACTACGTTCGACTTGATCCCCGAAAGGGGTACTGAGGCAGCCTTTCATAAGGTTCAGTCCGAAATCATTCAAACCTTTTTTCCTATCTTTTTCCGTTTTTCGTTATGAAGCTGCGACTCGACTAGATCTAGGGTTTTATGTTTGTAACTCGCTGATGGCCTCTGCGGCGAAAGCCTTTGTAATTCCTTGTAATGATCGCAACGCTCTTAGGTGAATCGGAAATAAGATCGACTTTCTTTATAAATTCGTTTTATTATGTTTTTTATATTTTTCCGCATTTATTTGGTTACTTGTCGTTGGCTTTCGCAGAGATCCGGTTTCTCTGGAAAATTAGGGTTTTCCTAAGTTTCCTTATTTAACGGAAATCGACAAGTGTGAATTTCGGTTCCCACATATCTACTGCAGTCGTAGTCATCTTCGATGATGGTCGGTTAGAGAAGAAGCTTCCTTTCCTCCCTTGTCATGTATGGTGGTCCGACATCCTGCTACTCACTCTCTCATTGGATTCACCTTCTTACCGAAGAAGAAAGGGTCAAACAGAGAGAATGAGAGAGTTGAACAAAAGTAAGAAAATGAGAGAAGACAAAGAAGATGATGAATTTGAAAGCCGGTTTTATATATTTGACGACTTAGATGGTGAGTTACCTGAATATGATACTTTAGTTCATACATTGAATCACAGACACCTACGTTATGGCTTAGTTATGCATACGTTACTGCTGAGTTATGCATACATTAAGGCTGAGTTTAACTCTAAATATAAACATAAACTCTAAACTTAAACTTTAAACTTTAATTAAATAATAAAAATATTATATTTAATGTTCAAAAGATAAACTTTAGAATTTTTATAATTTATAGTTCTATAGTTTAGGGTTTGAGGTTCAAATTTAAGAAAAGATTAAAGTTTTAATATTGTGTTCAGAATTGAAGGAATGATTTTGCTCCCGCCTAAAATACGAAACGTCACGAAACAAATTAAATTTGACGACTGACTTATAGGAACGTTACGGCTGACTTATACCATTCAGATACGTTACAACTGAGTTATGTATACTTTACGACTGAGTTATGCATACATTACGGCTGAGTTATAATCAATTTACGGCTGAGTTAAGCATACGCTATGGCTGAGTTATGGTTACAATACGGTTTCGTTATAATCAAAAACTGAGTTATGGTTACAATACGGCTTTGTTATAACCAAGTCAACTAAAAAAGCTTCTAGCTGACTCAAGATTCAACATCCAAGCTTAAATTAAATTTAGAAATCGAAAGAGAAACTAAAAGGATGACTCTATAGATTAGTAATCAAGAGACATATTACTCGCATAAACAACATAGATCTAAAAAATCAAAAATCTGAAACAGATCTATTGTTGTTGTCGTCGTTTTAGATGGTGGTCGGTTAAAGAAAAGCTTCATATCCTCCAGTGTCATGTATGGTTCTCCGACATCTTGATGATCCTTCTCTCATCAGATTCGTCGTGTCGTGCAGAAGAAGAAAGATTCAAAGAGAGAGATGAAGAGGCTAAGTCCCATCAGTTGTGTAAAAAAAGGAGAGAATGATTTTTAACATTTAGATTTTATTAAATCAATAGCCACAAATTGTGATCTTTGACAAAGAAAGATTAACCAATGAGAAAAAAGGGTAAGGATAAATAAAAAGATAATATTGAATCCTTAGATTAAAATCAATCAATGGTCATGAAAAAAAAAATTGTAATTTTAGTTATATTTAGTTGTTGAAATTTAAAGAATGTAGTTAAGAGTTTAAATCAAGATTTACAATTTAAGAATCTGATATTAATTTTTTTTAAATGATGAAAATTTGAGTTTAACTATAAACTTAAATTTTAAACTTTAAATAATAAAAATATTAAATTTCATGTTCAAAAGATAAACTTTATAAATTTTATAACTTTAACTTTATAATTTTATATTTTAGGCTTGAGTTTTAGATTTAAGAAAAGAAAGTTAGAGTCATGTAAGTAAGTAACTGTAAGAGAATATATATCTCATGATCAAGTTAGAGTCTCAACTTGAAGATTCAAGAAAGTATATACATTCAGTTAATTTATTTACTTGATATTTATAAGAGGAGCTTCAATATAAGTTTTTATTTTAGGATATGTTTGAGGTATGATGGGTTATATAAACAGCACGAATGAATTATGTAAAACAAAGTTACATAAAATTTTCTGATTTTAGAATATGTTTGAGATATGGCAGAATTATATAAATGACACATCTGAGATATATAAACGACACGACTGAGTTGTGTAAATATAGCATAAGTTAAATACAAAATACACGGCTGAGTTATGTTTTTTAGAGAGAAAACACACAATACAGGTTTTCTGCACCACTCCGGTGATAACTCCTCCATGTCTCCAAACTTCATTGAACTCCTCTGTGTTTTTTTCTGTTGAATCCATCACATCTCTTTGTCTCCTTTCTTGTCTTCTCGTTCAAGCTTCTATGTCACTCAGGTCTGAGACAAAAAATTGTATTATCAAATCTAGATATCAAATCACAAACAATACAAAATCTGAAAGAGAGTAAGAGATAGGGGTGGGCATTTTATCCGTTATATTTGATTCGATTTGTTATTCGTTTCGATTCGATCCGAAAATTCCGGATATCCGTAAACTTTCGAATCAAATCAAATATTAAAATTCAATATCCGTTAAAATCGAAGCAAATCACAAATATTAAAATTTTGGGAAGCGGATATCCGATCCGATCCGGAAATATATAAATATATGTATATCTTGATTATATTTAAAATTTTAAATGTATAAAATTATATAATTATTATTTTAGCACATGATTTTAAACAATTCTATTCACATTATTACTTATATAAAAGTATTACATATAAGAGAGAGAAAAAATATGACAATTATATTTTTTTCTTAAATTGTGTGTTATAATAATTGTAACTTAAACTTAAAAAAATTACAAAATATGTAAATTCACTAGTTCTTTTAATTTTTATTTTATAAAACATATTTTTACAAAGCAATTTTGTATCAAAATCTTAAGATTATTTGTATTAATCAAAATGGATGAGATATCCGTAAATATTCGTAAATATCCGTAAATATCTATTTATTTTCCGGATATCCGTTTTTCCGGATATCCGTATTTTTTCGAAGCAAAGCAAATACCAAAATTAGATATTCGTAACATTCGAAGCAAATCACAAATATCTTAAAAAACCCGGATATCCGATCCGTGCCCACCCCTAGTAAGAGACATACCTCAATCATCTGTTCTTCTTGTTATGTGGCCCTTCATCAAATAATTAATTTTCATCATAACCCACCAACAAAATCTTATTTTTCCAACAAAGTAAGCATTGTCCATCATATATTCAACAAACTTTAATGAATACACCCTAAAATTGTCAATTTAGGTGTTTTTTGGAATATATTTACCTTTTCTACTTGAAACGTAAATTGTTTCTAGCTATATTTTTGGAGATTGGTAGGAAGTAAATCAGCCACAACTGCATATATAAATCAATCACAACAGAAAACTAACTCAGCCACAACATAAATAAAACCTAACCAAAAATTCGAAAAACTCAAAATGAAGAGTCAAAACATACCGCATAAGACGATTCAAAAGTTTGTGGAAAAGAAGATTTTGGAAGAAAAAATATGTTTTTAAACGCACTTAATTGATATCACAATTATTAGTGGCATGAATTTGTTAATAATTTTAATCATTTTAAATAATTTCTATTAAAAAAACTAATCAATAGTCTTTATTATAAATTTACTAAGGACTTAAAATATTCTAATAATTTTCAGAAGATGTATGTTATTCTAGTCTTTTTTTTTTTCTTGTTAACTATGATATTACAAACTACAAGAAACATAACAAAGATGATACGAGATCTATTCCGAATGGTATTCCTTGCATATGCCGAAAATCTCCATATGTTATTCTAGTCATATAACAATTTTTCTATATACTATTTTAGGAATTTTCTCTATTATTAATAGTACTTGGGGATCTTCTTCCCAAAATGTTCTTTATGTAGTGTCACAAACAAACAAAAAATAAGCCAGCTTGAGATCTTGTCGGAATTAAGTATTTACACCAAATAAAACAGACATTAATACAAAAGCAGCTCGCATAGTGAATTTGAAGCCTTGACCACACTTTCCAGCTCATTAAGCAACTCTAGTCTCTCGTCTGAGTTAAACCCTTTAATGCAGATATTTGCTTTCTTCAATCGAATTGCGTTTCTGAGGATGTATTTGGCAACTTCTTTCTCTTCTTCTTCATGTTGCTCTTTGTAGGTGTTCCACAGAAATGTCTCCAAACATTCAAGAACGTTCTTATTCGGTTGATTCCATTCTTTACAACTTACACGAACTTTTCCGTAATACCATTCACCGACAAGCTTTAGGACTTGCAATCTTGGAGACGTATTGATCATGCGTGTAAGTAGATTCCACCAATCTGCTTTATCTGTACTTAGCTCCAAATGTACTAACTGATGGAAGACAGTACTAGGAAATGTAATCATTTCTGCTGGAGGTAATAAAGACAAATAAAGATCTGTATTCGGAAACGTAATGTCCGATGGAAATAAAGCTAAAGAAAGACGTTTGACTGAAGCAAGAGACCGCATAAGCTTCTTGTCGACTACCTCAGAGAGATCAATAACACTTGCCTCTACTAACTCTGGTGCGATCTCAACCAGAGTAAACCGAAGACGAGGAAACCCTATAATCTTCAAGTACTTCAAAGAAGGTGCATTGACCACATACCTCCCAACCTCTTCGTGACCATGGCTCCAATCGTAAATCTCGAGTCTTTGTAAAGATGAGCAGGTGACAAAAAAAAAAAAAAAAGGGTCAACAAGGAAAGGGAAAGAGAGACAAAAGAAGTAAAGCCCAAGCCCAAATGAGAATAAAGTCAGACAAGTGAAAGTGTTAAGAAATCTATATTATAATGATACAGTTTAAAGGCTCCTTAAGATCTCTTTATAATGAGAACTGGCATGAGAAATTTCCTCATTCGAAAGTTCAGTATCTGAGGTTCTGGGGTTCGGATCATCGTCCAATCCTGGCTGACATTCTGAAAAAGAAGTCACGAAGATCGAAAAACTTTAAATTTGATAAACGTTGGCTTCAGAATGAGGAACTCAGGCAGATTATACTTGAAGGATGGAAATCACCAGATTTACCACCAGGGGCAAGTATTATGGAGCACATTATAAGCTGCAGGCGGGCGTTATGTGATTGGAAAAGACAACATAATCTGAATTCAGAGAAAAGTGTAGAGGAGTTAAAGGAAAAGGTGGATCGGTTATCCTCTAATGATGATGCCACTACGGAGGAGATAACGGAGGCTCTAAAAGAATTGTCTGATGCTCTTAAGGCGAATGAATTATTCTGGAAGCAGAAGTGTAGGGTGTTCTGGTTACGGGAGGGAGATCAAAACACAAAATTTTTTCATGCTTTAACGAAGCAGCGAAGAGCGAGGAACATGATAACCCAACTTTTAGATGCAGAGGGGAACATAGTGGAGGATGAGGAAGGCCTGGTAGCCATTGCTACCAGTTATTTTCGACAAATCTTTCAATCATCAAACCCTGAGGATATTGAGGACGCACTTTCAGAAGTAACCACTACAATTACACCTGCAGACAATGAGAGGCTCATAGCTCCATTCACAGAATGGGAGGTTAAATTAGCCTTGTTTGCTATGCATCCTGAGAAAGCTCCTGGACCTGACGGAATGACAGCTTTGTTCTATCAAAATTTTTAGGATATCGTTAAGGATGATTTAACTCGTATGGTTAATGAATTCTTATTTCAAGGCACTATTCCGACATGGCTCACTGACACTAATATATGCCTTATCCCAAAAGTGGAAAAGCCAAATCAGATGAGTCAACTGCGACCCATCAGTCTTTGTAATGTTTGTTACAAGATTATATCAAAGGTTTTATGCCAAAGACTGAAAAAGGTTCTTCCCGATAGGATTTCTGAAACCCAGTCAGCCTTTGTTGCTGGAAGACAGATATCAGACAACATAATGATTGCCCAGGAATTATTTCACGCCTTAAGAACAAAACCAAGTGGGCGCAGTAAGAGAATGGCTATCAAGACAGACATGAGTAAGGCATATGATCGTATGGAATGGTCTTTCATTGAAGCCACCATGAGGAAGATGGGTTTCTCTGAAATCTGGATTACTTGGATTATGCGTTGCATAACGACAGTAAAGTATAAGGTACTCATGAATGGACAGCCACGAGGAAATATTGTCCCGGAGAGAGGTCTCCGTCAGGGGAATCCTTTGTCCCCTTTCATCTTTATTCTATGCACGAAAGCGCTCGTTAGCCTTCTTAATCACGCAGAGAATCAGGGAAAGATAACGGGGATGCGCATCACGCGTGCGTGTCCTTCGGTGTCCCACCTGCTATTTGCTGATGATAGCCTGTTTTTCTGTAAGGCGGAGCCCCGTGAATGTGAAGAAGTGATGAAAGTGGTTACAAAATATGGAAAAGCCTCGGGACAGTGCATCAATTTTGACAAGTCTTCTTTACTCTTTGGTAAGAGGATCGGTCAAGAGGTAAGGCATGAGATCAAAGACACACTTGGGATACAGAATGACACAGGAATGGGAACCTACCTAGGGATACCAGAGGACATCAGTGGCTCGAAATGCAAGCTGTTTGCTTTCTTAAAAGACAAACTTCGGAACATAGTGAATGGATGGACGGGTAGATGGTTGTCCAAAGGAGGAAAAGAAGTTATGATCAAGTCAATCTTGTTGGCTCTTCCAACATATGTTATGTCTTGTTTCTTGCTCCCATTGGAGATATGTGACGCCTTGGCTAATGCCATTGCACAATTTTGGTGGAGCTCAAACCCACCAAAGAGAGGCCTACATTGGACAACATGGGATAAGTTGTGTAAGCCCAAGGAGGAAGGTGGAATTGGATTCAGGATGATACATGAGTTTAACCTGGCATTACTAGGAAAGCAGTTATGGAGGTTGGCACAAAATCCGGATTCACTGGTTGCTCGTGTTATGAGAGGGAGATATTATAGACAAAGTTCGCCTTTGCGAAAGCACACTGTCAGTAGTCCAACGTATGTGTGGACAAGCATCTCGGCTGCACGGGAGTTATTGCTATTGGGAATTAGACAGAAAATCCATTCAGGGTATGAAGTTAAGGTATGGGAGGATCCATGGATTCCCACAATCCCAACAAGACCAGCGCATGCATCAGCTCCGGTGCTGAATCCAAATATGAGAGTGAGCGATCTTATCAATCAAGAAACAAAGTCTTGGGACCTGGATCGGCTAGCATTATATGTTGACACTGATGATATACCTCTCATAAGGAGTATGGCAATCAGTTCAACCCATCGTAGAGATACATTCTGCTGGAGTTACACTAGGAGTGGGCAATACACAGTCAAGTCCGGCTATTGGGTAGCTCGTAATGTACTGATGAAGGAGGAGGACAATTTGGTAGATGAACCTAGCTTTAAAAGGCTTCAAGCACAAGTTTGGAAGGTTAAGGCACCCCCGAAGATGTGTCATCTTATGTGGCAGATCATTTTGGGACAGGTGACTGTTACGAGTGCTTTGAATCATAGACATATGAGATGCGATAACTTCTGCCCACGGTGCGGAGAACCGGATGAAACAATTGCACATGCAATTTTCCAATTCCCACCGGCTTTACAGGTATGGGCCTTATCATCTATACCTTCCAGCTCGGCTTTGTTTCCCTTGGAAAGCACCTATGCGAATATGGATTATCTATTCTGGCGGAAGAAAGCCATCTGTGGGCCAGAACTAGACAAGGATCCTTATCCTTGGCTAATATGGTACATTTGGAAGGCTCGGAATGACAAGTTGTTCAGAGGAATAGATAGAGACCCGTTGGAATTGGCCCGGTATGCAGAGAGCGAGTGTCTTGCCTGGTTCCAAGCCAATGAGCAGGGGGTTGAGGCTACACAAGAGGATGGTAATACAGACCCGCAGGCTATAAGCCTATGTGATATTTGCATGATAGATGGTTCTTGGACCTCTATAGATCAATTTTCCAGCTGTGGTTGGGACTGGAAGGATAGCATGGGTGACAGCCAATTAATGGGGATGCGTAATGTGAGTAGAATGGAGTCGGCGTTGCATTCGAAGCTGGAAGCGCTGCGGTAGGCAATGGAGAACATGCTTCAACATTCGTCATGTCAGAGCTTTGGGACGGACTGCAAGGAATTGTTAGCAATGCTCAAGGATCCCCATGGATGGCCAAGCTTTTCAACGGAACTAGAGAGGATCTCGACGCTAAGGATTTGCTTCCCAGATTTTAAGATTTCTTATGTACCTCGATCTTTAAATGTTGTGTCCGATCACCTAGCTAAGACTGCCCGATCCTTTTATCGGGAACTCATGTTCATTGGTTGTTCTATTCCGGTCTGGATTTCCAGACCACCTCAAGCTTGAGTAATAGATCAGCCGTTCGTTGTCAAAAGAAAAAAAAAAATAGATGTCCACATAGGCAGATTGTGGGTCCCACATTTTTATATTAAAATAGATCTATACTATTAAAGCATGATCCTATTGTTAAAATTTTGGATTATACCCCTAGATTTTTATCATATTTATAAGATAATACCACTATTTATTTTTAGAATCTTAATTAATTAAACAATTTAATATCTCCTATATTTATGGTAACTGATAATATTTCCTATTTTTGTGATTAATAATAATTTTCCTTTTATGAAAATTATGATTTTCTATTTAATTTTAATATCATATTTCCGTGCATCATATTATTTAGCGATCAAAAATTATAAATTATTATTTACTGTTTCATTTTATCCATAATATTGATATGTCAATTCAATTTGTTTTAAAAACTAAATTTTAGATATAAAATGAGTAAAAATGTAAACTTATCATAGGTTATTAATAATGAAAAGAAACTAATATTTTTATATGAATAAATTGTGTTTTTTTTTTCTATTGCCATTGTTTCATTTTTTTCAAATGACAAGAAAGTTTTTATTAAAGAAATTACAAAAAATCAATTTTCTTTAATATTAAAAATATGACTTATTTAAAAAAAGTTTAAAAATATATTATCAGTTTTTATGGGGTTATTTAACGGATCAACGGATATCATAATACAGGTTAATAGCGGGTTTTAAGATATATACCGGGCTGGCTTAAATTTTTAATTAGTAAATTTTTTAATTAAATCTTAACTGGATTATATAAAAATTTCCGGATATACTGGTTCAACTATGGATCTGGGTCGGATATGGAAACATTACGTGAAAATTAAACATTATACCAAAACTTTTTTAAATATTAATAAAATAAATTTTAAAATTTTTGTGTTTGAATAATTAACTTAAATAAATTTTATCAAAATGGTAAAAATATACCCGCTCTTTTAAAGCGCGGGTCAAAATCTAGTAATTTTTTTAAAATGGCTACAAACAAGAATATCAGTTTAACCAAGTGGTCTAAGGCCCCATGTTTGGTCTGTAAGGGCATGGGTTCAATTCCCACTGCTCTCATGCATAAACCAATTAATGTCATCATCATAAAAATAGAACATAGTTAGTAGTTTTGTGGGTCCCGTAGATATTTTTTAAACATACATAGTCTTGGTAAGATGGTCACAAACAATGAAATACACTTTAGCCAAGTGGTATAAAGTGTCTAATTAAGTATGCAAGATTGTTGGCTCAAACCACGCAGATATCATGTATTTTTGATTTTTTTATTTTGGTTATTATCATATGGGCTTTTTGTTTATAAGGTTCTTATGTTTTTTTGGGCTTATTGTTTTAAAGATCAAAATAGTTGTATAAACCCTAAACCTTAACAAGTTCAAACCCAAAATAGTTAAAAATGAATCCAAAACGAACAATAAAACAAAAAAAAAAAAACAAGTCTCACGTGGTTGTCTACGTGGATGGCTTAAAGAACCTTAAAACTATCCTATTATAATATAGCTCAACCCAAAAATAATAAAAAATAAATCCAAAAACAAACAGACAAAAAAAAAACAAAACAAAAAGTGAATTCCACGCGGGTGCATACGTGGATGACTTAATGAGGGTTGAATAATATAGATTAGGAGTCAAAAAGTTAAATCACTGCACATATTTCCTAATATATATTTTCAAAAAAAAAATTTATGTGAGATAAAATAAAATAAAACAACAAAAATTAATTATTTTCTTTATTTATTAAATGAATATAATTTCTCTTACATTTTAATAACTACTATAATTTCATTGAAAACATTCCTCACCACCGATTCCAGACTCCGACGAATGGATTCCCACAGTCGATGACGCCGTAGATAAAAATGCCACATCATTTATGAACAAAACTCAAACTTACAAAAATCCATATATAAAAGCCTATCTAATGAAACTTAAACAACGAATATTAACTTAATTAAGGTTATTTTCAAATTGATAAATCGTTTAATACAAATAAAATACTATAAATATAGAATTATATCAAGTTTTGATCTACGATATAAAAACTATTTACAGCAAAAAAAACACACACACCTACTTTAACACACTAAAAACTATATTATAGCCTAACTATTCCTATAAACCTTACTTCGCATATAAATAACATTTAACACATTCCTAATATTTTTCAAAAAAAATTGTATGTGAAATAAAATAAAATAAACAACAAAATTTAAGTAAGTTATTTATTAAATGAATATGTAATTTCTCTTACATTTTAATAACTACTATAATTTCATTNAACTATTCCTATAAACCTTACTTCGCATATAAATAACATTTAACACATTCCTAATATTTTTCAAAAAAAATTGTATGTGAAATAAAATAAAATAAACAACAAAATTTAAGTAAGTTATTTATTAAATGAATATGTAATTTCTCTTACATTTTAATAACTACTATAATTTCATTGAAAACATTTCTCACCACCGACTCCATATTTCGGCGAATGAATTCCCACAGTCGATGACTCCGTAGATAAAAATGCCACATCATTTATGAACAAAACCCAAACTTACAAAAAACCATATATAAAAACCTATCTAATGAAACTTAAACAATGAATATTAACTTTATTAAGGTTATTTTCATATTGATAAATCGTTTAATACAAATATAAATACTATAAATATAGAATTATATCAAGTTTTGACATACGATATAAAAACATGAAATTTTCCATTTCATTATTAATTGGTGTCATTAGAAGAATCCACTAAACCAACAATCGAAAAAAATACACGCAAACATAATGATCCCGGCCCCAAGCTTACGCGGGGAATATGTAACTAGTTTAACCAAAATTTAATTTATTCCTAACAAGGGTGGGCACGGATCCAATAACACAATAACTTTTAGTATTTTGCGACTTGCTGTGTATTTTAGTTAATATTTGATTTTCGATTTGTTTTTGCTTTAGAGAAATACGGATTTTCGGCTTTCTGAATATTCAGAAAATTATCAAAATTTGCAGATATCTCATGCACTTTATTTAAAACAAGTAAATTTAAGAAAATAATACATTTTTTTTCTAAACTATCTTTTACATAATTTAAAATAAAATTTTTGTTTAAATAAATAAATCTAAGAAAATAATACAAATTATTGAACATAAATTTTTTTTCATAACTATCTTTTACATATTATAAAATAAAACTTAGTGAACTATATGTTCCATAAATCTATATAATTAACCATATTTTTAATAAAACATAATTTTTATTTTAAAAAAATGTAATTTTCATAAAGATTTGATATTCTTAGTTTAGTACATTTATAAGTGATTGTATAAATATAAATAAAATTAATAAAACGATATGTTGAAATAATAATTATATAAAATTATGCATTTAAACTTATATTTAATTATATATATATATATATATATATATATATATATATATATATTTGTATAAAAGTCAGAGCGGATCGGATATCTAATTCTAAATTTTTAATATTTATGATTTGTTTCATTTTTATTGAATTTTAATATTTGCTTTGTTTCGATAGCTTACGGATATCCAGATTTTCAAATCGAATCGAAACAAATAATAAAAAATAAAATTAACGGATAAAATGACCTAGCTGCTGACCTTGCTGGGATAAGTTGTACATTGGACTCATCTGCAGGTTCCATGCAGTTGCACTTTCAGTCTGCAACCAACGTTATTTATACTCAACAACTATATCAATGAAAGGATACAACATAATTATTTTAACATTTAACTCTGTTTGAATCCTCTGTTTCTTACAAAGACAATTTTGAAATTTTAATAGGAGTTCCACAAGACCCTCTAACCAACATAGAGGCTTTCTTCATTTTGAAATTTTTGATCCGGTATTACCATATGTGTGAATCCCATTATAAAATCCGTAAACCAAAAAATCAACAATGAGTTCCCAAAATTTCAACTTGAGTAAACAAGCTCTCTCTCACTCACTCACTCGTCATCAGTGCCAAAATAGCGGTCTCCAAACTCGCCCATGCCAGGTACAACTCTGAACTTGTCGTTTAAACCCATCTCTATCTCAGATGTCACAATCTTTATCCTCGGAAACCTTTTGCACACCACATTTACTCCTTGNACTCACTCGTCATCAGTGCCAAAATAGCGGTCTCCAAACTCGCCCATGCCAGGTACAACTCTGAACTTGTCGTTTAAACCCATCTCTATCTCAGATGTCACAATCTTTATCCTCGGAAACCTTTTGCACACCACATTTACTCCTTGCGGTGCCTGAACACACAACACATTGTAACTCTGCTTAAGCTATGGAGACAAGAGAAGACAAAGTTGGTTTTTGGGGTTCATGTTTTGGCAACTTACAGATATGAGATTGAGAAATATGATGTTGGATTCAGGTACTCCTTTACTTATCAGCAGTCTTATCGCTTGCACCGCCGAGTTTCCTGCCCACACGCAAACAATACACATGCTCTTGTCCTATCTTGTCTTATGCAGAGGTAGTTAAGAGCAGAACAAATCATACCTGTCCCGAGGATAGGGTCCAGCAAAAGCACGTGCCTTTCCGAAATGTCTGAGGGTAGCTTCACGTATCTAAGCTGTTCGTTTCCCAATTTGTTCACACATATTATTTAAGGATAATTGATTGATAAAGAGGCCAATGAACACAAACCTGCTGATCGTTGTCGCCTTCTCTGTGAATCAGAATCTTCCCAAGCTTGATGCCTTTGCAACATGCTCTCAGAGCATTCTCCATACTCTCACCGCTGTTTCATATTTGGTAAAAGAGTTTCAATCATTTAATTATTTATATTTGTGCTGGTTTCTTTTTACCTTCTGATAACTGAGACACCACACAGCCTCTTACAGAAGTCCACACCCGAATACACAGATCCTAAAGTTTACACGAAAACAATCAGACTATAATCACAAGATAATATGTTTTCCATTAGAAATGTTTCATTAGAGATTGCCTGTGGGAGTGATCACTTGCTTTTCTGTAAAAGGAAGGTGCCCGAGGCCGTGCTCAACAACCTGGCATGAAAACATCATTAATTATAACGGACATGGTAAAATAACATAACTCTAGTTTTACACCCTACCAAACGAATCAATCGATCCGAGTAGAAGATGAAGTCATGCTTTGTTGTTTTGGAGTCTCTGATTAGAGTGTGCATCCCACGTATCTGCAATCAACGGCTAAAGGAATCAGCCTTTTTGTGTCATTTGACAGGATAAAAAAGGAAGAAAGTAAGAACCTGAAAAGTTGATTGAATGACGTAAAGATTAGGATATATTTTGCAGAGATCATGTTGACCAAGCTTAGTGCGAATGTGTTGCACAATCAAATCAATAGCAACATGATTATCACCGCCACGTGGAATTATTATATCTGCGTACTTCTTTGTTGGGAGTATGAAATCCTCAAATGCTGGCTTCACAAACTTTGAGTACTGTAGTGTTACAAACAAAGAAATAGTTCAAAACAAGAGTTGTATGCAGCCAGGAAACCTCAAACATTTGAAGTAAGGTTCTGACCTGGTCAAGAACAGTCGCTATATCTCTGCCTTTCTCAACAGTATCGCGTTTAATCCTTCTCGCTAAACGCACGTCGGCATCTGCATTGATAACAACACCATATGTCATGATGTTAGAATAAGAAATCAATTCATTAGCAATACACTTGCTACATGTAATGCACAAGACCTGCATCTACAAAGATCTTCATGTTCATCAAATCTCGTACACGAGAGTCATGGAAAATGAGTATCCCTTCAAGAATTATAACATCAGAAGGATTCACCTGCCAAATATAACATTATAAACAGAGAGATATGAGAAAATGCTATACGGTGCTAATCGTTTCATTTCATCATGAGTTGAGTCTTCAGAAAAGAGAAGCAAAACTTCAAACGTTAAATAAAGTAGAAGCTCCTTACTCTTCTTGGTGGAAAGACGTTGTTTTTGTAACTTTTGAAGTCGTAGTTAGGGATATCTACTGCATGCCCTTTTCTTAACTTCTCCATGGAACACAATAGTTGCTCCGTATCGAAAGCGTCTACAAGACAGGGAGCACATTTCATATTTACAAGCAAGCATACGCCACATAATACACAGAAGAGTCTGTAATAAATTAATTAAGGATCCATTATGGTTTTTATTTCAGTTTTGAGAGAGAGATGCTAACCAGGATGATCAAAATTGTAATCGTAAACTCTTTTAAGCTCCTCTTCATTTACATTATGGTAGAAAGAATCCTGAAAACAAAGATCAACCTCAATGCTTTGTATATATATGACTTGTGAACACTTATCAGCACAAGAATCACCTGATTAACAACAACGGCTCTCTGGTCATGTAGTTGCTGCATAATCATATCGCAGACAGTTGTTTTCCCAGATGCTGCTCCTCCAGCAACTCCTGAAAACAAGACAAAAAGAAATCAACAACCTATTAACATTTTCTGATCCTAACTTATCTTCAAAGCATGTCTCACCGATTACAAAAGGCTGTCCATGTTGTTCTACTTCGTCAGCTGTATGGTCTGATCTAACTGAATCTAAATGAAACCCTGAGAAATGGACCTTTGTGGATGTCTCTATCGCATCAACAGCAAGTTTTGAAGCCATATTCCCTACATAAACAAAATGTACATTTCAAAATTCACATGAAAAGGCCCTGTAAGGAATACAAAGCTACCACCTACGAAGAACACACAAAAAAAAAAAGGAAAACTACTTTTTGCTTTCAGCCAAATAAATTCCTCAAAAATACAAAAAGAATCCAAGCTTGTAGTCATTTAAGATACCACAAGTGCCAATGCCATGATACACATTTCCTGAAACCACTTTTAAAGCACAAAGCAAGCAACAAAAAGGACACGTTTTGCACGAATCATTATCCTAAAAACGTAACGCTGATCCTACGCGGAAGAAACGATCATCATTTTCCCGGGAAAATAAGACGGAGATCAATTCAAACAGAGGAAAATATTTAGATCACATCCATGCAGAAACAAACTAACGAAAAAAACAGAACAAGATGAAATATTCAATGATTGAGATCAAAGAAATCAATAATCGTACACTTTCACAAGAAGAAGAAGAACAAAAACTCACAAAAACAGAAAAGGATTCAAAATAAGCTTTCAGATCACTGATACACAACCGCTTTCCAGTTTCAGATAGAGGATCCAACCATAAATAGACAGAGAGAGAGAGAGAGGGAGACGCGAGCATTGCCTGTTAAACTCGATGATGCACAGACAACAAATAACTCTCTGAGTTTTATATATATCTACTAATAATAGGAATCCTAATTAATTCCAAAGGTTGTGAAGTTGAAAAGTTACTATTTTAAATATTTAAAAGTTGTGTCTTTTCATTTTAAAAATTATGTTTTCATTTATTCTAATTAATTCAAAGAGTTGTGAAGTTGAAAAGTTACATATTTTTAATATTTTAAAGTTGTATTTTTCTAACCAATGATATCATCTTTTTATTATAGGAAAAAGAAATTAAAATCTAAAGGTGCAATTTACCTTGGGGAATCTACTATAATTAAAAGCAGCAAATGAAGCACTCTTACTGCATCCACATCGGACAGGAAATTCAACCAATAGGAATGAAGTATTTCTCCACGTCATTTAATGATGGCTTTGTTTTATCGACATAAAATAAAACCTGGGCCCTTAGTATTATTTTGTTACATGTCTTTCTTTTTAGCCCAACAATAGAGCCCGTTATCTATATAAAACCTGAGACCTGTAAAATATTATCCATCGTCGTCTTCAATTTTATCTAATCACCACCTTCATATGTACCGCTTCCCCTTCTCCTTTTGAACGGATACTTTCAACATGTTAAATCTCATAAAAGTCAATTAAATGCAAAAATCCTAACGCCATGAATCGATTTTCATCCCACCAAGTCCACACTATATATATCCCTCATCTACTTCTTCGTTCTCCTCTTCACTTCAGTCACGGAAATCAGTTTATCGAGTCTAACTCAATCGGCAAGCCCCCATGTCTATCTTCTTCAGTGACGATATTGCTGGTTTGGGTCAGTCTGATCTATGGTTTCGATTAAATTTACTTACTAGGAAGCCAGAAACACAACGAAAGTTGGCTTATTAATTGGGCTGGAGCTCTTCTTATTGTTCAACAGGTTTGAACTCATCTTTATACGTTGACTATTGGGCTCTGTAAAATTCGAATTTTATGTCTGAAACTATTCTATCAGAGGGTTGTGCATTATATGTGTTCATCTGTAACCTCCTACAGCTCAATTTCTTTGCAACCAAAAGCAAATGTATATATAATGTGTTCTCAACCACAACCTTATTGCCAATTTCATTCACAACTCTGTTAGCTTGAAGAGAACCGCCTGGTGTTTGAGTTTGACAGATTTGTGTTCCTTTTTGAAGCCAACTCTGATCGCAGAGGTGACTCTATGGAAGGTTTATATACTCTTATGAACTATTTTTTTTTGTTGTAGAAATCGTTTGAAGGAGATTTGGTGCACCTTCAGCCTAAAGAGTACGCACCTCCAAACTATTTAACAATTGACTTTCATCTTTATTCTCTTCTAAGTTTTAATAAGCTTTCAATGAACATTTACAGTGGCCATGTCCTGAATTTTTACCTGTGGATCAGGCTGCCAATGAGTTTTATAATAGCCTACAAACTCAATCCGTTCGGTTAGTTACAATAGTCAATACAAAACGTATAGAAGGTACCTTTTTTCTTACTTTGTAACTCATTTGTTATCCTCCACGATTTCTCACTTAATAGTTGTGAAGTATATAACTTTAGATTCTCAGGCCACTCCTTAATTGAGTATGTATCATGATCTGTATTCTTCGCTCATTTTAATTTGTAGTTGAGAACTCTTATCTGACTCAAAATATGTTTTAGGCCGGCTCAAAACCAAGATGTTGCTGTTATGGTCAATGTGTCTGAGGTGACAAAAGCCGAGACGCTAACCATTCTTGAGATCTTTGCCTTCTTGAAACAGGAACCAGCTCAGGTAGTTAGTAATTAGATTTAATACCATAACTACATATAAGTACATATATGCTTCCTATTTCCTAATTATAGACAGCCTTCTTAACTGCCTAGCTACCATTCATAACGTTGTGTGGTACTCTAGCTGGTTGATGTGCCCAAAATGTGGGAACGTTAATGCAAAAGGGTAAGAACCATACTAATCCTAAAAGTATACGTCAGACTGCGGTGTTGTGTACCTTAATAATTTCTTATTAAACAGCGGCAAAAGAGCCCGTAATTATCTGTGGTGCAAAATTATCAAAGACACTGGGAGTTGTTTTCGCTTAGTTGAAGCTACCAAATTTATTTGCTTCCGTTATATTTTCATCTAAAGCATGGAGGAGGGTATAAACTTGAGTTTGTTCGAGAAGCTTATGTTGTTATCTCAGATTCGATTGTTGCAAGGCATGTCCTCGGAGGAAACACTTTCGTCTGACAAGGTAACATGGTTTTCAATTGATAGTAGAATCATTTGTTTTTTTTTTTGCTCCATCAGTTAACTTCCTTTGTGTTTCTGCAGGGAGTTGTTGCTGAGATCGTTCAGCTGATTATGGGAAAAGGGTTGATACCAGTATGCTTAGATGCCTGGAAGTTAGGAAGAAGAGGTAAAGTAGGTCTGTAATGTCTACGTGTTTTACATATTGCAGTGCTTATGGAATTAATGATTTGTTTCATTTTTAATGTGTGGCAGCTAAATCATGATTCCCTACATTGTAACTAGAGGCTATGGTCAATATATTTGGTGCCTGTTCAGAGAAATAATACTGAAGTCTAAGAAACTCTTAAGAAAAAAAGAAGTCTCAAGTGGAGGGGACAATCGAGTTGGAACTTGAAGAAGAATTCTAGAGTTTCTTCACATTGTAGGGCTTACGCTTGAGTGTTCAACTACGATCTTTGTTCTGTCACAAGGAGTCCCATGTCATTAAGGTTTTTTATTTATTCCTGAATATACTCTTCACCAAGTTTATATCCGGGCCTTTCTTTGAATACACTCTAATCTAAAAAGTTTTAACTATTATCCTTAATCTTTAATTTTGCTCAACTCCTTTTACCGTAATACAATTATAAAATATCTGTACTTTTTAAAATATTTTATTTCAACCTAACGGATATAAAATACAGAAACAAAGAATCCACCATAATTTTTTTTCTTTCAACATGATCACCAATTTGAACCATAAATTGTACAAAACAATCAATCACCATTTTTATTATTTAGTCTTTTTGGCTAAAATATTAAATATGATCTTCGTAATGTGCTTTCATTCATGATTTTCCTTCTTGAATGATGTTCTCAGTACAGAGCCTGCAAACTAGGGTATGTCTCAGATTTTTTTGCTTGCAACATCCTCAGATCTATTAATCTCATTCAGCTCCAAAATTACATATTAATCCAGTCACTGGAGCTATTATGACAAAGAATCATTACAACTGTAAACCAACATAAAAGAAAAGACCAAGATCTTTAGAAGAAAAAAAGTCTTTAAAAAAAGCCCTAAATTCTTAACTTTGAGAGTGTCACTGTTGGTTTATATGATTTAAATATTAAGTTTTGGTAATAGTTTGCTTAAAAAGTTTGTTCTTTAGTTTGGTCTGGTCTGGACAATGATATTATTTTGACGTTTGGATCAATTGTTAATACAATTTTATTTCTGTTATGAAACTGTTCAATTTGATATTAGAACTCAATAATTTTAAAGTCAAAACAAAGTTTAAATCAGTTTTAAATTTTACAATTGTTTTATACAAAACTAAAATATATATATATATTATTTTTTTACAAAACCAAAAATATAACAAAATGTATTTAAATCATAACCAGGTTTTGTTAGTTTTTACTCATCTTACTTATCATTCTAAATATGATTTTCAATTTGTTAGATATAAGACAATGAATAAATGCAAACATATTTTAAACTTTCTACCAATTTAATAGTTTAAAGTCAATTGAAATATATATATATATATATATATATATATATATATAAACGGTTTATGCTCATAAGTGTAATTTTTTTTAGATTAGTCAAATATGAGTAAATAATTTAATAAAACAACAAATAACAACCAATTTTGGGATAATGAACATTAGTTAAAAAAACAAAACAAAAAACCCCATAAAATTTACTACTCTACTACAACAACAAAAATCATACACAACATGAAACACATAAAATAACCACACTTCATTACCTCACTTATATAGGTTGGTTTTCAAAAACAAAAGAATCTAAAAGTTGTGTTTCTATTGGCAAAAAATATAATTACAAATGCGTTTATTATGATTATAGATATAATAATAAAAAAAAAATAATTTTACTCCAAACATTTATGTTTAGTTCTTATAAAAAGTAAATGCCCCTTATCCTAAAATCCTAAACTATATACATTTACATTAAAATATTGGAACTACAGTTAGGCTTTAGTTTTTACCAGAAATAAAAACAATCTAATATTTACATTTAACTTATGAATATTATGATTATTTAAAATAGAAACTCAAAAAATATTATATTATGTGATGTACTTTAAAATCATGAAAGAACAATAACCACACATCTCCTCTTCATTTTTTTGTTTCGTATAGTTAGTCTATTTTGCAAAACTTTATCTCTGTGAGATAGTGGTAAAATTTTTAAAATTAAAGTTATCCATTTATACCAATAATTTAAGCCCAAATAGTAAATTAAATTAAGTTGAAAACTGGCCAAACAAAAATCTTTTAAAATAAAATAAAATTAAATACTATGTTTATATCTTACTAAATTTTCATTTTGACATTTTTCACACAAATTAAAATATAATTGAATTCATGTTTATGCCTAATAATTACATCTGATTAACTAATATTCATTGAGATATTAAGGTATTTTTAAGATAACAACCATTTTTACAATAGATACTAAGTTAAATAGGTATAATTTTTAAAATGATATTGAAATTATAAAATGACACAATTTGTGTAATAAGAAGAAAAATTTCAAACAATGTCATTTATAAAACTAAATTTACATACACATAAAAATGAATATAAGCATAAAATTAGGTTCAAACATAATTCTAAAAAACTTAACTAAATCTATAAAATTATCAAGAAAATCAAAATAAAATAAAAATAAGAGTCAAGTTCTATACATTGAATTAGAACTACAACTTCTGTATGTAGCTCAAAATATAATTTAAAAACTTATTATGAAAATGCAAGAACAAAACTATGTCATAAACAACATATATACAAATATGGATTATTTTATACTCAGACAAGAAAATTAATTATAACTTTTAATACTAATTATCCGCGCGTAGCGCGGAAAAACGATCTAGTTAATCTAATGGCTACAATTTTGTTTAAGATAAGGCTATGACGTCATTTGTTCAATCGTCGTCTTCAATCCACGAGTCACCCCTTTTCAAAGGCGACGCTTGTAAACCATCGTATTTCCGTAAAGAGTCATCTCCTTTTAGAGCATCTCCAACCCCACTCCATAATTTTTACTGCAAAATGGAGTAGAGAATGGAGTAATGAAGAAACAAAAATCTCATTACTCCATATTTAGAGTAATCACTTTTTTGTTTCTTCGTCACTCCATTTCCCACTCCATTTTGCAGTAAATTATGGAGTGGGGTTGGAGATGCTAACCTTATAAATAGAACATACTGTATATTTCCTCAACATCCATATCTCTTTACTCTAATTCACTTTTTGTCTCTCTTTGGACTTCTCTTCTCTGTGTTTCCTCAAACATCCTAACCCGGTCAAATATTATTCCGGTGGACATTCGCTTCGCAGATGCGTTGAACAATCCATCTTTTTATCCAAAATCTTAGAATGGATTTCTATGTAAAACAATTTTTTGTTTCGTTCCATCTCCAATCCTATAAGTTTTTTTTTTCTGTGGTAGCCATATGTCCGTTTGATATCTGCATCATTTTTACAGGAACATAATCAATCCGATCGTTTTTGTATGGTTAGTAATGCGTGGGAGATGGTGTGAATTGCGTCTTCTCTTTTATTTTTTTATTAATTTATAAAAATATTAATTTGTTGATATATTAAAAAATGTGACTATATATTGAAAAGTTGTGACTATTTATATAAGTATATCTACTATTAATAACATAATTAATTTTAAAGGTCGTAAACTTGTTTAAATTGAAAGGTTATGATTGATGAAAAATTAATCTTTATGAGATAACACCATTCTGGCGAAAGGTCACGAACCACAACAAAATTACGAAAATAAATATGAAACAATGAAATTTGTAAAATGATATCTCCTCTCACATATTATTAACCATTCCGAAAGAAATCGGATCACAGAAACATTCAAATAGCTACAAGCGGTATATTGCATAGACAAAATCGAATCTCCAAAATTAAAAAAAAAAGGACAGAAAATTATCAAATATTCTGTCTGGAAAAGTACCTTCTCAATTTTAAGCATGCACCAAGGCCATCTAAACAAAAATATGCTTACTGTAATTGCAGAACTTCCAGAATATAAGAATTGGACAATTGCAGAGAAATAGCAATACTTTAATAGAGTCTGGGATTGGAGAAAAAAAGGAGCAAGGGAAAATTATCTACAGCAGGATTGGAGAGTTCAGAAACATAAAGGAGAATTAGATAAAACTTGAAACAGTTATGAAAATCTATGCATCCATTGTATGTAATAAATGTAGTAAGTAATAACCATCATAATTAATTCCAAACGTTTTGAACTTCATTTTAGATGAAAAAGTTATATGTTTTCAACAATTAAAACTTGTGTCTTTTTACTTAAAATAACTGTATATATTGAAAAACATGATTCTTTATATCGAATAATTGTGACTTTTTATATAAATATTATTTCAATAAAAGTAATCTTTAAATTGAAATGCTGTGACTCTCCAAACAAAAATTTGAAAATCTATAAATAGCTATGTCAATGCTTTCTCAAATCATAATTTTCATCTTAAAAGTTTCCAATTTATATATGTATGTTTCCAACAAACAATTCTAAAAAATAGCAATCCTGATTAATTCCAAGAGTTGTGAAATTAAAAGGTTATGTATTTTAAACAATTAAAATTTGTGTCTTTTTATTTTAAAAGTTGTGTGTTTTATTTTAAAATAACTGTATATATTAAAAAAATATGACTCTATATATTGAAAAGTTGTAACTTTTCATATAAGTATTATTTCAATTAAAATAACCTTCAAATTGTAATGGTGTGACACTTCAAACAAAATGTTTATACAAGTGAGTATATTTTTGGAAATACTATTGGTGCAGTCATTACCTAAGGTTTGCACCCATGGGTTGGTCGTATACAAAGTTTTTGTTCTTGAAACATTGTAGTGAAAAAAACTTTACAAGTCATTTTATGACTATATAAAAAAGACCAAGAAAAGAGGAGTGCACCCGTGTAGAGTCTGTTTCCATGAGAATTTTCTCCTTTTCAAGAACCTCTCTAATGCGACGTAGTCAGTCTCTATTGCTGTGTACAACATTGATCCCGTACGAACTCTTCTCTAAAAACTGACACATTCAATCTCCGGCTACATTTTTTCTGCCAAAAGTAATTGTAGAAATAATCTGAAGAAGAAGAAAGGAAATAATTCTGTATACCAAATTAGTTAACTAATAGTTATGGAAATCTAAATTTTGTAACTTTTCAAATGAACAGACGTGACTTTTTGAAGTGTGTCTTTTAGTTCTTTTATGTGTATATATATGCCACACGGAAATTAGAATAGAAAAAAAAAAAAGAGAAATGAAAACATTTAGTGACTATTGATTTTGATAAAAAAAAAGTGAATATTGATTTGTGTCTTAGAATTTTCTCGTGATTCTTACATTCATTTATAAATCATATCTAATCATATTCATCATTAACCCATGCAAAGAGCTCATAATTCTTACATTCATTTCTAAAAATCAGATTCTAGCCATACATCATTGACCTATAAAATAGTATGTGTGCGGTTTGTGTATTTTGCCAAAAAATCTTTTAAATATAAGCGAAAACAATGTAACAAAGCATAACTTCTATATATCCAAGCATTAACTAAATCTATTTCATTTTATTGTGATATTTTCTATTCAATTTTTTTTTGTTGGTTTGAGTTTCATTTTTTTGTTTTATTGGTCTAAAGTTACGTTGTCTTCCCTTGATATTTTGTGTATTGTAAAAGTATTTTGTGTATATTCTAAATAATATATTTCCATTATTTCTTCAGTATTAACTACATCATTTCATTTATAAAATAAACATTTTTCAAGTTGAACAATGTTTATGAAAAATTTGATGGGTTTCAGATAACCGAAAAAGAACCGAATGATACCTGGATACTTTTCAAGTATTTATTTGGAGATATAAAACACTACAGTATAACCAAATTGAACCTGCTTAAAAGGAAACCTGCAAAATATGAACTGATACTCGTTGGGTATGTAAGTCTAAAACTACTCTACTATTTTTTTTAAAAAAAAAATTCATAATAATAGGTTCTTTAATCCTAAAAATTGTACTGATTTTTAATGAGTTCTAATATTATATATATATATATATATATTTGAAAAAATCTAAAATATATCTTTTCATTCTCTAAAGTTTATATATTTTAAAGGGTTGTCAATGTCTATGTATTTTAATCTTAAAATGCACATATTTTCAGAGAGTTTTCTTTTCATTTATTTCATATATATTTTTATATAAGTTTTTAAAATACCTACAATTGCCTTATTTTTCTGATATTTAGTTATTTTATAATATTATAATTTTTAAAATAATTATCTGGTGTTTAGATTGTACTTTGAGGATTATAATTTTATGTAAAGTAACATTTCATAAGTGGGACATGATTGATAGATATTCAAATGAAAATTTTGAAAGCGTTTAAGTAAACCATTGTAATTTTTTTTTGTTGGAACAGTTGCAATAAACTAATTGAAACATTGCAACTATTTGTGAATATAATTTGTATTGAAAAACCAGTGATATATTTAGTGATAATCATTGCAACTATTGCTAATTGTAGTATTGATGATAAATCATTGTAATTTTTGGTGTTAACCATTGTATTCATTATCTAACCTTTGCTATGTTTGGTTATCAATCATTGCAATGTTTAGTCATCTATATAAGGAGTTGTGTACTTTGACATATCACAACAAAAAATTAACTATCACAAATAGAGTTAAAGGGAGAAATGTAATGTTAAATGATTTTCACAGATGTTTGAAGAAACAAATATAAACATAAAGAGTTCTATTTGTTATCTTTGTCCAAATTTAAAATTTTTGATTGAGAAACCGATGGAATTTTAGAGAATTTATATCTTAATACCATCTTATCCTAAATAGTATTTAGAGATCTAATAAAAGCTATTAATAATTATGAGGTAAATCCATAATTTATGAATTTAGTTGATTTTATTTAATTATTGTGTTATAATGAATGTTAGTGTTTTATAAGAACTTTCAAAATTCAAGGTCATATTATAAATGAGAAAGATCATATCAACATAAGTCAATATATATATTCAGTATAATATCCAATGTGACATATTTTTACAAAATGAGTTTCTAAACGATATTTTTAGAAAACGAGTTTTCGTGCGATAACGCACGGGTTCCTTTCCTAGTATATATAGTAACGTGTATATATATATATATATATTATGCATAAGAGAGAGAGGGGGAAGGAAAGATGCAGCGGCGGAGACGGATTTTTTGCAAAAACCAGGAAGTGGTTTCTTGCTCTTTACGATACTACCCTTCCCACTTTACGCATTTTTTGGGCACTGGTACAGTGGCATTTTTTGTAATTTCATGCGTGTTAGCGACCCTAAAAGTCGAGAGTGTGATCGAGGATCCACGTCAGTTCCAATTCCGATGTGGGACCTACTTTCAGAGAATGCAGCGAGAGGCAGTGATACGGTGCGGTCGAATACAACGTGTAACAAGAATTAGAAATCTATAATATTAAGAGTGAATGCACCCTTGAAAAATTGGCTAATGGAAGTTGTCTACATCTTTATTTTTTTTATTTTTTTATAACGTCTATTTTATTTGATCATTGAGAAGATACATAATCAGTATGAAGATCTTGTAAAATAGATCTTGGAACATAATAATGAAAACAGAAAGTATTATTGAACGGGATCTCTTGTTTAGCCAACTTGTCTGCAACTTTATTCCCTTCTCTTCTGATCCAAATAAACTTTACTTCTTCAAACTTTTGCTTCCAATAAGCCACATCTCTAATCCAATTATATGCACTGAAGTGTAAACCTCGATGATTCAGTAGCTCTATTGCCTTTTGACAATCTCCTTCAAATATAACTTTTTATAACCTTTCCCCCAGCAATATTGCATAGCCATAACTATCGCTTGCATCTCACATTCCAGAGGTGTATTGACTCGATTCCCAACTCATTGACAAGCTCCCCAGATAGAAACCCTTTTCATCCCGAATAATCCAGCCTGCCTTACTCAATGTTTCTGTGTTTCGAAAAGAGCCATCCACGTTGCATTTAAGCCATCCCGCTGGTGGGCATCTCCAATACTTGTTATGATTGCCCCCGTTCAAATTTGTAGCTCCATATCTCTGTTTGTGATCTCCATACTCTCCATACTCTGTCCATTCATTTGCATCTCGTCTAGCTTGTTGTAATATAGTTCTCCAACTCACATTCTTCTGTTGGAATAAAAGAATATTTCTACTCTTCCAAAGCCTCCAAAGAATCCAATACGGGTAATTGGCTATATGTTTCAACCGAGATGACAAAGAACATTGCAAACAAGCTTCTATTTTCTCTTCCAGTGTAGCGTTAGGATTCATGATGATTGTATTAGAAATACCTGAAGCTCTCCAGGCTTGTTGAGCATAAATACAATCGAAAAGGATATGCTTCTCTGTTTCTTCCCCTTGACAACATCTCCTGCATTGATCATTTAAAGAAATATGTCTCCTTCGTAAATTATTACCGGTTGCCAAACTCCGAGATAAGGCTCTCCATAAGAAATGATGCAATTTTGAAGGCATCTTCGTCCTCCAGATTTTATTTTTAAGCTCTACATTCCCATAGATTGGTTCAATCACCGTTGCTGTGGGCTGATGTGTGCTTAACCAATAACCTGAGCGCACAGTGTAAATCCCATCTTGGTTATAATTCCATCCCAGTAGGTCCTGTTTTGCTGTTGGAGAAATTTTAATTGCTAGGACCTTTGAGACATCCTCATGTACTATCATCTCCCGTACTTTATGTTCATCCCAACCTTGACCATCACTTCGAAATAGTTGGTTAACTTTCCCAAACACCAATCCTTCATTGCGTGCTTGTGGTGGTCTTGGTGTATGTTCTGGTAGCCAAGGATCCGTCCATGTATTAATGAGACTACCATCACCAATAACATATCTCATCCCTTGTTTAACCAACTCTCTACCATATAATATTGACTTCCAAACATATGATGCTTTCCATCGTTGTACTGCATGTAATATATCACCATCACTAAAGTACCGTGCCTTTAACACTCTTGCCATTAAGCAATTAGGTTTCTGGAGGATCCTCCAAACTTGTTTCCCAAGTAAAGCTTGATTAAAGTGTTCTAAATCTCTGAATCCAAGTCCACCCTCTCTTTTTGGTAGACTTACTCTTTCCCAGGCATACCAGTGCATTCCTGTCTTATCTCCATTTCCCCACCAAAATTTTGCAAGGACTCGATTAATCTCGTCACAAACTTCCTTTGGCAATCGGAAGACATTCATCGAAAAGATAGGCATCACAAGAGCTACAGCTTTTAATAGTACCTCTTTCCCTCCTGGAGATAAATACCGCTTACTCCATCCTTGAGTTACAGCTTTAACTTTGTCTATAATGTAGGCAAACATATCACTTTTCCGATTAGTAAACTGCTCTGGCATTCCCAAATATTTACCAATACCTCCTGCATTATGAATCCCCAACAGGTTCCTCATACGATTCTTTACAGTAGCCGAAACCTTACTACCAAATGTAATTGAAGATTTGTTCAGATTAACTGCCTGACCCGACACCAGTTCATAGTCTTCTAAGATCTTCTTTAGTTTATTACCAGCTTGAGGATTTGCCAATGAGAAGAATAGAGAATCATCCGCAAATAGCAGATGATTGACAGCAGGAGCTTGAATCGATATTTTAACGCCCATTAGTGTTCTGTTCTCCATAGCTTTATTCATCATGTGTGAGAGAACTTCTGCACAAAGAATAAATAAGTACGGGGATAGTGGATCTCCTTGTCGTAATCCCCGTTCTGGCTCGATAAGACCCTCAGGAGAACCATTGATTAAAACCGAAAACGAAACTGAAGACACACAACTCGTAATCCACTGTATCCATGTACTGCAGAAGCCCATTCGTCGCATTGTTTCTTCAAGAAAACTCCATTCTAATCTGTCGTAGGCTTTAGTGATATCCGTCTTGACAGCCATATAAGAAGAAGCTTGCCGTTTTCTAACCTTCAGGCTATGGAAAATCTCATGGGCAATAATTATATTATCCGTTATCACCCTCCCCGGAATGAAAGCTTGTTGATTTTCAGTTATTAGTCCAGCAAGATGTATCTTCAGACGATTCACTAGAATTTTTGATATTACCTTGTATGCAACATTGCAGAGGACAATCGGTCGAAACTCAGCCATTCCCGTTGGTGGATAGATCTTCGGAATCAAGCATATATTTGTATGGTTGAGCTTTTTATCAATAACTCCAGTAGCGAAGAATTGTTTAACCTCTTCAACAATTTCCGTCTTAATATCCTCCCAATATTGGTGATAGAAGATCGCAGGAAATCCATCAGGTCCTGGCGCTTTATGAGGTCCAATATCAAACATGGCTGCACAAATTTCATCTTCTGTCACCTCTCTAGTTAGATCAGTATTGACCTCCTCCGATACCTTGCTGTGAAAGCCATCAAACACCTTATCATACATACCCGTTAGAACTGGAGTTGATGTAAAAAGTGTTTTAAAATACTCCTGAGCCACTCTTCCGATATTAGCTTTCCCTTTGTGAATCACACCATTCGAATCTTGAATAGAAGATATATTGTTTCGACATCTTTTACCCTTTGTTATGGCATGGAAAAATGCAGTATTCCTATCTCCTGATCTTAACCAAGTAACTCTACTCTTTTGCTGCCAATATACTTCTTCTTCTTTATAAGCCTGATCCAATTCTTCCTTTAGTCGAACCCTTTCTTGTCTGGTAGAATTATTGGAAGTAATAGCTCTATCCAAACGGCCACGAAGCATGTCAATATTATCTCTAGCATTATTTCTATTGCCTTTTTTCCATCGAGAAATATGTTGTCTGCAACGAACTAGTCTTTGAGCAAGTGGCGTCTGAATCAATTGTGTCTGTCCCATTCCTCGCCATCCTCGACAAACTGTATCATGAAATCCATCTTTAAAACTTAGTCGCGCATCAAATCTAAACATACGTCTTGGTATTTCCTTCTGGAAAGCTATATGAGTGATCAATGGTCTATGATCAGATTCTCCAATCTCAAGGAACTCTATTTCTGAAGCAGGGAAGGCAGCAAACCACTATGTATTAGCCATGGTCCTATCTAGGCAAAATTGTACTTGATGAGTACCTCTCTGACCAATCCACGGAAATCTATCCCCCACTGAAGTCAGATCAGTAAGATCATTGTTGTGGACTAAAGTTCTAAAATCCAAAAACGAGAGTTCAGGGCGAACTCTCCCTCCTATCTTTTCGTGATTCCCCAATATTTCATTAAAATCTCCTAACAACATCCATGGTTGATTCCTTCTTCCCACACCAATTCTGTCAATTCGTTCCCAAACCGTTTCTCTTAAAGAAGGAACAGGGTGTCCATACACGAATGAGAAATAGAAATCTCCTTCATTACACCTGATCTTACAATTGATTAGATTTGAAGATTGACTTAAAACAAACAACTGTACATCATTTTTCCAATAGATAACCAAACCCCCACTACTACCAACTGGCTTAACTGAAACATAATTAAGAAAATTCATCCGAGCACCCACATCTCTAACATAGTCATCATCTTGTTTTGTCTCTGAAAGGCATATAATGTCCGGGAGATACAACCTGTTGATCTCCTTAAGTCGTCGAACTGTCGAGTAAATGCCCAGACCTCGACAGTTCCAACAGGTTGCTCTCATGGTGGCTGTGGTGGTTCTGGGCCCACCGCGCCTCTCAGATTGGTACTCGCCTCATTTTCTCCAGTTGGAGTCATAAAATCTTCCCTCATTTCCCGACTACTTGCCTTCTTTCTCTTGGAGTGTCTTGCATCACTTGATTCTCCTTTTTCCATACGAGAGAACTGGAACCTATTATCATCAGCCTTCTCGAGCAAAGCTTTCCTCTTGAGCACTTCACGACCATCAAAACGTGTACCAAAGGGGTTGATTGGATTGTACATTTCCTCTGAGTTGATATTGTCAGCGAACATTGTACGCTTAGCCAAAGAACTCCACAACTCATCCTGCTCCTCGACTTCTTCCTCATTTTCCTCCTCCATCAACCTATCTTCTCCCTCGATTAAAACTTCTTCATTAGCAACTGGCTCCACAGCATTCACCCCATCTTGCTCCTCATCATTGAGTTCTTCAATAATCACTCCTCGATTAGGACTTGCACGGTCGTTTCCATCCTCATCTCCGCTATCATCATCCCCATCTGGATTGAGGCCACCATTCTGAATTAGACAAGCCCCGAGTCATGGGTTAACCTCCCACAAACATCACAGAAACCGCGTAATCGCTCAAAGGTGAACCTCAGCATTCTATTAACACCCGCTGTAAACTGGAATTGTCGTTGAAACTGTAGTGGCTCATCAACGTTCCAATTAACTCTGACGCGTGCAAAATCACTCCTAGCCGCCACATCAGAATTGTAATTAACATCCATATACATACCCAACGCTCTCCTGATATGCATAACAATGGCTTGACTCATAAACTGGAATGGAATTCCACAGATCTGAATCCAGAACGGTATAAAGTTGAGCATTAGTGGATTGAAATCTGGTGTCCAGCGCTGGATAATGAGCATACGGTCAGCAAAGGCCCACGGTCCGCGACGTAACACCATCTCCATGGACTCCTCAGATGGAAATGAGAATTGGAACTGACGCCCCTCAATCATCCTCCCGACAATACCGTCATGGCCCCAGTTTCTGGGCAGCGTAGCAATGATCGAATGGATGTTCTGTCTGCGTGGCATCACCGGTCTTCCTATTAGCACAAATCGATTTTCCTCGGCCGCCTCATTAACGATATTGATCGGTAACAAAACTGGTGGAGCATCCGCCCCAATGTTGAGGTTCTGCATATCTCTCCTTAAGTTATCTCCCATTTTGTAACTCTCACAGTGAAATAGATTCTTGTGAATCAGAAAGATGTTGTGAAGCCAAAGGAAGGATCCAAATTCCTTTAAATAAGGCTCTTGGAACGTCAGTTGAGAAAGTAATTCATCACGATTGAGAACGAAAATCTTGGAGATAACCGTCAGAAAATGGTATCGTGGAGTATCCCATGATGTACCATTAACGAGAAAATAGAAAATCGTCGTTAGGAAGACGAGAATTGATCGGAAAAGTGCAAATTTGACCCAGAAAAACCCAATCGCCGTTGTAGTCGCCAATAACCGTTTTTCTCTCATAATTTTCCTAGTCTTTTAATAAGTTTTCTACATCTTTATTAATATATGTAACTGATACACAAAATAATAATAAACAATTTTTTTTTTCCAAACCTCCACCAATACATAATAACATAATTATCATAGATAAATCTTAAAATCGTTTATATATATATATATATATATATATATATATATAATGTTTTATAAAATAAATATTAAGAATAGCTACTATTAATATTTAATTATATGATGAAACATGTTATTACTGATAGTTTTATGATTATAATTTTACGGGTTATTCTAATAAACAGACAAAATATTTATCAAATATAAAATTAATTTAACAAAATATAAAACATAATATAAGTAATGCTTGAGAATTCAATTACCTATTGGGATACAAGTCGAATATTTTGAATCAAAGCTAATTTATATCATATCATAGGAATCATAATATATAAGTAGACATGTTTGTAAGTATGGATCAGATTCAAATATAACACGGCGGGTTTGGTATTAATTTGTACACATCCTAAAACCAATAAAGTAACCATATAACGTTCGGATTCGGGTTATATTGATTTGGCAATCAAAAATCTAAAACCAAAACAAAAGAAAGATACTTATTTTTATAGAATTGGATATTAAAGTACTTAGTTAAAATTTAGATAGTTAATTTTAAATATCATTTTAAAATAAATATAGAACTAAATATTTAAACTAGATATATATGTTTCAAATATTTATATTTATGATTAATTTGGACATTCAGATCGATTCAGATTTTTTTCCAGATTTTTTGGTTTTTGAGTAATTCGTTCGGGTCTGGCTAATAACACTTTGATTTGGCTATATATTGTACCACCTTACAAAACTCATTCTGATATATTTTAGATTTTTGACCTGTTACGGATCCAATTTTTTTTTTTTTAGATTGAGTTTAGATGTCGAGTTATGAATTTTATGCACATGTCTACTTTATATAAAACAAAAATACGGTCATATAAAATTTTCACCGAAAGAATGTCCTGCATTTTTAAAAAGACTATGTTTGATGAAATTAAAGAACTAAACAATTTTATCCCACATTTTTACATGTATAGGAAATGCGATTATATAATGTTTGCATCAAACATAAACCCGCGCTTAGATGAATTACATTTACAAAATAACAAAATACTACCATAAGATACTTAAAAAGAAATAATTTTATATTTTAATATACAAATCTAAGTTAAAACATTAAGATATAAAAATATAATATTTAATTACATATAACTGATACATAAAATAATAATAAACAAATTCTTCAAACCTCCGCCAATACATAAAAAATATAATAATTATAGATGAAGTATTAAAATCGATTATATATATATATATATATAATTTTTTTATAAAATAAATATTAATAATAGCTACTATTAATATTCAGTTATATGATGAAACATGTTATTCCCTCCGTTTCACTTTAGTTGTCATTCTAGGTTTTTGCACACAGATTAAGAAAACATTTAATTTTACATACTTTCAAGATAAAAACACAATTACCTATAGACCTAACCACTTTTCAACCAATAGAAAAATAGAATATTATATAAAACTAATAGATTTTGCCTCGAAACTCTAAAACGACACTTAATTTGTGACAAAACAATAAGTATAGAATGACAAATATTATGAAACGGAGGGAGTATTATTGATATTTTTATGATTATAATTTTATGGGTTGTTCCAATAAACAGAAAAAATATTTACAAAAATAAAATGAATTTAACAAATATAAAACATAATTTAAGTTATGCTTGGGATTTTAAGTATCTATTGAAATATGGGTCGGATATTTTGAATCAAAGTTAATTTATATCACATCATGGATGTCATAATTTGTAAGTAGGCATGTTTGTAAGTATGGATCAGATTCAAACATAACACGTCTGGTTCTAATTTGTACACATCCTAAAATCGATAAAGTAACCATATATCGTTCGGATTGGGGATATATTGGTTGAAAAATCTAAAATCTAAAACCAAAACTGAAAAACATAATTATTTTTATAGAATTGGATATTAAACAACTTCTTCAAATTTTAGATAATTAATTTTAAATATCATTTTAAAATAAATATAGAACTGAATATTTTAACTAGATATTTATGTTTCACATATTTATTTTTATGGTTAATTTGGACATTCAGATCGATTCAGATTTTTCCACGTTTTTCGTTTTTTTTTGTTATTCGCTCGGGTCTGGCTAATAACACTTTGATTTAGATATATTTGTACCACTCTACAAAACTCATTCTGATATATTTTCGATTTTTGTTACGGATCCAAATTTTTTTGTTTAGATTAAGTTTAGGCGTGAGTTATGAATTTTATTCACATGTTTACTTTATATAAAACAAAAATGTGGTCATATAAAATTTTCACTGAAAGATTATCCTGCATTTTTAAAAATACTATGTTTAATGAAATTAATAAACTAAACAAATTTATCTCACATTCTACATATATAGGAACTTCGATTATATAAGTTTGCATCAAACATAAACCTGCGCTTTCAAAGCGCGGATCAAAATCTAGTCTAATATTAAAAGTGAATGCACTCTTGAAAATTTCGACTGATGGAAGTTGTCTACATACTTATTAATTGTATTTTGGAAATTTATTTTCGGTCTTACATCTATAAATATCGAATGTTACAAATCATATCACATATTACATATACTCAAACTATTTTCTCTTTTCCCATTAATTACTCTAACCATATTCCATACTATGTTTCATACATTTATATTACCCAGATTATAGTAGGGAATATGGTTAAAGTAATTAAATATGTGATATGATTTCTATGATATGATTTGATTTCTAACATTCGATATGATATGATTTGTAACATTCGATAATTAAAAATATGTGATATAATCTGTAACTAATCCTTTTCGTATATGCATCATATATCGACTTTATGAACTCATATTACTCTAACCATGATATGATGTTATATTTCATATATTAATATTTTCATATTGTTGTACTACACCTTGTAATTCAAAGACTATACTTTACAAATTCATATCACTCTAACCATGATGCTATATTTCATATATTAAGATTTTCATATAGTTGTCAGACCTGACATCCAAATCTAATCATTTGATACATTTTGTTACTATACTTTATATTACATCATTTATAAATATGTCAAACCGTTTTAGTAGTATCGAGTTAATATATTGTCTATAGCGACATTTTCATGAGTTCTCTACCTCAAAACCATTTCAAGACATTTGAGAATGGACAATCCATCCAAATGTCCTTCATTCATGTTTTTTCTCCATTTCAAGACATTTGACAATGGAGAATCTATTCTCGTGTCATTCATTTCATGTTTTTTCTTCATATATGAAATATCCAAGTAATGTCTCACTAAATGTACCCGTATTTATAAACTATAGTTATCTAAGTCATATAGTGATATCAAATATGTCGATATATCATTATTCTATTGGTGACATTTAATGGTGAGATATGTTTTGTTAAGAAAATATTGCAAATACTAAAATAAATAAATTGTTTCATCTACAAGTTTATAGATTAACCACAATCAATATCGTGGTTAGTTATTTTTGGTTGGATTCCAAAAATTTATGTAACTTACCGTAGTTGGATTACCATTAACTGTTAAACTTCATAACTAATTCAAACTATATTCAAGAAATATTTCTTATTCCTCGAAAGAAATATTTTTTAAAATCCTCTAAATATTATGCCCTACATTTCGTAACCTAAATGTATATCATCCCTACCTATTAGAAATATAGCTTCTATTAACCACTATATTCATCATTCCTTGAAAAACCTAATACAATAATGGCGAATAATTTGCAGTTGTCTTTCTTGAGCGATATCAAACCGAGGAAAACTGCAAGTCGCATACAAGTCAAAATCCTCCATACATTGAGGCATTTAATGAAAAACATAGGGAAGACCATGAAACTGATCCTTTGTGATGCAAAAGTAAGTTTATTGTTTTTCATAGATTTTTGATTTAGATATCTTCATTTCTTTTCATAAAAGTTTAACCTAAATGATAATGTTTTATTTATTTTTATATAGGGAAATAAGATCCATGCCTCGTGTAACAAGACATACGTTTGTGGAGAATTTTTGAGTTCTCTATACAAGATCGTTCTGTAGCAGTTGAGAGGATTGAGTTTCATTTACCTGGAAAACAGATTATTGTTTTCAAAGATGATAACACACATGAAGAGATTACAAACCGCGTTCTGATTAAAGATACCATGTTTTTGAGCTGGTTTGAATTAAACAAGGTAAACGCTTTTTCTCGGACACTCACTCTAGCTGAAATTCCTATTTGGTTTATCTGGAATAAAAAACAATGCAAGTTTACTGATAGAAAAAGAAGATTCAGTATTGGTAGAATCAACTACGCCCCAAGAAAAATTGAACAAGCATTTTATATGCGTGTCCTCTTGAATATTGTAAGGGGTTGCACATGTTACGAGGATATTAGAACGTTCAAAAACGTTGAGTATTCGTCCTACAAAGAGGTATGCTTTGCTCGTGGTTTATTAGAAGACGATCAGGAATACATTGATGATATTGTGAGGACAAGTTTTTCAGGTTCAACGTCATATATGCCTCAATGTTTTGTGATATGCTCATGTCCGATAGTCTTTCGAAACCAGAAGTTGTTTAGAAAAATGTTTGGGAATTATTATCTGAATATATTGAATATCGTCAAAGAAAGCTATTAAATAGACCATGTATGTTTACTCTCCAATATTACACTCTAATAAATTTTGTAAAGTATACTTAATATTAATCCGAGGCATGAAATTTTTGTATATTTATATTTGAGTGAAGAGGAGATGAAACAGCTACTTTTCACGAGATTGAGAAAATTTTGAAGAGGAACGGTACTTCTTTAAAAGCATGGGAATCTATGCCAAAGCCAATAGCTGATTTTGCACTCCAGGAGAATGTTTTGATAATGGACGAGCTTGGATATGACAAAGAGCAGTTAAAAGCTGATCACGATCTTGATTTTGAAAAAATGACGAACGAGTAGAGAAAGATATCTGATGAGGTTCTTAGTGCTGACTTAGGAAAGAGAGGAGGTATATTTTTTGTCTATGGGTTTGGTGGAACTGGGAAAACATTTTTGTGGAGATTGTTGTCTGCTGCGATTAGATACCGAGGAGAAATTTGTTTGAACGTTGCATCAAGTGGGATAGCTTTTTTACTACTACCAGGGGAGAGGACAACACATTCTAAATTTGGGATACCAATTAATCCAGATGAGTTTTCTACTTGCACACTAGCTAACGGATTAGACCAAGCGAATTTGATTAAAGCAGCTTCTTTGATTATTTGGGACGAAGCCCCGATGAAGAGCAAGCATTGTTTTGAATCATTGGATAGGATTATGACTGACATTATTGGGAATAATGACAATTTATCTTTTGGTGGTAAAGTTGTTGTCTTAGGGGGAAATTTTAGACAGGTTTTGCATGTAATTCATGGAGCTGGAATAGCTGAAATTATTTCGGCATCTTTAAATTCGTCTTATCTTTGGAAGAATGTCAAAGTGTTGAAGCTAACAAAACATATGAGGTTAATGTCTAACGATTTATCTCTTGAAGAAGCTAGAGATTTGGAAGAGTTTTCACAGTGGATATTAGATGTTGGATATGGAAACATACGTGACAACAATGATGGCGAGGCTCTAATTGATATTCCTGAAGAGTTTCTTATTCTTGATGCAGAAGATCCTATTGAGTCTATAAGCAAGATGTGTATGGTGATGTTGTTTCTTTACAGCACAATAAAGAACCTAAGTTTTTCCAAGAGAGAGCAATACTCTGTCCAACTAGTCAGGATGTCGAGAAGATTAATCAACACATGTTGGATAAACTCGATGGTTAGTTATTAATTTAATGTTATCAATATGATTTTATTATTGTACATTCATATGTCAAGTTAACATAATTATTTTTTTATAAATATTTCAGGTGAGGAAATGATCTTAATTTCTGTGATAGATACTTCAGATAAATTTTCAGTTAACGATCAACCTCTTATTCCACATTTCTTAAATACCATCAAACTCTCAGGTTTGCCAAACCATAGTCTTTGCTTAAAGATTGGTTGTCCTATTAGGTTGCTCAAACATAGATCTCACTGGCGGATTAATGAATGGGACGCGATTTCAGGTTACAGAGATGTACCCTAACATTATAAAGGCAAAAGTTGTTACAGGAGATAAGGATAAGGTTGGTCGAGTAGTTCTTATTCCTAGGCTTGCTATTATCCCTTCTGGAAAGAAGTGACCTTTCAAGATGAGGAGGAGGCAACTTCCTATTTTTGTTGCGTTTGCCATTACAATCAATAAGAGTCAGGGACAATCTCTATCAGAACTGGGCATTTACCTACCAAGGCATATTTTTTCTCATGGCCAATTATATGTGGCTATTTTAAGAGTTACATTCAAAAAAGGGATTGAAGATTTTAATTGTGGAGGATAAAGAGAAGCCTCAGAGACAAACAATGAATGTCGTTTACAAAGAGATCTTCCACAATCTCTGATTTTTTCAAGAACGTTGTTTTCATTTTTATATACTATCTACTTTAGAATGCATTTACATTATATTTCCCCAATAATTTAGTTTAACTTTCATTTTCAAAAGTCTATATTATATTATGCAACCGAAAATGATACCATGCAGCCAAAATTACATTTTAACTACCAAATCATTCGAATTTATATCTACAGAAAATCACATAATGAACAAAATCATATATTTAATGGAATCATATTAATTTTTATCTAATCTATTTTGAAAAATAGGTGAAAATTTTCAAAGCAATTATATTGAGCTCCATAATTATTAATATCTTTTGGGCTATTAGTTTTGTTACCTATTTATGTTAAGCCTTTAGACCCACTAATGTTTATGTTTAGTTCTTATATATATAAGACTCTTCGATTTTCTACAATAACCATAATATCTCTTCATCTTACTCTCTCTCATCGGAAAATGGTATTTTCTTTTTTTTTTGTTCTTTGTATCCTTTTGCATATAAGAGATGTTGTTCTGTTGTTAGATCTGTTCTATCTTAGTCTGTTTCGAATCATCTGCGTGGAGTAAACTGTCGCTAGGTTCTTTGTTCATATTTTATTGAATATTGTCATTCTAGGGTTAGAGTATCAGTTACGGTTTTATGTTGCATTCTCTGAATATTTTATAAATGTGTTAAATTTAGAGGATATAAATATAGAAGATTTTTGGGGTTATGAATATTTTATGTTAATTTATGTTAGATCTTACATCTAACATAATAAATATTTACGGTTTATTATATTTCCATATTTGTTATACTTGTTTCCTAAAATTAATATTTTGTTTCTTGAACATTAAGAAGTATCTCAATAGCAGGTAACAAGGATCTAAAAATGAAAGGTCACATGATCGAGGAAGAAGGAGAAACGGTGAAGGAGGCTTACGAGAGGGGCAGGTTTGAGACCATGCAGCGTTATAGGGCTATGTTGTTGATGTATCGTGACCAGAGTAAAGCTATTGAGGCACAACACCAGGAAGAACTCAATAAGGTTTGCATTGAGGCGAAACTTGAGTTCCTTGAAGAATATGAAGGTCTTTTTTACATGTACCATGAGAAAAAGAAGAAAGAGTTCGAGCTGGTCCTTGCCGAAGCCAAGCTTCAAAATGTTTAGGTTCCTACTATCGCTTGATACAAATTGGGTGAGCCAATGATGTATGACTAAACATCTAAAAAATTTCAATCTCAAATTTAAGTTTTTAATTTTATATTTAATCTTTTTTTTTAATTTGAACACTATATACCGGTTGTTTACAAACGGTTTTCTTATCTTTTAAATTTTTTTTATTAATATTGTTTGATCTACTCTTATTTGTTTATTTATTGTTTTATTTACTTATCTTTTAGGTGTTTTAGGATCATGTTTGTTTAGAAATAATGGTTTTAGTTATGTTTAGTATTATTATAGATTATGTTATATAGATTCTGCTGTTTTTTGAATGTGATGTATATTTAATTTTTTAGTAGGGTCTTTTCATTGAGTATTATTATAGATTATGTTATATATATTCTGCTGTTTTTATATTTAAATGTTTATTTCTATAATAGAAAAAATATATTTTCAAGATGATAATATAATACATAAGAAGTATTTTATTTTCTAACAAGATAGTATTATTAATAGAAATCTGTTTTTATAATATAATAAATTATATATGAAATTATTAAAAATATGAAAATAAGCAAAATTACTAAATAATGGAGAAGTTACAAATCAGAAAATTCACTTAAATTTTATAATAGAAAATATATTTTCAAGATAACAATCTAATACATAAGAATCTTATTTTCTAAACATAGAATGTTATTAATATAAGTCATTTTATTATATAATAAATTATATATGAATTACTAAAGGATGATAAATAAACAAAATTACCTAAAATTATAGAGAAATTGACAAATGAGCATTGCTTAATTTATATTTAATTATAACTTTTAGGTGTTAATTTTTAATTTCTGTAATAGAAATATCTATTTTCAAGATCACAATATAATACATAAGAATTAACTTATTTCTAAAAATATAATATTATTAATATAAATTATTTTTATCATATTATAAATTATATAAGAATTTATTAAAAACATGATAAATAAGCAAAATTTAAATTATGGAGAATTTGACAACTAAACAAATTTACTGTGAAATTTATAAACTAACTAGGGCCAGTCCGCGCTACGCGCGGATTATATATTTCAATTTGTTATCTTTATTATTTATTTTATGTTTTTGTTTATTATTTTATATATATGTTTATAATGTATTTTCTTGTGCTTATAATATATTTTTATAATAATAAATTTATATATTTTTTATGTTAAGTAAAGTTAAAATGTACCTCTTATTTAAAAAGCAAATGTCATACAATACGTAAAACAAATTTTGTAAAAAATGTTTTAAGAGTTAAATACACTTAAAATTCTACAATTATTATTTAATATATTATTTTTAGTTATAAGCAAAACAATATCTTACAATCTAACTATAGTTAAAATATTATTCTAGATTAAACTCAATGTAAAAAGATAACCAAGATATTCTCAATAGATATTCATAATATTTAAATTTTACCATTATATACTCTTTAGTTTTACAATTATTAACTTTTCTAATGTTTATATACTTTCTAATTTAATTTTTTTTATTATATTCTTGTTTACAATATTAAGGATTAATGCACCTGGTGGTGTAAGGGAATTTATAATATATTTTTGGTCCAAAATTATGATTCAAAACCATTATTTTCAAATTTTCATTTTTAGTAAAAATATTTCACTGTTTTTTATAACCGTGGAAAGCGATCGAGATCGACCGACTAATCCTACGAAGCACATATTCTTGCCATTTAAGATAGTCCGGATGATCATCGGGTATCAAACCATGGTTTCGACGTATTAGATTTTTATTTCACTGTTTTGTATTAATATCACATTCTAACTTGATATAGAGCATCATTGGTTTTTATTTCTGTTTTAAAATTTTAGTCATTTCGAGGATTAGTTTTTTTTTCCTTACTTCAGATTAACTTTAATATTTTGTTTTTCAAATGTCATAGATTATTTTGATTTTTAAATTTTTTGTTATTTTTTTTAACCAAAATAAAAAAAAATGTTTGTTGCCATGTTGTTGATTAGTGTGGTATTAGTTTCTCTACTCCTATGGTTTCCTCATATTTTCTTACTCTTTTTGTTTGGTCTCAACCTTGGATGACACTTGGTTCAAAACATATAGTAAAACAGATTTGATACCAACAGTTCGCATTAAACTTACACCCACCATGACGTTGTGTTTGAACATGAGATGGTAACTTGTATAAGTTGTATTTACATTTCAGTTCTTGATTTCATTGCCTCATCCGGTTTGTAGGTGAAGTATATGGTGCATTTGGTATGGAGTTCTTAAAGATTATTTGATCAGTGTATAAACGCATCGGTTAGTATGTCTTTGGATCATTAAAACATGAGGTCATAAGATGGTGTATGAAATTTGTATTATTGTGAAGATGTGTGTTTTTGCAGTATTGTATGTTTCTAGCAAGGAATACTCTTACAAAAAAGAAATTTTCTATTAAAAGAAATAAAGCATGTACCTAAATGATTCTTCACTAAAGAAACCAAGAATTTTACTTTTTTGGAACAAAAGGAAACAAAGAATTAATCATCGACTTTTACATCTTGGTCATCAGAAACTTATCCATGTCTGAGATAACTAAGTTTGGTTGAGATGGTTAACTTGAGGCAGCCATTGAAGAACAACTTCCTAGAAGAAGATCAAAATCAAGCGAAGGATCATGGTGGAGTAACTCTAATTGAGTAATGGTGGGAGATGAGAAAGTGGCCTCCCCATGAATTTAGCTGCAATGCTTGAAACCTCTCAAGCTGCCAAAATAAAAAAGATGTTAGTGGAAGTTTAATCGCTAAGATCAATCACAATTATTTCATAAAGAAAAAGCTAGAACCTCTTTTCTAAGCATTTTAGATTCAAAGCTTCTATTCATCAAAGTAAGAGTCTTCATGAACATGAGAATCCCCACAGTGTGGCAAATGGTGTGTTTGTGAGCTTCTCACATGGCAATGTTTTCGCAACAAATCCTATCATTCTCTTCCTTGAGTGCACAATTATTAGCTCCTTCGTGTTCTGCCTGCAAGAAGAAACGATGGAGAAGCAAAACTAAGGACTTCTCTTTCTTCTTTATTGGAGAAGAGACAAAGCGTGGAAGACATAAAGTAAAAAGTTGAAAACCTTCTTCTGTATTCTCAAAACTTGATCTGTCTTGGAGCTAAACCAGTTCTTTGCTAAGTTACATTCTCTGTTTCTCATCTGGATGTTGACACTCACTGGAAGAACTGCAAGCAAAAGCATAAAAGAACATAAAGAAAAAGCTGGAGAAAACAATTGAAGAGAAAAAGAGAATATGATTCAAGCAGTAGGTTCTGTTGTGGTGTGTGGTGGTGGAAACGCTTGTAGATAAAAAATCCCAGGGAGTAGGGAACCCAGCAGATCATACAGTAAATCTGCCCTTCTCCTCCACATACTAAGAGGCGTTTGGCTAAAAAGGTTTTCAATCAATTCTACTTATATGATTTCTTAAAAATCAAAACCTAAATAGACAGAACATGAATGAGATTTGAGGAGAAAAAAACAAACTAACATTTCTATAATATGTGTTGTGGAAGTACCGAAGCGAAAAGAGGGATGAAGAAATATGTTGAACCAAATCTTTCTTTTCCCCTGAGCGGAGATAAAAAAAATACTGAAAACTGTTTTTAGTAAGCTAAGCCTGCAATGCGAAGATTGATTAAATACCTGCAATGCGAAGATTGAATTCATATATCATTCTCTTAAATTTGGTTATCATTTGGTGTTGTTTTAGCAGTACTGCAAATACATAATAGTGTGAGAAGATATATCATGATTCTAATCATCTTTAAATATATCATCATCAAATTTATAATTCAGAGAGAAAATCGACATACCCCTTTTGGAGGTAAACTCTTGCCAATGTAGGATCCAACACGGTGACTTTGTTATCTGCAAAAGCTCTGCTCATGGAAAGGCACAATAAATCATATGGTAAGGTTAGTAAACAGCCAGAGAAACCTGGAGAAAGAGAAGGCAACTATTATTCAAACCTGCAACTAATAATAAAAGTAGAATCATCTGGAAAGAAATTTAAAGACAGAGGGTAATCCAAATGAAGGCCTCAGGTCAACACAAAGGAGTTTAGATTAGTCTAAACAGAGGAACATGGTAGAATCTTTTTCATACTTACACGATGAGACGATGATGTAAATATTTGAAGCCATCAATCTAGAGATCATTGTAGTGGCATTTTCCAGAGATATTCCTTTTTGCCTGGCCGGCGTTTTCCTAATCCTAAAACCTAGAAACCCACGTAGAACGAAACAAAATCAAAGTCAACTTATCAGAATCATAAGATCATCATCACGGATCGAGAGAGCGATCAAATGAAGAAAAACGCACCATGTACTTGGTAACGGAGAGGTGAATCTGTACACCCTTCTCTTCCGGAGATATTCCGATCTCGACGATTGACGGGAGAGAGAGATCTGAATAAAACAGTTGGAAGCTGAGAGGCAGAGATAGATATCCGAAGAGGCAGAGAGTCGGTCGCTTAATTTTTAGTCCTACGTGGACTTTCCAGCCTGGCGCTGACGTGGCATAGCTAAGGAGGAGATATGCTCTTCTTTATATAATAGATCAACAAGTTCACTTCAATTTTATAATAGAAAAAAATATTTTCAAGATAACAATCTAATACATAAGCATTAACTTATTTTCTCAAACTATAATATTATTAATCTAAATTCGTCTCTATTATATAATAAATTTTATATGAAACTATTAAAACATGACAAATAAGTAAAATTACCGAAAGTCGTGGAGAAGTCAATTAGCAAGCTCACTTAAAATTATTAAAACATGAAAAATAAGAAAAATTACCTTAACTTATGGAGAAGTTGACAACTAAACATATTTATTTATTAAATAATAGTGTCGGCCCGGGCTACGCCCGGGGTTTTTGTTTAAATTTTGATATTGCATTGTATTTTGTATGTTTATATTGTAATTTATTACAAAAATATAAGTAGCTAACAATTATAAAATTATTTTAAATTACTCATTAATTTTGTCTTATGCATTTCAAATTTTTAGTATCCATTTTTTTGTTATATGAAATTATATATAAGTTGATAAATACAATGAACAAAAAAATAATTAATATTTAGTTATGATGTTTATTTGGTTGAATTGTAAAAATGTTTCATTTAACTTAAAAGTATTTATTTTTGTTTCCAATTAGTCTCCAAGTAATTTAATGGACTCTCCCCTTAAATTTAGAACTCTATATTTTTCTGCTTTTTTAAATAAGTGGTTTAAAATTGTACTATTTTCTAGATACTGATTGTTATTCTTTATAATTGTTGTTTAATTTAGTAATCTATGTGTTAAGATTGTTTGATGTTCGGATACTCAAGCCAAACTTGTTGCTATTAACTAAATATTATAATTCTATTCTAGAGATGGTCATGTTATGGTTTATTTTGGTGTTGTGGATCTATTGATTTGTTTTGTTTTATGTTACCTTAGTATTATTTTATACTTTTGTCATGTTTTTTTTTGTATTACATCTGTACTTCAGGCTATGAAAATATATAAGTTTTATTAATATATCAGTATTGAATGTTAGCTTGATTTTATTTTGGAATTCATGAGTTTTTTAAACCACATTAATTTGAATAAATATTTTGTGTATACAAAAACAAACTCTTTCATTTTTTTTTTATACTTTTTGGTTTTATTAATATTTTGTTATTTTATCGTACCTCAATTTTAATGATAAAAACCACTGATAAATACACTACTTGTTAATTTTCGTAGACTTTAATTTGATGAAACGTGAATACCGTTGATAGATTGTCCAAGTTTTTATTCATGTGAATTTTTCTCTATATAGTTTAATATTATGGTATTTATATATTATTTTCTTGGTTATATAATGTTTTTATCTAAATTTTCACTATTTCATTTATTTATCTTATTAGTTATCATATCATAAATATGTTTCCATCATTTGAAGAGAATTCACCATGGTCGTTTTTATTTTTATTTTACAATCATTTGATGACAATTCTAGATACTGATTGTTATTTTAATAATTGTTGTTTAATTTGGTAATCTATGTGTTAAGATTGTTTGATGTTAGGATACTCAAGCCAATCTTGTTGCTATTAATTCTATTCTAGAGATGGTCATGTTATGGTTTAATTTGGTGTTGTGGATCTATTGATTTGTTTTTGTTTTATGTTACCTTAATATTATTTTATACTTTTTCAGGTTTTTTTTGTATTACATCTATCCTTCAGGCTATGCATATATATATAAGTTTTATTAATATATCAGTATTGAATTTTAGCTTGATTTTATTTTGGAATTCATGAGTTTTTTAAACCACATTTATTTGAATAAATATTTTCTGTATATGAAAACAAACTCTTTAATTTTTGTTTTAATATTTTTTGTTTTATTTTTTTATATATTTTCCAATTATTTGTTTTGGTTTTATTAATATTTTGTTATTTTGTCGTACCTCAGTTTTAATGATAAAAACCACTGATAGATACACTACTTGTTAATTTTCGTAGACTTTGATTTGATGAAACGTGAATACCATTGATAGATTGTCCAAGTTTTTGTTCATGTGATTTTTTCTCTATATAGTTTAAAATTATGGTATTTATATATTATTTTCTTGGTTATATAATGTTTTTATCTAAATTTTAACTATTTCATTTATTTATCTTATTAGTTATCATATCATAAATATGTTTCCATCATTTGAAGACAATTCACCATGGTCGTTTTTATTTTTTTGACAATCATTTGAAGACAATTCTAGATACTGATTGTTATTTTGTATAATTGTTGTTTAATTTGGTAATCTATGCGTTAAGATTGTTTGATGTCAGGATACTCAAGCTAGTCTTGTTGCTATTAACTAACAATTATAATTATATTCTAGAGATGGTCATGTTATGCTTTATTTTGGTGTTGTGAATCTATTGATTTATTTTGTTTTATGTTACCTTAATATTATTTTATACTTTTGTCATGTTTTTTTTTGTATTACATCTATACTTCAGGCTCTGCAAATATATAAATTTTATTAATATATCAGTATAGAATTTCAGCTTGATTTATTTTGGAATTCATGATTTTTTTAAACCACATTTATTTGAATAAATCTTTTGTGTATACGAAAACAAACTCTTTAATTTTTGTTTTATATTTTGTGTTCTATTTGTTATATATTTCCAATTATTTGTTTTGGTTTTATAGACATTTTGTTATTTAATTTTACCTCAGTTTTAATGATAAAAACCACTGATAGATACACTACTTATTAATTTTCGTAGACTTTGATTTGATCAAATGTGAACACTGTTGATAGATTGTCCAAGTTTTTATTCATGTGAATTTTTCTCTATATAGTTTAAAATTATGGTATTTATATATTATTTCTTGGTTATATAATGTACTATCTATATTTTAAATATTTCATTTATATATCTTATTAGTTATCATATCATAAATATGTTTACATCCTTATCTTATAAAGTTCTCAATTTATTCTTTGAGGTTTATTTATTATTAGATTATATTAGCAAGTCATAAAACTATTATTTTTGATTAATATTTTTCATAAATTATTTGTATTAATTTTTTGTTGTGAATTTCTATTTTTGATTGTTTGTGAATTTCTATTTTTGGTTGTTTGTGAATTTCCCTAAGATAGAATTTAGTGATCAGAATCACGGAAAGGTAAAATTTGTGAGATTTATTATTTTATTTAGTTGGTCTGTGTTGATGAAAGTTAAGAAGACAACATTATAGTTGGAAATTTTTTTTCTTTTTATTTTTTTACAATCATTTGAAGTTGTTTATCTTGGGCTATATTACATGGTTTCCACTAAATTATAATTCTGGATAGATTGATGTCAAATTTTGAGTTGAAATGAAGTTTTGACTTATTTTCTTATGAGTTATTAAAAGTTCTAACTTTTAATTATTTTACTCATTTGACTTAAAATTTGAGAAGGTGATAAATATCGGGGTGATTACCAATTTTTTTCTTAAATTGTGTAGTGAGTTAAAGGAGAGAAAACGATGGCAACCAACTTTTCATCTTTTTTTTTGTTTTTTCGTTCAATCTGAAATCAGAAACTCTGTCAACAACTTATTGTTTTTTTTTCTGTGGTTATAGGGAGTTTAATAGTTATTAAGATCCATCATTCAAGTTACAAAAAGAGAATATGGATCATATAAATCACTTAGAAAATAGAGATGGGTTTTAAATCAAGGTGTTATTACTGTTATCCTTTTTATTTTTTGTTCAACGTTATTACTGTTATTACTGTTATCCCAAACAAAGACTTCACCAAAACAGAAACCAGAAGCCATATATGATTGCCTCACCCTCATTATAAACAAAGTGAAATGAAATAGAGTAATAATGTTAAGAGATAATTGGAAAAAAAGAGACACTTAGAACTTGAGTTTGTCCACATAAGACTTTATCTAGGATTTTTGTCTAATTAAGATTTTAATTATCTTTAATACCATTATACCCTCAGATTAATCAAATTTAAACTAATTAAAATACATAATACAATATTTGTTAATTAATTTATAAACAATTTTACATATTTAAAGAAGATATAAAATGCAAAAAGAGAACAAACACGTTAACCTAATTTTTAATCCTCTTCTATTGTCTTCCCCCCTGGGAGCTTTCTTTTATTTTCAATGGCGGCTTTTTATTCTTCTTTTTTGCAGGGTTAAAAATTCTCATCTCTGTTCTCTATTTCTTCTTTTTCTTCTTTGCTCTTATTTTTTGTCCTCGTATTTGTTCTTCGTCGTTTTGTTGTGTCGACTCAGTTATATATACCATCATTAGTTGCATCAAAACCCTACGATTTTTCACAGGCAGTATGTGTTTCATTCTCTAGATTCTTAAAACCCTAATTTTTAAGATTTGAATTGTATATCTTTTCAATTATTATTAGTTCTAGGGGTCGATTAATCATCACTTATACAAGGGTATTGTCCCTATCCTTTTTTTTTTTTTTTGATAAAGGGCATTATTGTCCCTGTTCTTGCATTGGTTAGTTTACTATCTTGTTTTTCTTTTTTCACCTCTTGTCAAAAAATATCAGCTTATGAAGCTACCATTAAGTTGACAGACTGAATGATTTACTTCTTATTTTCATTTTAGGGTGGGTTTGATTTTGATTTAGTTTCTCATGGTGCTATTCAGTTCACAACGTATGAGGAACTCCATAAAGTCAGTGGAGAATTCCAAGAAAGGAGAAGAAATTCCTCTGCTATAGCAAATAAACAGTGGTTTAGTAACAAAAGTATGGTGATGGGTCACCACGTTTTTCTGGTTAAACCCAAAGATTTTACAAAAGAGAAAGAATCCACCGGTAAGAACATCTTAACCATAACTGTTTTTGTTTTACAGTGAAACTTTTGTGGGCTAATCAATTTTTTTGGTTTGCCATGTGTTAGGGTGACAGTGAAAAAACATAGAGAATAAACATCTCATGGCCATTAACTCCCGCAGGAGGAAACTTTAGACGTAATGCTAAAAGAACAAGAAAGACACATGATGTTAGCTGTTTGAGTGAATAAGAAGACTAATAGGGACAGGCTCAAGTGTCTCTTGCTGCAAATGACATTAGACGAGAATCTTTTGGGAGTAATCATAAGGAGAAAGAAAGTATGAGGTTTCACAATGTAGAGTCAGTTGATCTTTTGGTGAAGTCTTGTGTAAAGTTGAAAGCTAAAATTGTGAAAAGAAGAAATAAACAGAGACAGAGAAAAAAGAACTTCAACCACCATTAAACCCAAGAAACTTTAATGTTACCTTTTTGTATTCTCATCTGATTTGCAATTGTTGCTTAGAGATTTAATTTTGAAAAGATATTGAAATTTAGGAACATGATTACTGATCTCAAACTCTGAAGATGAGCCAGTGAAAACCTCTATTATGATATGTATATGTTAAAGTTCTTAAATGATGTTGTTCATCAGACTCTGAGTTGACATGAGCGACTTGTTTGTACTCTTCTGGGCTGTCATACCAAAATAGAGAAGATATCAATTGAGATATTCATACACCAGATTTAATCGTCACATAAGGTAAAATATCTGGACGAATATGTTTCACACAACATCACATTCAGACATGTTTCACACAACAACTCCTCTCCAAGATCGACCATCCTTTTCACTATCTTCACTGCAACTAGACACCCATTCACCAGATTTAACATAGACTAGATTTTGACCCGCGCAACCGCGCGGGTGTTTGTTTTCGTTTAGAGTTAGTTATATAAATATATTTTTTTCACTTGTAAATTGGTATATATTATAGTAATCACATATTTACGATATGTATAGTAAATGTTTTTCAAACATAATAATATTATATAATACGTGTTTTAATAAAATAGATTGTCTCAAATTTTCTCTATTATACATGTTTTTCCAACATGTGTTTGTTTCTTCTTCTTCTATATTTTATTGTTCGTTAGATTAGTAAATTGGTATATATTATAGTAATCACATATTTACGATATGTATAGTAAATGTTTTTCAAACATAATAATATTATATAATACGTGTTTTAATAAAATAGATTGTCTCAAATTTTCTCTATTATACATGTTTTTCCAACATGTGTTTGTTTCTTCTTCTTCTATATTTTATTGTTCGTTAGATTAGTATTTCATTTTTAGATAAAGTAATATAAATAGAGCTTGATGAATATTAGTATACATTAATTTGTAAAGATAATATAAACTTCGAAGAAATTTTTGCTAAAAACTAAATTTATAGCTTCATAAATTAATATTATAAAGAATTTTATTACAAAAATAATTTTTAAACAATTTCTTTTTTACAACAATAAAATTTTAAAAATTTACATCAAAATAAATTTATCTAGTATATATAGCGTGTAAATTTTGTTAGGGTATATAAATATTCTATATTACGAATTTGTAATTTTTGTTAATATATTGTGGATTCATTTAACTATTATCGACATATTTCCTTATAAATAATAGAAGATTCCTAAACTTATATCTATTGACATATGTTGTGTGATTAAGTTGGAAGGTGTGGGGTAATTTACCAAAACCAAATTGTTAAGCGTATCTTTGTTATTCTAGATATGATTTTCATAAGATATAATAATGATAAGATTATTAGAGAGTTAATGTAACATGACTTTCTAGTAATAGTTCATTTTAAAAAAAAATCACACATGAAGTCAAGTCATGACTTATGTTTTAATATATAAGATTAGAACCATGATGTATTGATAGAGAGAAGAGATGATTGTGTGGATGAAGAAGAGAGAAACACAAAATAAGAGAAAAAGATCGTGGGAGGAGGAGAAGGACGTGAAATTTGGAGAAAATATTCTTTGCTAGATTTAGGGTAGATTTAATTTAGATTTAGGAAACTTCTTTAACCGAATATGGAAGTTTCCATATTTTCAGGATTTGCCTATAATATGTATACTACCTACACAGAACACAATATAGGAGGTATGAAACATATTCTTCCTAGAGGGACACATAAGGTAAAAGGCATAACATGTTTTGGCACGTAATGTAGCCGAGCTATATCATTGAGTTGTGGCTATATATCTTTTTCAAGCTCTAGGTAGAACAAAGACATCTTTCTAGATTATAACGTAACTATATCTATCTTTGTCAGAATATACAAGGAAGGTTATATTACGGTATATATCTTTGTCAGAATATACAAGAAAGGTTAGATTACGATATATATATATATATATCTTTGATATATCTATGTTTATCACTTAGAATCTGATTTATAAACTAAGTAGATTACCAGAATGAGTATTCTAACTTTGGCTAGAAGATTAAATAAAATATGATCCCAAATTTTTATTTTTTGTATTTAAACATATATATTGTCATACTTAAGTTTACAACTATTTTCATATTTTTTTTACATTTTTAAAATTCAGTTTACTATTTTCCATTAAAGAAGGGTAAAACATGTCTATAAAGGGTCAAAAGTATGAAAAATCTTATTCTGACAAACAAAACTTCAAAGTGTCCCATTTTTCCAATTCTCCCTAATGTTAATATAGGAATGTAAACAAATTGTGGGTCAGCGAAAATTAAGCACTTGGCGAGTCATTCCTTACTAAAGCATAGCAATAGCTGACTCCTGCTCTAAGCTGATGGAAAAATTTCTTGCCTAACAAAATTCCAAAAAGATGAGTGCAAAAGTTTGAGGCTCATAATTATTACAGTAATTAGAAAAAAACGATAAATGGTCATGAGCTACAACAAATACAATATATACGTATATTCTCCATGTCTTTCTGCTCAAACTACATTAGAGAACATATAACTCACTCTGCAAATGATAATAATGAGAATTGTATTTGGGATAAGCAAGCAACTTATTAAAACAACACAAACCTAATATCTTATAGGGTTTCTGTAAGCCAGAGCCATGAATTTTTGAAACTGCTTAACCGATCATCTCAGTCGGGATTTGATTAATGTCTCTTTCTTGGTGAATCAAATGGCTACGGTTGAATTTGGAAGCTCGTGCTGCACTCCTTTTCACATTCCTTGCATCCAGGAAACGCAGTAGAACCGTAAAAATTGTCTGCTTAAAACGACAGCTCTTCAACTCAGAAAGCATGAGATCAGAAACAGACATTATTGTCACCTGAGTTCGTATGAAAAAGAAAGCAAAGAAGAGAGGGCATGATATTTGATGTCCACTGCATCTCTATTTATAGGATAAGAAATTTGGAATAATCGAAGAGGTTTCTGAGTAAAATTAATGAGGACTTAGTGAGGTTCCAAGATTGAAGGCAATAACTGAGAGAAGTAATAAGCTGTTAAATCTCAAAGACTGAGCGGAAACCGGTAGATGATAAGTGGGATAAAGGTATAGAAGAAGTCGGCAGATCTATTTTTAATCCTCCAAACCCGTTATAAGATTAGTAAAAGAAGTTGAATCACTTGAGAAGACCAGTTCGTAAGAAGCCCGCGATTAAAGTCCAGCAAGAGAGCATTCACCGAGAGAAAAAAATGAGATTGTAACATGCCAATGCCACATGTCATCTCCTCCTTCACCCTATTAGTGACATGGCACTATCAAAAGATAGAAAAATCTTCTTTATAGTATTAGAGCATCATTATAGGAAGGACCCAAATTGTGTCCTTAGCATTATTATTGATTACTTTAAGGTTTAAGGACAAAGTTAAGGACTTATGAATTTTTGTTGATTATTGGTAATGAGTTTTTTTAGTCCTTAGAAAATTTTGATTGTTTATTTTGAGGACCAAAATAATTTTGATGATTATTGTTGGGACATTTTCTTGGTTCTAATTAGATTTAAAGAGTTGATTTTTCAATCGATTCAATTGATTTGACTGAGAAGAGATGTGAATCGGTGGGTAGATCGAAGAAGAGAGGGAGAAGAGATGCGAATACGCGGAGAGGTGGCGGTTCTCGAGCTCGGTGCAATCGTCGTCGCCACACAGAAGGAGAGAAGATAGGTGAAGAAAATTTAACTCGATAAAACACGGATTGTAGCTCTCCCGACTTTGTCATCCTCTCCTGTTGTTGTGACGCGTGGCGTTAAGGACAACAAACAATCGACTACTAATTAACAAACGAATGCCTCGTCTCCAACCTGCTTTTCTTTAAAAGATATTAATTTGAGCTTAAGGACTTAGTTAGGGACACTTGATAATGTTAGATTGTTGTTGGATATAAAAATGTATTTTTGGTTTCTGGGGGTTTTTAGACACTTTCAGAGTTTTGGGTGCTCTTTTTAAAAACGTTTATTAGAAAATGTGGGGGTAGTATAATTATATTTGGAAATTTGTGGAAGTTAACGTAATAAAGTCTTTCTGGGAAGAGTAAGCGCACGAAACGGTAACGTATCCATTTTGGGGCTGTTCTCAACACACACAGACACAGGTGGCCGGCCATGTTTTCGTCTTCTTCAATAAGGTTAATCGTATCCGGACTTCACCGTCCCCCAACCCTGAAATCGCCGCTTAATCCTCCGAGACTCTCCCACTCGAGTTCCACTGGTTTCAGAGCGATGAGCAGCGTTGAGAATAACTCTGGCGGGATCGAGAATCGGGCGAGCAGGATAAAGGAGAAGCTGGAGAAGGAGCTGGAACCGGTGGAGTTAGTGATAGAGGATGTCTCGTACCAGCACGCGGGTCACGCGGGGATGAAAGGCAGAGGAACAGACGAAGAGACGCATTTCAATGTGAGGATCGTGTCGAAAGGATTCGAAGGGATGAATCTGGTGAAGAGGCACAGGCTGGTTTACGATCTGCTCAGGGAGGAGCTCGATAGTGGATTACACGCCCTTTCGATCGTCTCCAAGACTCCCTCCGAGTCCATCAAAAAATAATAAATAATACTCTGTTTTCTGTTTCTCTTATGAGAGTTGTTTAATCATTGATGCTTAGTTTGTTTGTTGTCAGAACCAACTCTTCTCGATTCAAAAGACCTGAGTTTTCACTCTGCTTTGGGGGTATGAGTGTTGTTCGTTTTTAGATACGCTTGAGCAGGGTAAGTGATGGATGATGTTTGCTTTTGGATTGATTGGTAGATGTTGGAGTTCTGGTTTTCTTGTGTTCATACTTCATAGCTTGATTAAAATTATCTTAGTCTTCATTGTTCATTACTCTGGTTATGAGAATAAGAAGGGTGGTCCAGATTGTGACCAACCTTTCACTTTTGGTGATTGTACTACTTTCAAGTTTAGAGTCTCTTACGCATGACTAAGGCGGTTTATTCAGATATGGTGAAAGGAGGGGGACAAGTGAAGGAACAAATAATCAAAGCTTGAGTAGAGTTTTGAATGCGCTCATTCACTTGTCAAGAACCACTGTTTGTCCCATGTTCTAACCGCAGAAGAAGCATGAGCGAGTAGAGCGCATCCTAAAATTCTGGTAAAACACTCGTATTGTAGAGGAAATGGTTGCGATCTGCATTGTCTTAAGGGAGATAAAACCTCTCTCCATTACAGCTCCTTCAATGGACTGTCTCAGTAGTACTTTCTCATTTGTAATTTTCTGGTGATGTTTCTGCAACAAAAGCTCTACCCTAGCCAGAAGGTTGGTGGATATAGACTTGAGCTTATCCGACAAGGCGACAGCCACTATTTCCTTTTTGGCTTTTTGTGAAACAGTAACGTCATCATAATAATATTTTTCAAACTTTTAAAAATATGAAGAAAAAATAACATGTTTATTGCGGATGGGCATAACTATAGCTTAGATCATAGGCCATTCAACCCAGTAGATATAGGCGGTCATAATGTCTTTTTTTCCTTATCCATGTATTAGTAGTTTTCATAATCCTAGTTGGTTGAGGATTTGGATATTTTCCTTTTTACTATATCTTGTAATCTTTATATAAAAGGAGCCTATTGATCATTAATAATATGCACAATATTCATACAAGTCTCTCTAGCTTACAACATGTTATGGGCATGAATTGCTTTAAAAACCTAAGCTAAAATCTGATTTCCATAAACCACAAAAACCCTCGCCGGCGATCAATCCACTCTCTCGGCGATTTTCCCTTTTTCCTTGACTATTTCCTTTTCTCGGCCAAAACCCTACACCAAGAAAACTTACAATTCGTGATCCTCCACCGGTGATTCAAAACCCGACCGACGGTCCGCTCGCCTTGCTCAACCGCCGGTCTAAACTCGTTCCAGCTCATCCGCGAGAAGCTCCCAGCCGACCCTGATCCGATTCTCGACCCGATCCTAGGCGATTCCCGGTTCATCGTCCAGCTCTCTCTTTGGTGGTCCGTTCAACCCTACTTGAGATAAAAGTAAATCCGGAAACCTTAAAGAGAACCCACAATCAAATTTGGATTGTTTGATATAAATTGAGACAATTAAAATTTGTAAAACCTAATCAAACCATAGGATAATAGATCCAAACCCTAATGAGTAAATCAAAGATCATAATCTTAAGTTCGATACCCCTAGATTGTTTAATCAATTAAAATTGCAACCCTAATTGTTTTGTATCTCAAAATCCTATGATCTAATGATCATATTGTTCCCTTAAACCCTCCCATGATCTATTGATCAATCCAAAACTTTTAAAACTAAAATTTAAATTGAATTCGTTTGATCTTTGAATGATTTTTTTAATCTTTGATGTCATGAGGTTTAGGTTGCTAGATTATTTTATTTTGTGATCTATTACTGAACTTGAAACCCTAAAACTGAAATGAAACCCTAAACCCTAATCCGCGATTTGTCTTGAATCTGATTGCAAATTTCTTTTGGAAAACCCTAATTTGTTTGATTTTATTGATTGAGAGTTAAGTCTGCTAGATTGATTGCATATTGAATCTGAAACACTAAATCTCGAATTTGAAGGGCCTTGAAACCCTAAATTGCATGTTATTGATCCAAATTGAGTTTAGGTTTGATTCTTGTTATCTTGATTGATTTAATTGATGTTTTGAAAGACAGAATACTGTTTCTGAATTTTGAAACCCTAAATCTGGGTCGAAACCCTAAAACTAGGTTAAAACCCTAAAACCCTAATTGTGAATCTGACTTTGATGATTGTTCTTGATTAATTCAACTGATTGATGATTTTGAGTTTTAGGTTGATAGATTGATTGTTTAACCTAAATTTCGAAATTGAAACCCTAAAAGAGCCTTGAAAACCCTAAATCACAAATTGTTAAATCTGATTGATAGATTTTAAATTGTTTTGAGGTTTAAGGATCATTAACTAAGATTGTTTAATTGTTAAAATCTGAAACCCTAATCTGGAAACCCTAAACCCATGTGCATATTGCTAAGTTGTTAACCCTAAATTTGTTAACCCTAAATCTAATAGAGAATCTGGATTGTTTGTTGCATGATAGTAAACCGTAAACCTAATGATGAATCCGAATTGTTATTAAAGTTCTTGGTTGCGTAATTGTTTGAATCTGATTGCTTGCATCATCATATATCATGGCCGTGTGGTCTTATCATCTTTATTACATATAGAACTCGAACTTTAGGATTGTTATGCACCATGGTCAATTAGAATTGTTTTGGTCGAATAAAATCCAATTGTATTGTTTGATAATCCATAAATATCCAATTGTATTGATTGATATACGCATTATGAAACCCTAAATATGATTGATATTGATTCAGATGTCGAAAATTTGCAATTTGGATTATGGTGTCCTAAATCTCTCTGGAAATAACTATTTTCCATGGGCACTAGATACTAAAATCAACCCGAGGTCAAAAGGACTCAGTGAGACTATCATCGAGGATAACAATGAGGATGATATAAATAGATACAAGGCAGTAAGTATTATTCGCCATCATCTCACTGAGGGTCTAAAAGATCAGTATCTCACTATTGAAAATCCTCTAGACCTTTGGACCGCTTTACAACGAAGATATGATCACCAGGAAACGGTGCTAGTACCAAAGGCTAGATATGAGTGGAGGAATCTTAGATTCAAGGACTACAAGTCCGTGGATGAGTACAACTCAGTTTTATTTAAAATCATCTCAAAGATGAGACTATGTGGTGAAGAAGTAACAGAGAAGGAATTACTAGAAAAAGACCTTCTCCACATTCCATTCAAGCAATGTGTTGCTGCAACATCAATACAAAGAAAGATGCTTCACCACCTATACTGATCTGATCTCATGCCTATTACTGGATGAGACTAATAATGAGTTGCTCATGATGAACAGTGAGATGAGACCTCCTGGCTCAACCTCATTACCTGAAGCCAATAAGGCTATAGAAGAAAAGAAAGATTCTAAAGAAAGTAATCACGTCCAGAGTGATAAACCACACGGTCATAGCCGTGGTGGATGGAGAGGACGTGGTGGGTGTGGACACTATAGCTCACATGGCCGTGGGAACCACTACAACCGTGGTCGTGGACCCAATTTTGGCCATGGTCATGGACCCAATTTTGGCCATGGTCGAGGCAGAGGACGTGGTGGTATCTCTAAACCACCACACTCATCCAAATCAGTGTGCCACATGTGTGGAATGAACAACCATTGGGCTAAGAATTGTAGGACTTCCAGACATCTTTGTGGCCTCTATAAAAAGAGCCAGAAAGGGAAAAATCCAGAAGCCCATTTGGTCCACCATGATGGGGAAAATGACTTTGATCATGAGCATGATGACCTTATGGATTATGAGAATTCAGATTGCCTAAGAGAATAAGCTGATTTCGACATTATGTTTTCTGTTTTATATTTTCAATTGGTGTTTGCTTTGATTACTTTGCTATTTACGTTTTAATAGTAATATGATTTCTGTGAGTTTATTTTATTGCTATTGTCTTGTCTGATTTTTACTTGATAAAGATGAATGTTTTTGTCGAAAACGCCAATATGAGCTTAAAATTGCGAGTATAGTCAATCTAATAGAGGACCACAGCCATGGCATTGTATCATTTTCTAAATGGCATGATTTATATTCACCCAAGAAATGTCCATTGAATTATAAAGATATAAAATGGTTTCCATATAGAAACATGGGCAAAGGAAATAAAAGTTCCTTCAAATTATAAAAGTCGCCAAAGCCCATAGAAAAGTGGTCAAGACTATACATGCATTCTTTACTGATTTTACTATGAAAAGATCAGTATGATCGAGGCAAAATCCATGGTAACTAGAATGGTTTACCCACGAGATTATTCACTTTATGGCATAAACCGGATTGGTCATCTTGGTTCAAAACATGATGCAAAGATTGATATTGAAAAGGGCGCAAAGAGTTATCCCATAGAATCTCACGTGTGTAGCATAAACACAAGGGAAACTCCTTAGGCCAATTAATACCTAGAGCCGACCATGGGTGGTTTTTTTAGTGGCCAGGTACACGGATTGCATGTTAATGAATCTGACTATCCAACATCAAGGGGGAGAAAGTAATAAGCTGGTAAAGAAGTAAAATAATGATAAAAATAGAAGGGAATAAACCATCATTGTCTTGACAAGATCCTCAGACTAAAGAAAGTGAAGTAAGACGTCCAAAGATAAATACAAATATTATACAAAGCTAACTAATCAAATGCCAGACACATTTGCTGACCTGAAAATAAAATAATGACTAAGTCATACCAGCTTGCATCAACGAATTTGATGTCCTAAAGAGACACAGTCAAGTTGCTACAGAGTCTAGACAAGGTAGACCAATAAGTTCCATGAGATAAGAATCCTCGTAAAGAAAATAGGAAGGTGCATAGAATGATAACAAATCCGAGGTCAAAGAGAACCAGACCAGACATGGAGATAAGACTGGCTAGCTGAACATCTAAGGTACTAGACCATATAATTTGGGACGCCAAGCTGCAAGGTAATAAAGGTCCTAGATAATATTCTCAAATCGATTATATCATGTCTGGAACACAATGGAACCACGTAAGAGTGTCGACACATAGATGATATATTCATATAAGGAAGCGCATAAAAGGTAGCACTTGAACTTATAGATATAAAAGTGAGGATCATGAACCCACGTCAATATTAGAATCCATTCATAAATTAAATTGAATTAGATGAAAACGTGAGGTTATATAAGAAAAGAAGAGAAGGCGTATTTTGGCCAAATGAGAAGGACGCCATATGATGATTAAACCAGTGGATATAAGTGGTTCTTGTGAGGAATAGAAATCGTGAGATATAAAACATGTTATTGTACAAGATGAGATAAGAAGTTCTCAAGAACAACATTGTCTTAAGCTGAAGAAACATATTTATGGACTAAAACAAAACAGCTGCATATAGACTAAGTAAATACTCAGTGAATGAGAGATACACTACAAGAAAACTAAACATTTACTAGGAAACTTTACTAGGAAAATAATTCCTCGTAAAATTACTACGAGTTTACTTCGAGTTTACGAGGAAACCATGTTTCCTCGTAAGGTTCTCGTATACTTACGAGAAAACAGTTTCCTCGTAAAGTCGTAGTAACATTACTAGGACTTTACGAGGAAAAAAACGCGGGCATA
>CAKOAT010947376.1:0-63116 GCA_932364175.1 Eruca vesicaria subsp. sativa | reverse complement strand
TTCCTAGTAAAGCATTACTAGGAAATTACGAGGAAAGTGGTTACTAGGAAATTACGAGGAAAGTGGTTACTAGGAAATTACGAGGAAAATGGTTACTAGGAAATTACGAGGAAAGTGGTTACTACGACTTTACGAGGAAAAAGGCTTTACGATGAACGTGTTTCGACGAAACGCGTTTCCTCGTAAGTTCCTAGTAAAATGCCATTTACTAGGAACTAACGAGGAAAACCTGCCCTAGTAATGGACGAGTTTTCTTGTAGTGATATGAGAATGATTTAAATCAGTCCATGTATCCTTATAAAAAAAATTCTTGTGTTTATTTTATAACTAACTAGCCCAAAAGAAGGGCCATTTGGTTTGTTAAATTGTTTTCTAAACAGGTTATGTACATGGTGGTATACACATCATCGGATGTGTGGTCGAGAGCATGGGACGGTCTATGGGATAACCAAACACATCCGTATGGATCATGAAGCATCCGTGAAGTATTTTTGGTCAAGGACCATAGCAACATGTCCGACCAGGGCATGGAATCGTCGACAGAAAAAGAAAGACATCAGGTCCTAATTTTCAGTGATGTTCAAATCAGGGGGAGTAATACGTGTTATATTTTTTTCCCTTTCTATGGTTTTATCCCTTTTTCCCTATTAGGCTTTGGGTATTTCCTGAAAAGATTTTAATGAGGCAACATCCAAAACGTATTATAAATTCTATATAGTTATGACATCTAAGTGGGAGTGTTATAATCCTTATTATGGATATCCCATAACCATAGCTTAGATCATAGGCTCATCCAATCCAATAGACATAAACAGCCATAGTGCCTTGTTTTCCTTATCCATGATATTAATAGTTTTCCTAATCCTAGTTGGTTTAAGATATGGATATTTTTTTTTTAATATATCTTTCTAATCCTTATATAAAAAGAGTCTGTTGATCATTAATAATATACATAATATTCATACAATTCTCTCTAGTTTACAATGGCACCTATCACAGAGCTCTCTATCAGAGATCATGGTGATGATAATGATGAAGTATGGATCACGCACTATTCATCCAATCATCAGATACTTCTCGTGGGCGAAGGAGATTTCTCATTCTCCTGCAGCTTAGCCACTCGCTTTGGCTCTGCTTCCAATATCGTCGCTTCCTCTCTCGACTCAAACGGTAACACTTCCTTTCCATACTCTGTCAGAGTTTTTTTAGGGTTTTACTCTCTTGAATTTCCTATGGCGAGAGACTAGGGTAAACTATATGTAGCGTTTAAAACTTGGATTCCGCCATCTGTTCTGTGGTAATTTGAAGCAGATGATGTGGTTAGAAAGTATAAGAAGGCAAGGTCAAACCTTGAAGCTTTGAAGAGACTTGGAGCTTCCCTTTTACATGGAGTTGATGCAACCAAACTCCATCTACATCCTCATCTTAACTGCAGAAAATTTGACCGTATCATCTTCAACTTCCCCCACGCCGGTTTCCACGGCAAAGAGACTGACTCATCTCTTATAAAGTAAGTGCGTGTATACTGGCTATTGCTGCAAACTTTGGGGACTTTTATTTTTTATTTTTTAACAGTTTCCCATTAGGAAGCATAGAGAACTGGTGTTTGGATTTCTCCATGGTGCAAGCCATATGGTCCGGGCTACTACTGGAGAAGTTCACGTCTCTCACAAGAACAAAGCACCTTTCTCTCACTGGAAGCTTGAGGAGCTCGCTAGCAAATGCTCTCTTGCGTTGACACAGTGCGTGGTGTTCAAGAAGAGCCAGTACCCTGGTTACGAGAATAAGAGAGGAGATGGGTCTAGATGTGACATGCCTTTCCTTTTGGGAGAGTGTAGTACTTTCAAGTTCAGAGTCTCTCGCGTGGCTAAAGAGATTTATGCTGAGAAGGTGAAAGGGAGAGAGATGAAGGAACGTGAATCAAAGTGCTCCCAAGCACAAAAACAGTTACAAGTTGTTAGCCAAAGACCAGTACTTACATTTGGACCTCTCAGCTATAACCTTACGCAAGTGCCTGATCCTTTGGTTCAATCAAGACAAAGAGCATTGCCATTGAATCCTCGTGAACATAGATGTTCTTCACATATTGAAGATACTATTGCTAACCATGCCCGGTTTCAAGAAAAATCAGTGCAGCTGGACCCGCTCAGATACATTGGAAGAAGCTCTCATGACTTTCCTTTTCAAACTAGTCACCATCCTCAAGAAGAAAGATTCTTCCTTGATTGCTCAAGCCGCTTTGGTGGAGTTCCGCTTGATATTCATATCAAGAGAATGCAGAGTACGTTAACACAGACGAGCTTTCCTCATCAGTACACTGGAGAATCACAAGAAAGATACCGTCAAGAACCATTCTTCCAGCGCTCTAACCGTTTCAATGGATTTTCTCATGCAATTTATAACGAGGAAGGACAAAACTCAATGTTAACAAGTGCCAGCTTTCCTCATCCATACACTGGAGAATCACAAGAAGGAAGCTTGACTAGACAAAGCATGAACCTTAACCTTTACCCTCCACGGCTCTGGTAAGTCATTGCTCTTTGCGTATATCATGAAAACAAAAAAGGTAAACCAATATTAAAAAAAACTTCCAGGTGCATGAAGCTTAAAGGCACTAAAAAAATCTTTAAGAATTGTAGTTGTTGGCTAACTACTGACGACTCTAAAACGCAATAATGATCTCAATGGAGATGTGATACTTGGTGTAATTATGTATCCATCAAAGTTGTTTGGGAGAATGTGTAGTGGAAATGGTGTTGAGAGTCCTGCAACTTGGCTTTGTGCTTAAAAAGAGAAATTCACAGTGGTTTGTCTTTTTACGGCACCTCTTGTTAAATCAACACTAGGACACTAGGTGCTTGTATTTTCACCTTTTTACTATTTGTTAAACTTACAAAAGAATGTTCATATTTTATTCTTGTAGACTTAGTTTAAACTCAAGCTTAGCCGACAAGGCAACGGCATAAGCTTCATTTTCATTGAATTAGTAAATTACAGTAATTGAAAAAAAAATGGAAGTTTCAAGTAAGATGCAACGAAATCGATCATAGTGAGAAAAAGATAAATAAACAGAACTTGTAAATTTCAGGGAATCTGTTTATAGAATTACTACGAAACACATACATTTGGTTGACAAGAACTTTTGAATACTAGGACATATAAACTTCGATACTATTAAATGTATGCTATTGCCGTTAGTCGTTATTAATAGATATGACTCAATTCTATAAGATTTGTTTAATTATCTAAAAAAGGAACATTCTTGATGATCGATTAGAATTCATATAATAAAATTGAATGTTTTGTATACAAATCAGGAATCTAGATATTTTATCATTCATTGCTTATGACCATTGTTATCTGTATATAATCAAGTAGAGGATAAACACTTAAAACCCCATAATGATTCAAGTACTGATATTATCACATTGGTTTGCTCTCCCTTTCTCAAAATCCATATCGGAATATCCTCTCCGGTAGTTTTCTTTTCCGCAGTACGATGAGGGTAAGTGCCCTTTTGTTTTCCTTCTTATCGTTCTCTCAACTGAAACAATTAGCTTGTAAAACAAGAAACATTTCTATCCATTACTAAAAATATATTTATAAGTTAAATATATAACTATTTTCTTATATCATACGATTGTTTCTTCAGCAAAAGATAGTTCTGAAGATGGATATGAGTGAGAGTGAGAAATCAATCAAGAAAGCTATGAAAATCGCTTCTGGAGCATCTGGTAAAACATCTCTATGGCTTATTTTGCAAATAACTTGCAAGCCAAGTAAGGTTATGTGAAAATGTTTCAGCAACTTTGTTTGTTTACGCGCGTGCGTGCAGGTGTGAGATCTGTCTCGATTCAGGGACAGAACGATCAGCTTGTTATAGTGGGAGAAGGGATTGATACGGCGGAGTTAACTCGTGAACTCCGCAAGAAGGTTTGTCACACGACCATCGTCACAGTTCAGGCCGCACCACCTCCAACGCCACCGCCGTCGCAGCAAAAGCAGCCAGTGGAATATAACAATGAGGTGGCTCCGGTGAGAAGATGCATATGCGAGATACCGAATGTGGGTTACTGTGGGTTTTGTAGATCTATGCGTGAAACCCCTTACCAGATGGTACCTTCGCAGTATCCACCTCCGGCGATGTACGGTGGTTACCGTGAAGATCCTGATAATTGCAGTATCATGTGATGCACGAATCTTTCAACTCGTACTGTTTTTTTTTTTTTTGTTTGAGTTCTACTTTTTTTAAAGAACCAAGTAGAAAATTTTAAATTCATGATGCTGTAAACTGATGTTGTGACTTGTGAGTCTTGTGACAATGGACTCAAAAATGATTCATTAAACCAAAAATAAGTAAAGTGTAATGTTTGATGATCGAATATATATACTATAACAAACTTAAAAAAAAAAAATTGTGTATTCAAAGTCGTTCATCTTAAATATAAACTATGGTTTCACTTACGTAAAGTAATGCTTATGCGTCTTTTAAAGCAAATGTAGAAATGATTTACATTTTAAGTTCTTTCCTAACAAATTACATTGTGCCTATTATATATTGTTCATAACGTGATGAAGTCAAGTCCACTATTTACATCTTATTTTATTTAAGGACTTTCCTTTGGGGAATGGTGTTCGTGACATCTCCAAAGAAATCTAATGGTTTAAATACTTAATGGTTTAAATACTTAATTGCCTTCGTATATACTATATACTCGGTCTCAAGCGCGGGAAGCGTGATCGTCTCAATTATCAATTGTTTATTTCCTTTTTGGACAACTTTCTTTAAACAGAAATTGGTGGGATTGTCCCTAAATATATCTCATATTTGCCATCTAACATTCCAAATGAGAAACTATTTCGTGTGACCATTATACCCCTATCTCATTCTCTCTCTCTTCTCTTCCATATCTTCTAATCTCTTTATCTCTCACACATGACATGTTTATGCTTTCATTTTTTCATCATAAATCTCTATTTTTTACTCTGATTCTTTTGACACTCATATTGCTAATGTTATTATCGCACACTAATTCTATTATTTCTAATTTCAAATCTTGATATATACATTCTTTTATTTGGATAATATGTAAGTTATCAGCTATTTCATTATTTACCCGTTATTATTATACTTTAATGAATTTGTAACCGATACATAGAGTGTTAGCTGTTACAAATAGGATTACGGCTATTTGATAGATAATTTATTAGCGGTTAGTAAATGTATTTTTATGATAAAAGTATTGTTAACATGCTAACCTGTTTGTTAGCGATTTATTTAACACGTTAATAAATAGACGTAACACGATAACAGAATTTGTAGCATGTTAAAATTTTGTCAATTTGCTAACAATGTTTATATCATGTTAAAATTGATAAATATCTCTTATTGTTCAGTTAACATAATGTGTATCCGCTAAATCTAGAGTTACATGTTTTCGATAAAGTAAGAGGGCATTTTCGTCCGCACAGTGTCAAAAGGTTACTCCTTTTTGAATTATCCACAACCATGGACATTCGGCCAATTTGACTCTTCGTTAGGTACATTACACCAATTGTCTCTTTAAAAGATCGATTCTCAGTCTAAGAAACTCTAAGGAACTACACAAATGAATAAACTGAATTGATAAAGGAGTATATTGCATTACTTATCATAATAAATACACATGTAGAGGCTAAAAATAACTTGCAAAAATACAATATTGATCTGAGACATTGGTTTCGATCTCGTTAAGAAATGGCATCTCAGGTCATATGCCCGTTAGCGTGAATAGGCTCATTATCATATTGGTTCAAACTATAGTATAGTTATTTGTTTTCTGTTTTGCAGTTACATCTTTCCTGCCACATTTTGAAGGCAATTTAGTTTTCCATTTCATTATAAAACACAAATACTATAAATATAATTCTTCAACAACAAAAAGCAAAACAATAAACAAAACTAGCTTTTGACTTTTATCATCGTTTTGGAGGTTTCATTTTTTTTTCAAATATAAATCGTTCTTTCATCATTCATAATCTTCATTCCAAACTTAATCTTTAAACCTAATAATTAAAGATGAAACAATTCACCGAACTTTTCTCCATCTGCATTATTATTCTCTCCTCCATTGCCGAAAATGCTGATTCCAGTCTTATTACCGATCTATGTAAACACTGCGACGATCCAAAACTCTGTCTCTCCAGCATACAGGACCGTCCCGAGTCCGGCGAGTTCGCAGCCACCACCAACCAGATAGAGATCATAGCTATCTCTGCCGCCTCAGCCAACGCCTCCTCCACTTCCGCATATATCAAAGAAATGCTTAGCCGCGAGGATCTGGAACCGGCAATAGAGGCAACTCTCGAAGACTGTCAGAAGAATTACCAAGATGCTGTGGAGCAGCTCGACGATTCGATATCCGCCATGCTCGCTAATGCACATGCCGACGTCGATGTCTGGATGCACGCGGCCATCAGTGCCATTGAGTCATGTACTAACGATTTAGAGTCACGCGCAGGAAACGATGTGGAGCTTTCTCAAAGAAACGAAGTTCTTCTCAAACTATGCAAAAACGCTTTGGTGATTAATAAAATGTTAACATGATATATAACTCCCAACATTGGAATTATAATACTTTCTTGCTCTTTTTCAACATTTTGTTGTATTGATTAATATGAAATTCATTTCACGAAATAAAAACATCAAAAAGGTGTTCTTTCTCATAGTTGCATGATCAAATACAGCGTCAATTTTCAACAGTGAAATATATTTTTGGACATGTTACAATATTGAAATCCAACCCAAATGAACACTATCCATTGGGCCCAAATTGTGACAGATATAATTGGGTTAATAATGTTGGTTTATACGGTTATCAAAGTAAAACCTGCTATCATCTCATAGCATGCATGATTATTTATTGAAGATTTTGCTGTTGGTAACGGTTGTTAGCGTTTTGTAACAATAGTACAAAATGTTACAAACCACTCTAAACTTTTAAAATTCAAAAACTGATTTCAACTAACGTTTGTAGTTACGGACGGTTGTGAAAAAATAGAATAACTTTTTTTAAAAAAAAAACTGTAGAAATATACAAATAGAAATATTTTATTAAAACTTTAAACTGAAATAATAAAAATACTAAAAATATTTATGTTATATTTTAATTTATATTATAAAACTTTAAAACAGAAATAGTTTCTATAATTTTTTAAAAATTGATAGTATAATTTTATAACTATAATTGTTATATTTATTATAATAATATGATTTTAAATATTTTTATTGTTATATAATATCTTGTTAATTTGTTATTTAACTACTGCTGATCGTTAATCAGTGATAATTATTTCGCAAACACACTCATTTCAAATCGTTGTATCAACTGTACAATTTTTTCAACTGTTTAAAATTAATACTATCCGCAAATACTTGCAACCGTAACCGCACCTGCATCTGTAACCGCTGTAGGGGTTCTATTTGGATTCTTTATAACTGTGTTTATTTATTTTTTCAAAAGAACATATATGCAGTTTCTGTCAATGTATTCGGTTTAATAAAGATGAAACTGAATCAGTCCGGTTAGCTTAGATGAAACTCTCCTGCCTTCAATATTAAAGAATATTCAGTCACTATGATTAGCGATGTAGAAAAATGTGTAAAAGCAAAGCAATGGTGGGTAGTTGAGATCCAGTCAAAAATGAAACCAATGGTGGAGATCTACTCGACCCATCATGCAAATTTTTCTAGTCAAATTGTTACACCAAACTCCAACTCATGTTGACCTTACCCTATTCATAACGTAACAATGTAACTGGTTATTTGGTTTACTATATCAATTTAAAAAAAAAATTAAGGTGAACTAGAATTACCAGTCAAGTTTGGAGATATAATAATCAAGACTGATTATTAGGACTTTTTCGGAAATATACGGTCACGATCATTTTAGACATAATTTCTAGAGGTTGCTTGTAAGATAGGGCGATGTACAGATTCTAGATTCAATGTCCCAGAAAATGACAAAACGCAGATACCTTTCTTCACCACTTGGACGAATTATATATACACACTTGGTCTCAGCTTTAGTTATTTATTTCATAAATGATAAGTTTCCCTTCATATTCATCACTCAAAAAAGTATCTGATTTCACATCGTTATACGTTTATTGAATATCCTATGGGTATTAAGAAGTAAGCTTCAAATTCGAATGTTATTATATATACATATATGTGAATTAATTCAAACAATATATGCACATCAAAGATGAGATCATAAGAGAAAACTTGCACTCTTGTAATGGAATTCAAGATTCCACTAAGACCCCACCATTTTGTTGCCTTTCCTCTTAACAATGATAGAATCTTGCTTTCTCTTTTTATATTTTATCAATCAACTTGATTACTTTAAACCCAAAAACTTTATTATACTAATCGTACTCTGGTATTCAAAGAATCTGCAATTAGAGACATTCTTCTACTCTGTTTTTTTTTCCAAAACATCTAAAACATTAGCTAATGGGTAATAGTTTAGATAAGAATCTGAATTTTGCTGAACCCATAATCAAGTTTGGTGATGGCCGTGGACAAAAATAATATTGGTATGCAAGTTTGATATCACTATTATTTTGAATATATGAAAATAGATGGGAAAATCAAGTTGAAGGATCCGATGAAGTTGTAACTTGCGAAGGAATGGGCAAAAGAAACCAAGTTGGCAGAGAATGCACGCAAATCTATGTGAGGGATGAAAAGAACACTTCACATTAATCTAATGTATAATCTTCTTTGTCACGCAAATTTACTTGTACATAATTACATATCTATAAACGAATCATAAAGTAGAATTGCCTACTTTGGAAGCACACAAATATTATAATTGCTTCCATCACACTCCAATGCTATCCTCACATTGATAACTGCGCACTTAGATTCACAATAAATCAAGATCTTCCTATGCAGACTATATAGTAAACACTCACTATCAAGTTATCAGTCATCAAAATAGTAAACTGGATGGTTATACATATGTACTTAACAACATACAATCCCATATAAATAATGACAAAGGAAAATTTTATAAATAACAAAAAAAAATTGTGGACTAACTTAAACTACGTTTAACATCAGGAACAGTTTATAATACTAAAGGAAAGTACAATCATGTAATTGTTAACCATATCCAACTCAAGAAATGTTGAAATGTCCATAAACCTAAAGTCTGAAATTAGTTGGAAGAGAAGACTCAAAGACTCCAATAAAAGAGACACACGCCCCATAAGAGTGGGCCAGGTTCAGACATAAGGCCAAGTGTTAAGTAACATATAGAACCAACACACTTTACTCTTTCCCCTCTCTCTATCCCTCTCTTTCAAATGACGTAAAAGCAAAGCACAGACTTTGCTTCCCCAGAAGAATTACCAATCCAAGAAACGCTAATGATTCCTCCAATCCATTAAACAATTCATCTCCCTAAACCCCATATCTCTCCTTGATTCTCTATTCTTGGTTTTGCACTTGCGTAGACATATACTATTTATTATATGGTAAGGAGAAGAGGAGGAGAAGAAGAGAGCAAACCTGGGAAAGTCAGGGGAGAATCTGCTGGAGGGATTGTTGGATTGCATCCATGACATCTCTGCAGCTCTGGCTTTCTCTAGGATGACTGATTCAGCTTACAGAGTAGACACCATCTCCAGGCTCGCCCAATGGCGTATCCTCAACCTCTCTTCCTCCACTTACCGCAAATCCGATCCTTTCAAGATGGGTCTTTGGAACTGGTATCCCCTCTCTTCTCTCTCTCTCTCCTTTCTTTATTTTCTTTCACCTTATCAACTATAATGATCCGACATGATGATGATGATGATGATGAATGGACAAAAGTAATTGTAGTTGATGTGTTTGGTGGTTTTTTGATTTGAAGGCATTTGTCTGTGGAGAAAAGCAAGATGCTATTAAATGTTAAGTTGTATCCAGAAGTATCCAACCTTGCCAGAGAGAACCCACCTGTTGCTTCCTTTGTTCTTCGTGTTGTCTCTTCCACTGGTGAGAGGAAAGCTTTTTCTCATCCAGGTAGAGACAAGATCTTGCTTACTCGATAGTACTTCCCCACTGCTTTGTTTCTGTTACAATCGCAAAATATCAATTAATAAAAAACTGTTTCTGTGATGCTTTACAGAAGTAATAGATAAGAGGATCAAGACAAACGAAGATTTCCTCTGGACTATTGAAGTTCCCTTGACTGGAAAAATCATCATCGACGTCGAGTTTCTTGACCTCAAGGTTCTGTCTCAAGATGTAAGTGTGTCTCATCACTTCTATATAAAGTTAAGACAACAGAACCTTGTTTTTCTTGAATTGATATTTACCTGGGTTGGCAGAGTGGAGAGTTTTACTCAATCTGGGCAGACGGTTCAACGCAAAACCAATCCGAAGTTACAGCGGTAACATCCCTTGGACGTATGTTGACAGAAAGCATTTACACCGACATAACAATCAACGCCTCTGATGGAAGCATCGGAGCACACCGAGCTGTTCTTGCAGCCCGTTCGCCTGTTTTCCGCAGCATGTTTCTACATGACCTGAAAGAGAAAGAACTATCAGCTATAAACATACCGGACATGCCTCTCGATGCTTGCAGAGCGTTCCTCAGTTATATCTACGGGAACATCCAGAACGAAGACTTTCTAACGCACAGATTGGCGCTTCTCCAAGCAGCTGATAAATATGACATAGCTGATCTGAAAGACGCGTGCCACATGAGTCTTGTGGAAGATATAGATGCAAAGAATGTGCTTGAGAGGCTGCAGAACGCTTATCTGTATCAGTTGCCTGAGCTGAAGGCAAGCTGCATGAGGTATCTTGTGAAGTTTGGGAAGATATTTGAGATCCGTGAGGAGTTCAACATATTCATGCAATGCGCAGACAGAGATTTGATATCTGAAGTCTTCCATGAAGTACTCAGTACATGGAAAGGGTTTTAATGGGGTATGGTGTGTGGTCTCTATTTATTTATGGACACTATTTGTTTCTGGGTGCAGAAGAATTTGTTGTACAGATTACAAAATGTGGGATTGGATTGTTGGTGGGGGTTTTAACTCAAAACCAACCCCAAAACAAGGAATGTACTGTCTTTGCAAAAGGTTAAAAACAGCAACAATGTAAATTCATGATTTGATTGAATGCAAACTTCAAGTTTTAATGGTTGACCTATAACAACACTAGATTACCTTTTTTATCAGATTTGTGTGTGTGTTTTACTAATAAAATTTGAAATCATTTTGCAGCATGATTCTGAGTAGTAGTATTGGTTAAAAGGCTTATTTAAACTTAGGCCACGCTAAAGAGCTAATAAGCAAATGTGGTAACATTTTCATCATAGGCAGAAGCAAACTAGTTAGAGTTTCAAAAGAGGAAGGGTATACACACAAATGTTTCTATTCGCTTCAACTTTAAATCGTTGACCTATAACAACACTACATCCTGTTATCAGTTTTGACGCCCTTTCTGGTAAAATTTGAAATCATGTTGCAGTAAGCAATTACAAGTTGGTTCATGATTCTGAGTAGCATCAAGTGCAGGGGGATGTAAAGAGATACTAAGTACAGTAGAACCTCTATAAATTAATACTCGATAAATTAATATACACTAAATATCTCTACAAATTAATATAATTTTATAGTCCCAAATTGAGTTTTTGGTTCAAATAGTATATCTATAAATTAACATCTCTCTAAATTAATAAAAAAATAAAATTTTGGTGTAGTTCCAACATTATTAATTTATAGAGGTTTCACTGTAGTATTTTTGATGAAAGGCTTATTCTAAACATAGGCTAAAAGCTAAGCTAAGCAAATCCTCCCTCCCGTATATGGTGGGAACATTTTCATCATAGGATAGGAGCAAATCTAGAGGAAAAAATAATAAATCCTCAGTTAATTTCACAGAACCAAACAAGTACAGAGGAAGATATAGACACACAAATGTTTTCTAAACGTAGCAGCACAAGACATACCACAAAAAATATGGAGTTTATCTGTGAATCAAGTCCTATATAAGTGATCCCCACACTTCTTAATGTCATAATTTAATACCCAAATCTCATGAAGAGAAGACAAGAAAATTAAAATCAGATGCGTAGATATGTTTCAGTGGGGCTCTCCAAAAGGATGAAGAAAGAAAGCACATGAGAATCAGACAGAAAATAATAACAGTTCAAGGATGCAAAGAGAGGAGCGAAGACTTACATTTTCTGTTTTTTTTTTTCTTAATAACGATCGATCACCAGAATCGGCCTTCTTCATCTTCATCTTCGAATTCGAATTCGAATCTGTGCTGTTCTCCCTCCACCTGGTGACGGAGGGGGAGGGAATCTCTCTTGTTTGTTCCCCATAAAAAGATGCGGTTAAGAATATTCCATAAAAGGCTTAACCAGATTATTCGAAATTTCAAAACGTCATGCGCTACTAATGGGCCTTTTGGCTCAATACACAAGATTTATGGTCTTAGCTTTGTTATAAATAAATATTCAAACTTATACTGTGGTTAACGACTTTAGATTTGATCCGCGCTTTCAAAACGTGGATAATATATTGTTTAATCCTGATTATCCGGATTCTTGAGTCGAGTTTGGATCGAGTCTTATTGCGTCCAAGTCTTTCGGGTCCTACAAATTTGAATCCATATAGGTACCTATAATTTTCAAGTCGGTTTCAGATCGGATCTTGTCGGATCCGTTGGGTATTTAGGACTCTAAAAGGATCCGAATGACCCAAACTGGATCCAGAAACCCGAAAAATACCCTAAAACTTTAAAAATGTCCGAAAAAACGCAAAATGTCCAAAAGTTTATCCAAAATTAGACCCAAAATTCAAAAAACACCCAAAATTTTACCCAGATACCCGAATTATATTTTTTTGCAAATCTAAAATTTTACCTAAAACCTAATATTATACCCAAAAATCTAAATCTGAAACTTTAAAAAATACCTGAATTATCAAAAAGAGTGAATGAGGCCAATATACGTTACAATAGCGGAAATTAGGCATATGCCTTAGCGGATATATAATGGGCCCAATATCTCTTCAGTTGTGTAATTACGGAATACCCCTGGACTCTGCTTGAGGTGTGCTTACGTAATAAGCTACTATGACTTGGAAAGATTTTATTAAGATTTAGTAAATATATTGTGCAGATTATTTTTCAATATCGAGGAGGCTACTAGATTTTGTATCAGAAGAGATTTCATCTGGACCGTCCATTTTTTGAAGCAGAAATCCGCAATCCGACGGTTTCAATTTTCAAAATAATTCTTTAAAAAAAATATTTTAACACTAAACCCTAAATTCTTATCCTAAACCCTAAACCCCTAGTTAAAGAGTTATTTTTGGGTTCACCGTCTAGGATGAACCTCTAGGTTCACCCTCTAGGGTGAACCTCTAGATTCACCATCCAATAGGATTGCATCATTTCAAATTTGATATCTTTTAAAAAAGGAAATAAAATCTTGTTAAGTTATATTATGTTTTTAAAAATAAAAATACAAAAATAAATAAATAATAATAATAATTAATAAAAATGAAAAATATTTTTTTTAAAAAAAATATTTTAAAACTAAACCCTAAACTCTAATCTTAAACCCTAAGTCCTAAACTCTAATCCTAAAACCTAAACCGCTAGGTAAATCATAAATTTTTGGTAAATCATAAACACTAAACCCTAAACTCTAATCCTAAACCCTAAACCCTAAACCCTTGGGTAAATCATAAATATTTGTTTTATATGTTTGTTGAAGTTTGTAACAAGTCGATATGACATGGACATTATTCAGTCTTCAACTGAACCTAAGGCAATGCCTGCTAAGCCAATCCTCAAGCCATTAAAGGCTCATGAGATGTCTGATGGCAAGTTTCAGTTCAGGCAAGATATATCCGTCCTACATAACCGCTACTCTGGTTAGATATGAAAATTTTGCATAAAGAAATTATATTATTATATAAAACTTAATTGTACTTGTCATCATCAATCTACAACAACAATATTATGTTAAAAGTTATCTAAGAAAATATTGTATTCATCTTGCATGCTGCAGCCCAATACACTAGTGAAAGTTGATAGTCTCAGAGAGAATCAATTCATAAACATTTGTACCCTTTTAACACTAGAAAAAAAAAGGTTTGCTTGACTGTTAACAATTGTGTGTACTCTTTAACAATAGTGTTAAAGATACAAGAGTATATAGAGATGATATCATGAAACAAAGAATTCGTATCAAGAAGGAACTTTGTTTATGTATATTCTAGCTATTAGGTTTCTTCATTTGCAAGTAAAATACCAAATTCTTTATCACCTGCCTCTTTTAGTAGTCGCTTGTCTCCTTCCTCCTTTATTTCATTACATCATCTCTAGGATGCAAATACATACAAAATTTCCCTGTGCTCAACATATATATCTGTAAATTTTGAATATTTTAGGAGTTTATGGTCTAACAAACAAACAGAGTGTTGGGAAAGAAAGATAATCTTGATTACGCCTGTCTTTGTCTTATATCTTACAAGTCAATCATGAAACAATAAAAAAACACGATAAAATATTTTAACATATCATTTATATAAAACCAACATCTAAACTGTCTTTTTAATCTATGAATCAGAGGTAGAAGAAAGGAATGATTAAACTCTCTCATGTATTCATCAAGGACATGAGAGTTTCACTGTGATCTATCAACATCACTTCAACGGTGGATTTGTGCTTACTAAACCAATGGTCCGGTACACCTTTGATATCCATCTTTATCATATGGTTGCTTTGCAGATCATAACATATAATTTGAAAGGGAGAAACCAAATCCCTTGGTATTAGGAAAACCTTACCATTTCGACTCGTACCTTTGACAACGAATTCAATGTTTCTGACAAAATCTAACTGAGAAGGTTTCAAAACCAGTCTCTCACTCGACCATTTTTGGTTTGCAGCATCTTCCAATGCCCACAAATCAATCCTACCCTTATCTCGAAGACTGGTCTGGTCAACGACAGTTACTTTGCCACCATACTCTACAAGACACACATTCTTCATCTCTGCAGGAGGAGGCAGCTCCTCCGCACGAGGTACTTGGATCATTTTGAAGTCATGGGATCTAACACCGAAACTCACAAGCATACAAATATCATCAGCAGTCCAACCAAGGTAATATATAACCCCGTCGATACACACGCCTCCTCTGGCCGCAATATGAGGAATAAAGTCCGGAGGATGAAGTGGATTGGCCTTTCTCCAGGAACCTCCCCCTTCAGGTTTGAGGACAAAGACACGATGATGGGACCTTACCTCCTGCGTACCGGTCAAACGGACACCAACTGAGCAGACCACTTTGTACCGGTCTGTAACAGGGTCGTGTCCGAAATAGTAGGAGACGGTTCCCTCGGTAGTACTGCGATTGAAGGCAGAGGGTAAAGTGACAAGCTGTCTAGTGGCAGGGTTAAAGATACGCGGCTTTTTCCTTAGGTCGTAGCACATGAAGCCGCGTAGACTTTGGCAGATGTAGCCGCCTCTCATCCGTGGGATGGTCAGACCATGGTCAACTACAAAGGAAGTATCACTGTTAGCCTCTGGAACCAATGATAGCGTTACAGAGCTACTGTGGTCATTGACATCCTGCAAAGACATGAAAAGATGTGGGCGTTGTCGGGTTGGGACTGTGAGGAAACGGTCTCTGAAATATGATGAGCTGATGAGGGATGACCAAAGCTTTGAGACGCACTTGAATCTCATCAGTGATTTAGCAGGCAGTCTCGTAAGGATCTCCTCCATGACCACATGCATAGGAATAGGCATCTCCATCTCCGGTCGTCTTCTTCTTCTCTCCCGTTTGATCATTGTTCCACGGCAAGGCCGACGGTAAGACAAAGCCATCGAGTAGCCAAATAAACCTTAGGAGAGAAAGAAGGAGTTTAGGGTTTAAGATTAATGATTTGTGATTATATATTAATATTATATATTTTTTTAAAAAACACGTTTGATTGTTTTCTATTAGATCTTCTGGCCTAATATGTTAACTTCCCAAAATTCTCTTATCTGTTTTATGAAGTTTTTATAATTACCGACTAAACTATCTAGTATAGTTTTGTAATGTAAATATAGACTGTTGCTTGAGATACAAGGAACACCATGATGCTCTAACTGCTTATTTAGTTTCTGAAGCCCGTATTATATGTATACTATGGGACAATATAATAGATAAATGCTTTGTGTACATAAACTTCACTGATCAGTGATTATGATAAAATCACTATAACAACACATTACAAACTAGAAAGAAAAAAAAAAGAAGACTGCAATTTAATATTAAGAAAGACACGTACGAGACCAAATCCATCTATTCAAACGCAAACTGACGGCTAGATTGGAGTCTGTGTTCTCAGCTAAAATATGTTTGGAGGAGGTATGAAACCGTAAGCACGGCGACTACTACTGCCATTGCAGCCTAATCTCGGATCACAATCGAGGTGAATTTTGCCGTGAATCTTGTGGAATCCGTTTTTGAATACACCAAAACCAAAGACCATACCGATGGCGACCACCACCAAAACCAGGCATGTGCATAACATGCAAATCCTTCCACAACACATCTTTCTTTGTCTTCTCCTTCCTACGATCACTGCTATTGTTTCCTCGATCTCTCTTTTTTTCTGGCAAGGTTGTGACAATTGTAGATACTACGTTTAGGGCCTATATATTTAGAGGGTTCGTTAGGTTGTTGCTTGTGAGAGCGAGTGATAGAACATGGAGAGAAGCGTAGAAGAGAGGGAGATTTTGGTGAAAGGATTTTTAAGATAGTGGTGCGTGAACGCTTTGTCTATTTCTTGCTTTAAAGCTAACCAAAAGAACACCTAAACAACTTTGGTATATATATAGATAGGTAAATTATAATAGGGCAATTATTTTTTCAAATAGACATTTTTAAGTTTTTATTACAAAAATAGAATTCAAAAACTAAAATGATTAAAATAACATTTTTATTTTGAAAATTTTAAGTTTTTTTTTATTTTTATTTTTCTTAGTTTAAAATTCTATCCCCAAAACTCTACTCCTCATTTTTTTAAAAAAAAGATCTAAGATTAGTTAACCGAAAGAATATAAATGTATATTTATTTATTTTTGATAAAACATTTTTAAATCTATTTTGGTCATTTTTATTTTTAAAGTCTATATTTATGATAAGAAAATTTTTAAATCTATCTTCGAGAATTTCTCATTATAATATTCTTCTTCTAGACCCTAATTTTCTGCAAAATTTTCTTTAAGAAAATTATCCAAGTGTTTGTGATTAGTAAAAGAAAAAATGTTTTATCAAAATGGAATCATAATTCGAATTCAATTACTATATAAAACATTAGAAAAAGGTTTCTTAATGCGTTTTGAGAAGAGTAATTCTTGGGTTCACCCCTTAGGGAGAACCTCTAGGTTTACCAACCAATAGGATTACGTTATTTTATATTTAGTATATATCTTCCATAACCGAGAACGAAATATTGTCGAGTTATATTATGTTTTTAAAATTTAAAGATAAAATAAATAAAAAATAATAGTAGTTGCAGAAAAAAAATTATAGTAGTTGCAAAAAAAATTATATATTTTTAATATTATTATCAAAACACTAAATCCTAAACCTTAAAACCTTTCCGTAAACCCTAAAACCTTGGATAAATTCTTGATTTTTTAAAAAAATATTTTTAATTCCATCATCAAAATACTAAACTCTAAATCCTAAAACCTAAGCCCTTGGGTAAATCCTCAACCTTTGGATTAATTTTAAATCATAGGGATTTAAGATAATCCAAAGGTTGAGGATTTATCCAAGGGTTTAGGGTTTCGGATTTAGGGTTTAATGTTTTTCCGAAGGTATTAAAAATCTTTTTTTTTAATTTTTTTGTTTGCAACTACTATTATTTTTTATTTCTTTTTATCTTTTAATTTTAAAAAGATAATATAACTCGATAATATTTTGTGTACTATTTTAAAAGATACTGAATATGAAATAATATAATTTTGAATTAGAGTGTGTGGTGTTGCCCTAGAGAGAAACTCTCCAAGCCCGCATCCCAAGATGACTCCGATGGATCTCCCCTGCTACAGCCACGCCGCTTTACCCTCCTCCCTCTGAAGCAGCTCTGCTCCCCTCCATGGCCAAGATGGTGACTACTCCTCCGTCATGTCTCCGGCCCCCTCCAGATCCGCTGCCGTCGTCGTGTTTGAACGCTCCGCGTGATGCTCTCTCTCCCGTCATCCCTCCGGAACCACCAGACCCACCAGACGTTGCTCTCTTCCACGTCGCTGCTACCGTACACCGTCTCGACTGCTCCTCTTCACGATCTGCTAAGGAATCCCGAACAGTCCGCTTCAGCTTCACTCCCTCTCACCACTGTCTCGGCTCTTACTCCGCCGGGAACCCGTGTCTCAGATCTGCGAGCCACGACGTGACGAGGATGAACTTCAGATCTGTGAGTTCTGAGGTCTTTGATCTTCATTTCCAAACTATCTCGATAAAGAACACTCAGTTTGAACACCAAGCTTCATCTCTAAATCTAGCCTCAAGGGCGTCTATAGTTGTGCAAGATATGGATGTAGAAGTGAGTTGTTGGGTTGAAGAAAGTACCGATTTCAAGCTAGTCTCTTTCCAGTACACAACAAATCAAAGTCTTGAGGACTGGCTTCTGATTGTCAAAGTATCGGGAGTGACTTGTTTTGTCGATGTTCAACTCTTACCCATGTACCTTCTTTGTTATGCGCGACCAGATCTGGTTATCGAGGCATCACAGGAAGCGGTTTCCTTCTCCTCTACTCACTGGCTCCTTTACCTTGGCAATAGACTCCTCCTCGTTACTGGCTCATCCATTCCAAACGACCACTACAGCTCTCTCACTGTCGATATCCTCTTTCCGTGGTCAATAATCCAACACCGCCATCTCTATACAGCATGAACAGAGTCCATTAGCTGCAATATTTCAAAGTCCAAAACCTGCAGGATAACATCGATTTCTGTTATTGGCGTGTGTGACCAGCTTATGATTCTCAAGGACAAGAAGGTACTATACATCAAAAATCATCTAATGCTTTTTCGTACCTCCGGTTCACCTAGCCGTCTCCCTAGTGGGGTGTTCCTTGTGATATCTCCTTCTCCCTTGCTGCATTTCATGTTTACTGAGTCTCGAACCGTCACCACGAGTATTTTTGTCTTTGGCGAAATGGCATTTGATGTCAGGCCCGACGAGTTCTCTAAAATCGGAGTTCTTGACTCAACTCTCTCTGACCAAGGAAAATTAATGGAGCTTTCATCATTTGCTGTTGTATTAGTCTCAATGGTCTCACCATCCTCACCGAACAGTTTGCTCTTCATTTCTCTAGAGATTTACCTAGTCTCTCCGAAAAACCTCTTCGGTGTTAGAGTTGATCTTATTCGTCTAGTAGGCTGTTTAGCCAAATCCAGATCCTCTTCAGACATTTTTGCCCTTTTCCAAACCCCATCGTTTGGATATCTTAACGTCGATCTCGACTATGAAAAGCTCTTTAGAGCTTCCGCTGCAGGGATACAAGTAAAGTCAGCCTTCGGATTTCATTACTTTGAGCAAACCTCTCCTGTTAACACTTCTATCTTAGGATGTATCGTTTCTTTTATGTTCATCGTAGCTTCGAGTATTCTGGTTGTAGTCGTTTTATCGTCGAGCATTGCTCCGGTTGTTACTTCTTAGCCTTTGGGCCTCTTTTATAATATAATCTGTGTTACAAAAAAAAAAAAAAATATATATATATATATAATTTTATTGGTTGGTGAACCTAGTCCTGGGATTCCTAACTGAACCGATCGGACTGAACCGATCGGACCGATCCGAACCGAACCGATAAATATGGATATCGGTTATTGTTCGGTTATTGGAGAAAAACCAATCGGAACACATTTTAAAATAAATCTGTTTTCGCTTCGGTTCGGTTCGGTTCACTATAACTGATCGATTTTCCGAAATTTTAACCTAACTATATATACCTAACCTAATCTAACTTAATCAGACAAACCAAATCTCGTAAACGGTTTTACCCTAATCGCCTCTCTTAAGATCTCGATCTCCGATCAACCTTTGTTTGATTCTCAGACCAGTTCATCTTCTCTTCTTCTTTACATCATTACATCAACCTTTGTCTGATTCTCAGACCAGTTCTGTCTTCTCTTCTTTCTCAGTTTATGTGGTTCGAGTTTGTGTCGATTAATGAGTCACGGGTTCTGTTGTGTTTGTTTCTGTTCTGTTGATTACGGGTTGGACTTGGGAACATAGCTGGTGTTTAGGGTCTGTTGTGTCTAAAAAAGTAAGTTTTATATATATGTTTGTCTGATCATACGTGTTTATTTTGGATTGTATTTGTAGATGTCAGCTTGTGAAGATAATGGTGAGTTCCTTGGAGAAGACATTGAAACAAATGTAGATCAAGGTTGTGGAAAGAAAAGATCTACTTCTGAGAGATCAAGCACTGATGCGCCTCCTATTGAAAAGAAAAAGCAAGCTCACAGAGCAGATGTTTGGCAACATTTCATTCAAAGAGAGGATAATCCCAGCATCAGCAACTGCCGTTATTGTGCGCAAGAGATTGGATGTGACTCCAAGAAGAGTGGAACATGTGCGATGAAGAATCACATTGGTCGATGTAAGATGTACCAACTCTAGAAAGAATCTGGAACACAGCAGGTGCTAAGTGGAGATAGTAGTGGTGTATTGACAACCATCAAGTATGATGCCACTAAGTTTAGGAGATCAGTGAATGGGATGATAGTCCTGAATGAGGAGCCGTTTTCTTTTGTTGAATCTGAAGGGTTTAGGAGGTTCTGCCACAACGTCTTTCCTATGTACACAATTCACTGCAGGAAAACCGCAACAGAAGATATATTTGGAATGTTTGTGAACGAGAAAGCTAGTTTAAAGCAGTTGTTCAGTGCTGAGAAGCAGAGAGTGTCGTTTCTCCCACAACGTCGTACAGCTACATGGTCGTCACAGCTCATTGGATTGATAGAATCTGGAGTATGCAGAAGAGAATCATCAGTTTCAAGCCTATCACAGATCATAAAGGTGACACTATTTCTGACCAGTTAAGTTTATGTCTCTCTGATTGAGGAATAGAGAAGGTTTTTACGGTTACAGTAGACAATGCTAAGGCGAATGACAAGGCCTTACGGCTGTTTACATAAACTTGTAGGGAGATAGGACCAAATGCATTAGTTAAGGATGGTTCACTGTTGCATATGCGTTGCTGTGCCCATATTCTCAACTTTATAGTTAGGGATGGTTTATCTGAGGTCAAAGAGAGTGTAACGGCCATTAGAAATGCTGTGAAGTATGTCAGATCATCGGGTACAAGGTTGCAGTCGTTTCAGTTAAGGGTGTTGACAGGAAAGGTTAGTAGAGGGAGCTTGTCTTTGGACTGTAAAACTCGCTGGAACTCCACCTATCTCATGTTGTCTGCTGCTTTGAAGTTTAAGGTTGCTTTTGAGAAGCTCAAAACTGAAGACATGTTGTATAATGATTATTTTCTGGAAGTAGATGAGGATGGAGAGAAACGAGTTAGACCTCCTACTTCGGAAGGCTGTGAAGAGGTGCAGAGGTTAGTGAAGTTTCTGAAAATATTCTTTGGTTGCACTTTAGCGTTCTCAGCATCCAAGACAGTCACGTCCACCATCTACTACAATGAGATTGTAATAATTAAGAGGAACTTAATTGCTTTGAGCAGAAGCAAGGATGGGGTTTTACAGATTCAAGCAAAGGAGATGAGGAACAAATTTGACAAAATATTGGGATGGACTTTTCAATATGAATCCGCTGATCATCATTGCAAGTGTGTTCGATCCAAGGAACAAGATGCAATTTGCTTCTATCTGTTTTGATAAGCTATATGGTAAGGATAGTCTAGAGAGTGGTCATCTCAGAACATCAATAAGAGCACTGATGAAATCGTTGTATGAGGAGTATGTGAGCAAGCTTAGCTCTTCATCTCAAGGTGAAAGTCTCAGCCACGTTATTGATAATGGGGAAGCTGAAGTTGGAAACATGTATGATATTTCTGATGATGATGACGAGGAATTTGAGAGGAGAGATTCTTTGTATTCAGAGATGGTTTCAGAGGCAGCAAATGAGAAAGCTAGTAGTGAACTCGACATCTACTTGATGGAAAAACCAGTACCACGAGGCTCAAACAATTTCGGCTTGGACTACAACATTTTATCTTGGTGGAGGAAGAATTCTGGTAAGTTTCCAATCTTGTCTGAACTAGCAAAGGATGTGCTAGCTGTTCAAGTTTCCTCTGTTGCTTCAGAGTCAGCATTCAGTACAAGTGGTAGGATTTTAGATCCGTTTCGTAGTTGTCTGACTCCATACATGATTGAAGCTCTGGTATGCCTACAACAATGGCTTCGAAACAATATCCAGGCTGAGAAACTCCCAAGCTTGGTTCAAATGTTTGAAGAACTCGACTTTCATGAGTCACTAGGTAATCATTTAACTATTTTCCTTAAATTTTTATATGTTCAGATCATAGTCTTAAGTTCTTAATTGTCTTTGATATTATGTAGAGTCTTTGCAAATTCTGAGTGAATCTGATCATTAGAGGTAATTTGTTGGTTTCATGTTTATATAGTTTCTAGTATTTTGTTCTTCACTCGGTTATTACTTATTATTACTGTTTTTTTGTTCATAAACTTGTAGGTTCGAGAGCTCAGGAAATCAAAACCAACATATTTCTCTATTTTGGACAACTATCAATCTTTTTTGAACTTCATGAATCTATATATCTTTCAAAGTGTAATCTTTGCAAAAGAGATATAGATTCACATTGTTGTCTTTTTTTGGGGGTTTTGATGTTTGATGTTGATCTCTTTTGGATGTTTTAATTTGTTCAATCGGTGATATGTTGGTTTTGATGTTGGATGTTTATTTTTCTGTTGTTGATTGCATACTTAATTGATTTTTGTAGGTGAAAAAATAGATTAATAACCGAATAAATCATAGATAACCGATTCTTGTATCTAACCGAAAATACCCGAAATGGTCCAACTTTTGAGTTTAAAAAATTTATTTTCGGTTTTGTTGGAATAAAATACCCAAAATAACAGAAATGATCCGACTTTCGGTATCCGAACCAAACTGAACCGAATTCTAATTCGGTTTTCTTCGGAAATATTTTCAAACAAACCGGTTAACCAAAAACCAAAAATTCGGTTCGGTTCGATTTCGGTTACCCGAACTCGCAGGGCTAGGTGAACCTCTAGGGGTTGAATCCAAAAATTACTCTTAAAATCATAAGTAACCCACGATTTTGTGTTTGACATTTCATGCATTTGTTTTCTTTTAAAACAACTGCAACTGTGCAAGTGCAACTTACAAAGTAAACTGACAATTAATCAAAGATTGGATGATTAACCTGTAAATTTCTTTAGTTAAAATAGGTATGTGTCCGCGCTACGCGCAGATAATATAGTTATATAATTATCTTTTAAATTTATATAATATATGATATCATTTGATACATTTATTCTAAAGAATCTACAAAGTTTGAGCTTAAAAAGTAGGTAGGGATCATGTTGTTCCTTTACTAATATTTTGTTGATGATCTTCTATGGCCCAAAGTTATATTTACAATACATCCTTCATGTGAGTTTGCACAAAATTTTGGGGTGAACATTTTTGAATATATCAAAAGAGAATGATAAATAAATCATACATATTGATTTGAAGGGGTTTGTGGTTTTATTTAAAAAAGAAAGCTTTGCAACAATGTAACTTTAGAAATAGCACTTAGTAAGAGACTAACATCAAAAAAAAACAGTCCATATTTGTGTGTGACGTGGCAAAAAAACAGCTTCAACACTTGAATCACTACAAGAGGGGTGTTGAAATGAAATTTGATGATGTGGATTAAACTGTGTTGAAAAGATTCAACTATTTGAAGAAGAAGAAAGTGGGGACCATTGACGACATATGTCACTTTTCTAAGGTTTTTTGACATTTTCATATCTTTTTTGTTTTTTAAAACCAATTATTTTATTATAAACTAAATAATTTATTTTTATTTTTGATATGAAAATCTATCATTTTAAATTCTCTATCAACATAGACTAAGTTTATTTAATTTGGATATTTAAAAAAATAATCATTAACTCGTAAAATATGGTGTTCAATTTTATTAAACAAAACCCTTGTAGTGCATAAAAGTTAAATATGTACTGAATGATGAGATGGAAGAAAGAGAAAATGATGTGGAATGTAAAAAGATGAAGTGGAGGGTGTTGAATCTTAAAACCATTGTACAAAGTCTTAGACGATTTCTTATGCCGATATTGACAGTTTCAAAGGACTTTATATGTGCCTTTTAATAGTGTTAGATTCTGATAACACTTTCATTTATTGAACATATTCTTCTCCGGATAATGGTTTAGCAGAAGAAAAACATAGTGTGACCACACACAGATAGGTTTTTCTAAAAATGAATCTAGTCTTTCTTTGTCTTGAAGTTATTTTCCCGACACAAGGATCTGTATCGGTTGGTTACTTTCGCATAGGTGATATATAGATGTGTGATTTATAACAACCGCCAATGGTCGTGCATGTGATGGTCCCAGTCTGCTCCTTTAGATCTGCGCCGCTCTATTAAATAAACACTGAGAGCACAAGTAGATATTTTTTTCTTATTTAAACTAGAGATTGTTCCAGGCTATGCCCAAATTTTTCTCCTATATTTTCTTTTTTTTAGTTTGTTATAAAGTATATTTGACTACATATTCTATACCTAGGCTAAATAATCTATATCAACTATTGAAAAAATTGAAATATTTTATATTGTTTTTGGTATTAAAATTATAAAAATTCATTTTTTATTTTATTGAATAAAAAATTATTTCAAATTTTAATTATTCTTTTAACTTGTTTATTTTAATTTTATGAAAATGTGGTTAAATTAACATATAATTAAAATATTTTTTAACGTTCAAATCAACCAATATTTATTTTAAATTTTAATATTTATTATTTATTATTTGTTATTTGGTGATAATAAAATCTATATGACTCGTTCTTAAGTGTTAAAACAGTGATTACATAAAGAACAATTGAAATCTAAAGGTGATATACTTTAAAAGAATCCTGAAATTATGTCCAATACTATTGTTTTATGAATCAAACAAAGAGTAGACAATTTCTAATTTATTTCAAAACTATTGTCTAATAAAAATGATTGTATTTGAATACCTTAACATCCACTATTGAACTAAAGAACAATTAGATTAACTGAATAATCTAAGATGAAATTCCATTTTCTTTTTCTGTGTTAGCTTGATCTAGATTTCATTTCTAGTAAGTAATTAAAAATCAAAAAGAAGCATAAAAAGAAGGCCTACCTTTATAAGTAAATATCTATTGTTGTGGTAAGATATCATAACCTAGGCTCACTTTCCAAATGTGTTGAGGTCCCTGATACAAAACATTATATAGCAAGATTAGTTGAAGAACTGCAAAGAAAAATCTAAACAGTTTAAGGATTTGATAGAAATTCAGAACTAAGTATACCTGAACCATATAAGAAAATAAACATACAAACGATACATTTCAGTGAATATATATTTCTCCAGATGCTTAGATGTAAAACCCAGAACGCCACCATAATTAGATGTATAACCTCCCAATATCCTTTCCTACTCCATCTATTAGAGATGGTGGTGGAGTGACCAGTTCAATAATCTCATATCACATTGCGCAAAAGGATGAGAGATTATTCCTAAAACTTTAACTACAACTTTTAACTCCAGATTGCCACAAATTTAAATAACTGAAGAAACCATTAACTGGGAGAAATACCTGGATTGCTGGCAAAATACTCTTGTATGGTTTATAGTTCATGGAAAGCATAAATTACTATGTGAGAGTACATACCATATCAAATAAGCCAAAATCTGAATATTTTTTTGCAAAATTGAGCTACCCAGAAACATCATCTGGCATAACTCCATGCAACACGTGAATTCTGAGTACATGTTAATACACAGAAGAAATATTAAAATAGAGAAAATTAAGAGTATCTTACAGTCAAAACTTGAGCTCCACTCAAAATTTTCACATTTCACCAAACCCACAAAAGAATGTGTAGTTTATTTTTGGGACTATACATTATAGATAGTTAATGAAATTCAAGCCAATGAAATCATTTGATAAACATACTTCTACTTCAACAGAGAACAAACAAAACCTGGTAGGATTTTGGATGTACTCTATTTTTGGGTCTAACAGACCTCATGCTTCAAATAAAATGAATTTATAAAATAAAAAGAATTTAATATTGCCCAATTCTGTATGTGACATGGCAAAACGAAATGTTATGATTGGCTGATTATTTTTAATGACGTGAACACCTTCTCCATAACTTATATTTGGCTTTTATTTATAATAGATCTACTAATTAAAATGAGTAAACTGTTTATTAATCTACAAATACCCCGTGTTGCACTCCATATAGAGTGTTTCAAAAAAAAAAAAGAGCAAATTGTTCTTCGTTTTTAACTTTTCCAAAGATGGAATATGCATAGTATTACATTTATTTTTGATAGTAATTGTCAAACCAACAACACTAAACATCGTTTTCAATAGGGCTAGGAATTCTATCCAGGATCCGGATTAGATCCGAAATTTGCTCCAGATTTGCTCCGAAATTAGGATATTCGGGGATGCCCGAATCCAAATCCGGATAATAAAATTTCGGATCCGTGCAAACCGAATCTGGATCCGGATATCTTAATTTTTAGGTCTGGATTCCGGATTCGGATCCATATTTTTAAAAAAATATATTATTTTTTTATTTTATTATTAATTATATATGATATATTAATATTTATACATAAAATAAGTTTAATAATATTATATTTTATATTAATAATATTATATGTCATATATATATATTCATAAATTATGCTTAAATATTTATTTTATGTATTATTTTTAGAATTTTTGATTTTTTTATTTTTTAATTATTTTTACGAATTCGAATACTAAAATCACAGATCCGACGAATCTAGATCCAGATCTGGATACTTCAAATTTCCCGGATATCTGAATCCGTCCCACCCCTAGTTTTCAACACGGATTACGCAGTCAGCAATCATAATCTTCCTTAAATAAATTAAAACATGTTTAAGATGATGGAAACAAAAAAAGAGATTATGTTTCAGATTTATGCCATGCAATTCTATTAAATCAATTTTGTTTGTTCATACAAGAAAATAGAAACCAAAGAACATTTTCATTTTTAAAATTTAATTTACCAAGACAAAGAAATGACAAGAAACTCTAAAACATAAGCCCAAAAAATCAAAATCTTTCCAGAACCGAGAAAAATACTAGACAATTAAGAGCATCTTTATCGGTGGTTGGGGGCGTTTCTTATACGTGGGCCCCACCACATTTTTGTAAAACTCGCTTTCTATTGTCGCCGAACAAGAGACATTTTTCAAGAGCTTTCAGAACTGTTTGCGGACCCCACAACACGTGCCGACCCGCAACTAATTCATTTTAATTTTTTTTCTTTAAAAAAAACAAAAAAGTAAAAAAAAAAAAATTTAAGAAACCGAAAAACGTATGCAGCGATAAAGATGCTCTAAAGATGGTAACAAGAAACTCTAATACATAAGCAAAAAAAGATGCATATCTTATTTTAATTTTTTTTCCCGCATTACAGAATGGGTAAATATAGTTATGACTTCTGAATAGTAAAAAAGATAAATACTACAATGTACTACTACATCTGTCTCATAATAAATATCACTTTAGATGTATTTTTTATTTTAAAATAAATGTCATTTTACATTTCCAATACAATTTTATACAATAAATTTATCTTTACTATTTTAATTAATCAATATATTTTTACATATTAGTCTATTATACCATTCCTTTTAATCATGTGAAACGTAGGGAATATGAATCATACGTGCTAAATAGAGAAAGCGAAAACAAACAAAAAATAACTAAGCTGAAGCGGACACGTCATCATTTACAATCTATAAATACCTCTTGTTTACACTTCTCTAGTTCAACTAAACATACTCTTGAGAACCGTGAGAGTGTCGACTCTCTAGGTTTTTTTTATATTTTCCTTCGATTTGATTTTTTTTTTTCAAATAATGGCCGTTGGCGCCGGAATCAGCGTCAGCAACTCCGACTTGGTGGTGCTAGGACACCATGTTTTTACTGGCGTGCCGGAGAATGTTTTGGTCACTCCCGCTTCAGGGAACGCGTTGATCGACGGAGCATTCATCAGCGTCTCGTCGGACCAAACCTGAAGTCACCGTGTCTTCCCCTTAGGGAAACTCGAGTACTCTTCTCTTCAGAGCCGGACCTGTCAATTAAGGGGCTCTATTCCAAAAAAAAAAAATTGATATATATATATATTAAGATGAATGAGCAACAAAGATTTATCTTTGTTAAAATCAGTTACAATTTTGAATTCTCTGTTTTTTTAGTATGAACCAAAAAGCTTGTTTCTAGTGAAAAAGCATTGAGAGGACATCTTGGGAAAAAAAGAGTGATTTATTATCATTTAACTACTCGTTGCTCAAAAAACAAAAATTATAACTACTCTTGTCCTGTCTAATACTCCATTTATATCTCTACCATGAAACTTTTTCTTATCAGCATTTTATACATACATGATCATATAATTTTTTTTTTTTGAAATGGGGCCCCATCCAAATGTTTCGTAACACTATGCCAAGTCCGGCTCTGCTTCTCTTATTCTCTTCCACCATGTATCTCTTGTTAAATGTCAGCATTAGGGTTTAATTAGTTTACTTGACTGTTTCCTGTGAGAATCTGTTTCATTTTAGGGTTTTTTGAATATTTTTTTGGGCAGAGACTTGAGGTTTATGTGTGTGTTCCGATTCAAACTCTTCTTCGTCGACACACTCCCTTTTTTTAAACAAAACCAACTAAGTTGGTGACTTCACCGGTTTTACCCTAACCGTAGAAAAGACCACATTTAAATTTTTGTTTTCTTATTTTTCATAATCAAGTGCGAAGTCTCTTAGGCGTTGCGCTCATTGTCAATGAAAAAAAAAAAGAGAAAATCTTCCACCTCGCTAGTATGTTCCAATTGCTCAAAACACTCAAGCGAGAAAAAAAAGATCCATACAATACATGTCTGCAAAAAGTTTTGAAATGCATTCAGTTCTAGTTTGTCAGAAGATTGCCACCATTGCATTTCACCTATCCCTTCTCTCTCTTCTCCTTCCCTTATACTCTCTCTCACTCCCACGATCTTCTCTCATCTCTTCATGCCGTCTTCTTCTTCTTCTCCTCTCTTCATCTTCCCTACTCTCTCTTTCACATCTCTCCCTCTGTTTCTTCTCCCTACTCCCACCATCATCATACCTCCTCTCATCTTCCCTTTCCCTATCATGTCTTCTACCGTTGTACTTACTACCTTCCTTGTCCTCGCCTTCATCTCTCTCTTGTCTTTTGCCTTCACCAGAGACACGAGGACTTCTCCTTTCATCTCTCTCTTGTCTTTTGCCTTCACCATACCCATCAGGACTTCTCCTACGAATCTTCTCCTTGTCATGACTCTTCTCCCTCTTGGGCCTTTCAGCTATATCACCCTCAAACACCATATCATACCCTTCACCTCCTCCGTGCTGTCTGTTTTGATCCTTTACTATGAACTTTGAAGCCCCCTGATTACCACCACCCACACAGTCCTTGGCTACATGATCCGTCGACCCACATTTGAAACATCCATTCCCTGTTACACAACCATATTACTTTACATCATCAGAGCATTCAATGTCACTCGCGAGTCTATGGGATCAATAAGGATAGAGAAAGGACGTACCTTTACCCTTTTGCGAGTCTTTCTGCCGGAACTGTGACCAAAGTTTGGACACACTCTGACTGAAGTCCACATGTATTCTTCTATCATCTATCAGAGCATTGTCCATCTGTAAAGCAAAAACATTACTTAAGACCTCCCAAAATTCCATTTCAATCTTCATTCAGTTCCTAAGCTTGCTATAATTTACACTTTAAACTTACCTTATTGTAGGCTTGTTCGCATGCCGCCTTATCCTCAAACTCTATATAACAAACACAAAACTCTCAGCAAACACACATTTTTATACATATAGAGAAAAATTCCCACAGCAACCATATAGCAGGACTCACCTATAAAAGCGTAGCACAAACTGTCACCGGTTTTGAAATCCCGGATCACATCAGCCCTGCCATTTTCACAACAGTTGAGTTTTCAACACGAATACAAGGAGGAATCAAGTAAATATTACTCACGATATAACAGTTCCAAAGCGTGAGAAAATGGTATGCAGATCCTCATCCTGCATGAGAAAAGGGAGAAAAAAAGGAACAAACTGTCACAAAAAAAAAAAAGCCTTTGCTTTTAGCTAACTCTAAATATAGAGCACCTACCTCAGTCACAGGATTCAGTTTGCAGACAAACAGCACATTCTCAGGAGGCTTGACCTCGGCCTCGGGGATATCTCCTATCTGCAATAGCAAATACAGGCTCAGGTATTAAACGTGATTGGTATAACAATACAGCTAAGCCCAGGACACTTACACTTTCAAGTACAACAGCACTAGAATGGGCAGCTTTTTCGCGGATAACCTCCTCCAGTTCATGAGCATCAAGTTCTTCATCCATTGGAACCCAATCATCTTCAAGACGCACATCAACTTCGACCTCTTCCTTGGGTTTTCCTTCGGGGGAAGCATCTGGTATCATCCCAGCTAGTTGTGTGGGATCTTCAAAGGGATCTTCAAGTATATAGGTGTGCTTGATTCTAATGTTTTTATAAGGTCTGTTTTTGGCATCAACATAAGCTTCGTTTATCCTAGTCAAAGTGTCAAGCCCCTCGGCAATCTCCCCAAACACCTGACAAAAAAAAATGAAATGGCATATGTTGGTTGTAAGTAAGTAACATACAAAAGAAGAAATCATCATAGGGAGAACCTGTAAATGTGCTTACAGTGTGTTTTCCATCAAGATAGTCTAGATCATCACGAAGTGTAAAATAAAACTGCAAAGAAACAGACAAATGAGGACAACAATATTTGATCCATACCAAATTGGTGTCGTTACAAATGAGTTGGGGGATACCTGGGAAGCATTGAGATTCTCGCCACCACTAGCCATAGCAACAGTGCCAGTTTTGGAGTGTTTTAAATCGAGATGAATCTCATCTCCAAAAAAGCGAGCCTGCTCACCATACAGAAATCTGGAAATTCAAGATAACATGCACAAGATGATGATTACAGTTGACAGATTTAATTGGAAATACTGAAAACAGAAACACAGAGAGAAGGAAGGGAGGAAGGATTAAAAAAAAAAAAGAAGCTTACTTGTAGATGGAATCACCGCCAAGACCAGTACCAGTAGGATCACCAGTTTGAGCAGTGAAATCCTTTTGGACAGTGTGGAAGAGGCAACCATTGTAGTACTTGATCCTAAGAGAGAAATAGTGAGTCATCTATTAAGTAACATGTCTTAGGGGAAAGAGAGGTTTGCTTACTTGCAGAGCTTGAGGAAGTTCTTGCAAGTCAAAGGGCATTTAGTGGAGTACAAATCAATGACAATGTCCCCAAGACTTGTCACAATTAGAACTGACATTGTTGTCTTCCTGAAACAAAACAAAACAAAACTATAATTGAAAGTGAGAAGCAAGTAGGAAGCTTTAACGGGAATGAAAGCCAAGGACAAAAGACGCAGATCGCTACAGATGAATGAAGATGACTGGGGGGAAAACAAAGTTTATTTACTATAACTAGGGATGTTGTCTAGTGGGTTAGGGTTGTAACATATGTTTCATGGTTTTTCTAACACGGCCAAAGTAGTATATATGTTTACATAGAGAGAGAGAAATCAAAAGAGATTACAAATGAAACACGGATCATTCAAGTCATGTAAACATCTCACACCAAAGAGAAGAAGAAGTACATTAAAAACCTGCCCTCAGAAACAACAACCACCTACTACTATACATTGAGTACGAAAGAGAATGAAGAAAATCCCTGTTTCACCACCGCCACCAATCATACAGCAAATAAGAAAGAAAAAGAGAGGAGTGAGTCTTGAGTAATCATTAGTCCTAATAAATTTACTTGAAATCGAAAAAGCCAGTATCTTTTGTTTTATATTCTACAACCTGTACATACATCTCTAGTGTTTTCTGTTTAATGAGTGAGAAAGAAGCCAAGAGCACGATACATTTATTGATTTGAGACTAAGAAACAAGTGATTGCCAGTGGTAAGGGAGATAAGCTAATTAACATGCTTTCTTTAACATATGTGTAAAACAAAATGCATGAAGAAGATACTTGAGAGAAAATGAGTATATATCGAAAACACACACATAAGACAAAGCACTTTTGTTGTTAGCAAGACTTATTAATACACAAAACAATGACATAAATGGTATAGATACAGCGTTGATGTATATTTCCGTAAGCATCGTCTACAAGCTAAAGCCACAAAACCCAGTCGACAAGAAAATATACACGAAACAATAAGAGTCTACAAGTCACAAAACCCATCTAGGAACCAAGAAACAGAACATAAAGAAACAACCGCTCTCTAGGATCCTATCACTTAAAGTTTAAAAGCTAAAGCTATGAATTGAATAGCATGAGTGACCAGAGATGATGGTATAATATCAACTCTATAAACACTGGTTATATAATAAGGATTAAAGTTGGAAGATATTACAAGAGATAAGCAACTATTAAAACTTCACAATTGTCACCTAATAATAGTCAATCGAACCAAAGAACATTAGAGATATAAGTAAAAGCTAAGCAAACAAGAGATAAGCAACTATAAAAACTTCACAATTACCTGAGAAGCTGTGATGTTAGACTCCCGGCTTTGTATGCTATAGGTACATGACACAAAGAAGAAAGAAAGTGTAGAATCAGTTTCCATCATTATTCATCAACATAATCTCTATCATACTAAGACTAAAGAGACAGAGCTAAACAAAGCTTTCATGAACAACCCTTTAAAGAGACAGAGCTATACATAGCTTTCATCAACTAAACTCAAACATACAAGCCAAATCAGAGCTTCACACACACGCAAATACTAAGTCATCAACATACAACACTCGTATCATTGAGACCAAAGAGACAGAGCTAAACAAAGCTTTCATCGACAAATCTAAACAAACCCTAGATCGATTTCGACAAACCCTAGACACTCGATTTTCTCACCGATGACAAGGAGAGGAAGAGATTGACACAGAGAATCTCGAGAGAGGAGGAGGATGAGTGACACAGAGGATCGCGAGAGAGAGTCGCGATTTGTTTTCTTCGATCGCTTTCTCAGTAGCGAGAGAGAGATTGAGAAGAGTGTGAAAACGGCGTCGAAGAGTTGAGCTTTTTTCAATTAAAAAAAAATGTTATGGGCTTGAGGGTTAGCCCGAGTCTATTAGAATGGGGACTAACGGGAAAGAGATTCCTTTCGAGACACTCAATTTCTAATCGTAGAAGCTAACGGAGGAGCTAATTGAGATTTGTCTTGAAAGCGGTATATGTTCCACAATGCTAGATTTTGAGTTGGAACTTTGTTTTTAGATCCAAAAAAAAAAAAAAAAATTTGTATTTAGATTATTTCAAGATGTATGTATGTATGTGTTTTGTATGGTCAGGTGATCCAACCGTTGACCAGTTTAAGGGGGGGATCATTTGGTTTTCATGGCTGGTGGATCTGACCCTTTTTTTGATGTCATCACCAAAGCTGTCAAGTCTCTAACTTTCTTCGCTCTTTTTCTTTGTATCCACTTGTTTTAGTGTTAACAAGAATCTCTCTGTCTTTCAATGTAGGTCTGTTGAACAGCATCTTCAGACATTTTCACACCGCGAGCGAGAGAAACAAAGTAAGTAAACCCATCTCTACATCATCAATTTTCCCCGATATATAATAGTTAATCACAGTTATAAGACTCGAAACTGAAAACCGTGTAATCTCACTCCCCTGTTTCAGATGCCAGATATGTTCAACTGGTTCAGTTGGTGCACATGGGATGCATTCTACACCAATGCCACAGCTAGAGACGTCAAGCAAGGTCTTCACAGGTCTCACTCAAAACCACACATGCATTTTTTATTTTATTTTTTCTCTTTTCGGAGGGCTGCGACTTAACCAAACCTGCAACGTTTCCCTGCAGCCTCGAAGCCGGTGGGATTCCCCCTAAAATTTGTAATAGTTGATGATGGATGGCAATCTGTTGGCGTGGATGAGACCGGTGTTGAATTTAACGCGGATAATGCTGCCAAGTAAGTGCTATTTTCAAGAGTATACTTGATTTCAGTGATAACTCTAAGGTAATTGGCTGAATAAGTTTTCTATATTGACAAAGCAAGGTATATATGTTACAGAGGATGTAGGGTATTCAAGTTCATGAATAAATACACAATCTACTTTCTATATCTACACGCCCCCGCAAGATGGAGGCTGTTTGCGGACTCCAATCTTGGAGAAAAGTTCCTGGAAGCGTGCACGAGATAGAGGCTTTGTCAATGCATCCGCTAACTGGTCTTTGGTAGAAATATGAGAGACTCGAAGAGCACCAGAGCGTACATTATCTCGGATGAAGTGGTAATCGAGTGCAACGTGTTTCATCCTTGTGTGGAAGACCGGGTTAGCGCAGAGGTATGTCGCACCAACATTATCACAATATATCACCGGTGGTGCAGGTACTGGAATGTTGATTTCCTTCATGAGGGAGCAGAGCCATCGGAGTTCAGAGGCCGTGTTAGCTACAGAACGATACTCAGCCTCGGTAGAGGAGCGAGCGACGCCCGTTTGTTTCTTTGCCGACCATGAAATTGGTGTGGAGCCAATGTAGATGATGAAGGCGTTGGTGGAGATGTAATCATCAGGATCACCCGCCCAGTCCGCGTCTGAGTAGGCGTGCAAAGTTGGTGATGAATCTTTGCGTATCCAGATGCCATTCGTGGGTGTTCCAGCAAGGTAGCGGAGAACTCTCTTAGCTGCTTGCCAATGATCTTCAGTCGGTTTATGCATGAATTGCGATAGCTTGTTGACTGCGTACGCAATGTCGGGTCGAGTAAACGATAAGTATTGCAAGCTGCCAACCAGTTGCCTATAATCTGTTGGATTGAGAAGTGGCGTGCCAGTCGAGAGAGTGAGCTTGGGATGCGTGGCCATGGGTGTGGAAACAGTCTTGGCGTCTTGCATTTTTGTCTTCACCAAGAGATCAGTGATGTATTTATTTTGCATCAGATGAAGTCCAGCAGGTGTTCGTCTTGCCTCAATACCTAGAAAATACGAGATTTGTCCAAGATCTTTGAGCGAAAACCGTGATGCCAAAGTGTGGATGATCTTATCGACGAGCTCAAGACTGCTTCCTGTGACCACAATATCATCAACGTAGACCAGGATATGAACTATCTGATGATTATGACGGTATGTAAAAAGCGACGTGTCTGCTAGCGAATTCTTAAACCCAGCAGTAATTAGAGTACGCTTCAGTTCCTCATACCATGCTCTAGGAGCTTGTTTGAGACCATAAAGCGCTTTCCGCAGACGACAGACATGATGAGGCCTATCCTTGTCGATAAAGCCTGGTGGTTGTGAGACGTAGACTTCATCTTGCAAGGTTCCTTGAAGAAAAGCGTTATTAACATCCAGTTGACGAATTGTCCAATCATTTCTGACCGCATGCTGCAACACCAACCTCACCGTAGTTGACTTGATAACTGGACTGAACGTCTCCGCATAGTCAAGACCATAGAGCTGATTGAACCCACGAGCCACAAACCTGGACTTATACCTGTCTACATCACCATTAGGCAGATATTTAATAGTGTGAATCCATTTGGTGGGAATCACATTCTGATTAGGAGCAGGAGGGACCAAGTCATAAGTGTGATTACGGGTAATGGCATTGAACTCGTCAGACATGGAGTTCCGCCATTTTTGATCTCGCAAAGCTTGGTTCAGGGTTGTGGGAATGGAAGGTGTGGTCGTTATGGTTAAGGAATATTTGGTTTTAGGTTTTGTGATGTTATTTTTGGAACGGGTTTTCATGTTATGTTGGTTCTGAGGAGCAGCTGGTTGAGGTAATGGTTCGGTATTGTGTTGTTGGGGTGGGGGAGAGGATTGAGATGATGGAGGAGATGGGTTTGGTGGTAATGGTGTCGGGTTTAGGTTGGTATCTTGGGCATCGGTGGTTTCTGTTTCTGCAATTGAAGGTATAGAGAACGTACCTGGAATTCTTTCAGAGACAGTCTGGTCTCCATGAGATGAAACAGAGCTCGGGATAGACTGTCTCAGGTGGTCCGGTGAAGTAGAGGTCGTGACCGGAGGGCCATTCTGGTGACGGTCTGAGCATGGAGGCGCGTGAGAACGAGTCTGTCCAAGTGGTACCACAACGGCTGGGGGTTGATAGGATGACGTCTGGTTTGGTTCAGGAGAGGATTGCGAGGATGATGTTGAGGATGTTAGCTTGCTGAAGGGGTAGATATCTTCAATAAACTGAACATGTCGGGAGGAGTATATTCTGTTTGTCGCAGGGTCTAAACAAAGATATGAGCTTTGTGTCAATGAGTATCCCATAAACACACACGGAGATGAGCGATCTGAGAGCTTGTTTGTGGCATATGGTCTGAGCCAAGGGAAACATAGTGAGCCAAACACACGCAGCTTCAAGTAATTAGGTTGTTGTCGAAAGAGCTTTGCATACGGAGATACATTGTTAAGGACTGGTGACGGCATCCTATTAATAAGATATACTGCAGTGGCGAAGGCATACGGCCAATAAGCTTTTGGAACAGAGGCCTTTCCAAGGAGTGTTAAGCCCGTTTCAACAATATGACGATGTTTTCTCTCGGAGATGCCATTGTGTTCTGGTGTGTGCGGTGGCGAGGTGAGATGTGAGATACCATGATCAGCAAGGAAGGAGCGCAACCCTATATATTCTCCACCGTTGTCGGAATACAACGTGATAATCTTTGTTTGGAACCGGTTTTCTACGAGACTCTTGAAGGCGATGAAGGTTTCGCGGACCTGGGATTTTTGGGTTAAGGGATAGAACCAGGTGTATCTTGTGAAGTGATCCACAAAGATGAGATAATATTTGTAATTTTCTTTGGATAGGATTGGTGAGGTCCAGACGTCACTGTATAGGTATTGGAGAGGTTTGGTTGATCGAATTGTGTTTGTTTGGAATGGAAGTTTATGAGACTTGTTGGTTAGGCAATCGATGCAAGAAACAGGTTTTATTGAATCAGAAACTGGTAATGAAAATTGCGACACAAGAGTTTTTAAAATAGGTAAAGACGGGTGACCAAGTCTTGAGTGCCACGATGAGAATGATGATTTGGGAGTGGGTGAGGCAAGGAATGTGGAGGCGGAAAGGGATGGAAGTGGCCACTCGTAGAGCTCGTTCTTAGTTTTGCCTTGGAGCAATCGCGCCCCCGTGCTGAGATCCTTCACCTGAAAATGAGCCGGAAAGAATTCCACAGATACTCGATTAGTATTGCATAATCGATAAACAAAAATTAAGTTCTTATGGAGGTTGGGGACATATAAAACATCACGTAAAGGCATATAATGAGAGGGTGTGGGAAGTAAAGCTGAACCAGTGTGCGAGATCGAGAGGCCGGAACCATCTGCGATGGTGACTTTCTCGCCTCCTTGGTATGGCTGATGCATCGAGAGATTGTTGAGATCCGTCGTCAGGTGATGAGTTGCACCACTGTCTAGAATCCAGCTATTTGGATTGTAAGTAGACGAGGCTGCAAGGTGAGCACGTGGATGGTATTGACTAGAGCCGTAGCTGGACCCGGATGAGGAGCCATAGTGTTGCAACTGCGAGCATCTCTGTGCACTGTGACCGAACACACCACACAATTGACACTTCCCCTGGTATCCACGAGGTTGGCGATTCTCTGGGCGTGGTGTGAAGCTTTGTTGCTGCTGCCAGTTTGTGTTGCGGTTTTGGAACTTGTTAGAGCCGCCGTAGCGATTCTGGTTGTGATTCCTGTTGTTGTTTGGTTTATTACCATTGTAGTTCACGGCATTTGCAGAGACTGGAGTTGGAGACGGTGAGACTGCGGTCTGTAGCTTCACTTCATGGTTCAGGAGCCTTTCATGGATCTCTGTCAGAGTTGGTGGTGTGTCGCGACCTTCGATTTGATCAATGACAGGTTTGTAGTCCTCTGGGAGACCCTCGATGACATACTCTATTTGATCTTCATGGTCAAGCGGCTTTCCAAGTAAGGCAATCTGATCAAACCGAGTTGTCAGGCCAAGGATGTAGTCATCAATAGATTTGGTTTCTTTCTTCCAGTGCTTCAGTTGTTGTCGCAGTTGTTTGAAGTGAGCTCTGCTTGGTTTAGCGTATGTGGCTGATAGAGTGGACCAGATCTCGGCTGCAGACTGAGCCGTAGACAGAATAGGCTGTAGCGATGTTGTAATCGCACCAAGAAGAGCCGAGTAGATGAAGCAATCTTGTCGCTTCCATAGGGTGAACGCCGGATTCACAGAGAGAACACCATCGTTGGTGATAGTGGGCGGAGGTATGACAACAGATCCGTCGAGGTAGCTTGCGAGATCATAACCATCGAACAAAGCATGAACCTGACGACTCCACATGACATAGTTTGTGGAGGTCAATTTGGTTACGTTCGTCATATTAACGTTAACGATTGTGAGAGAGTCATGTGGAGAAACAGAGACATTAATGGTCTCACTGTGAGTGGTCGGAGAGACAGACATGGCTGTTGAGGAAGAAGGAGGGCAGTAAGAAGAAAGACGTGAAGAAGAAGGAGATGACGGCCACAGGATTTTTATGAGAAATTTTTAGGTTTTCTTAGCTCTGATACCATCTAAGGTAATTGGCTGAATAAGTTTTCTATATTGACAAAGCAAGGTATATATGTTACAGAGGATGTAGGGTATTCAAGTTCATGAATAAATACACAATCTACTTTCTATATCTACAATAACATATTACTGGTTTGGTACTGATTTGAGTGAATGATTTGCGTTGAAATAATTTATTCTATATTTAGGCCTGCGCAAGTATTACAGTTAGTCACAGTCTGATATTTCTTCTGGCTAATAATAGCTACTCTTTATGTAAAAACTCGCTCAAGTATGTTTATGTTTATGTTTATAGCCATCTTACGTTACGTTTTTGCTGCCCCTTGAGCTGAGTTTTGTTCAATCATTGTCTCTTTAGGATGAGTTCCACGTGGCTTATGTGGAATCGACAAAAGCAGTATCTGGTCGAGATATGCAAACCCTTAGCTGTGTTAGAGTGTAAAGATGGGTGATACTCACGCGTGCTTCAGTGTCGCACTTTTAAAGTAGTAATAAACAAGACTCGTACAAGGAATACCCACCATATACTTTAATACCTGAGTTGTTGATCTTCTTCCCCGTGCTTGTATTGCGTCACATCCCATATACTCTAGGGAATAATTAAGGTGAACAGTGACTGGATTTACACCACTCAAAGATCATTGAGATCACAAATCATGTCCTGTGACCTATATATATATATGTGTGTCTGTTGAGTTACTGCAAGCTGGCTCAGCAAATCATTCAAGTAGTTTTGGGTTTGTTTGTTAAGTTACTGTAAGCTGGCTCACGATCACGTCTTGTCTTTGACTATTTAGCTCCACATTTGTCAACTTATTACTACTGTAAACAGATGGAGTTCGATGATGAAGCTGAGCACAAAAGACTTTACAGAGTAGAGACAAATTCCCCACAAAGAAATGCAGCTTTCTCGTTGGAGCAAGGAGGATCACTTTCAGCCAAAGCAACACAGAACATCGTCATCCAGAGCTTCAAGATCGTGATTTTGTCGAGTAAACTCAATCTGTTGTTACCTTTCGGTCCTATAGCGATACTAGTCCACTACTTTACAGATAACAAGGTTAGCACGCATTTATAACCTTATCAATCATGTTAAGTTGTCTCAAGAAATGATCATTGACGCTGTGGATCAGGGATGGTTTTTCTTACTGAGCTTATTAGGAATCACACCATTGGCTGAACGTCTCGGATATGCTACAGAGTAAGTAGTTGCTCGCTCGCTCGCACTTGTACATAAAACCCTTAAGTTACCATATATTATCAACATATAACCGTCAACTTTTTCTAACAGGCAATTGGCTTGTTACACAGGTCCAACTGGTATGAATATATATATATGACTTTTTTTCTTGCCTTCCTTTGACTCTTTCTATTGTTTTCTGACGCGCTAGACATTTTTCACACTAGTTGGAGGCCTCCTAAACGCTACATTTGGAAACGTGACAGAGCTGATTATATCCATTATCGCTCTTAAAAATGGAATGATACGCGTTGTACAGCTGACGCTGCTCGGCTCCATTCTGTCTAATATGTTGCTCGTACTTGGCTGCGCCTTGTTCTGCGGCGGCATTGTATTTTCTCGGAAGCAGCAAGTCTTTGACAAGGTATTACATCTACTTGACATTCTCTCTAGCTCTCTATTTTTTCTATGTTGTTTCTGAGCATGTTTCCTCTGCAATTTAATGCAGGAGAATGCGGTTTTGAATTCGGGAATGCTTTTGATGGCAGTGATGGGTCTACTCTTCCCCACACTTCTTCATTTCACCCACAGTGAGGTTCATGCTGGTTCATCAGAGCTGGCTCTTTCAAGATCAACCAGTTGCATAATGCTCATTGCCTATGCTGCTTATCTCTTTTTCCAGTTGAAAATCCAGCCAAGTTTTCTTACCGAGGTTCTTAGTTTGTCTTCTACCGTTTCTGTTAACTTACAAAATACAAACTTGTTTCTTACAAGTTACAACCACTTTTTACCATTTGGTTGCTCTCTCTTCCCTCTGCTTAGACTCGGTATCTGCTGTTTGGTAAACTTTGATCAATGAACTAGGGCGAAGAAACTTCGGATGATGATGAAGTTCCTGAGATATCCAAGTGGGAAGCTATCATCTGGCTTTTAATCTTTACAGCTTGGGTCTCTCTTCTTTCCGGTTATCTTGTCGATGCCATAGAGGTAAATACTTATCTATATGTTTTTTTCTCTGCTTCCTTATCCATAAAAAGATTCTGCTTTTTCTGTTTTTGAATATGTGACAGGGGGCTTCAGTCTCATGGAAGATACCAATGTCATTTATCAGTGTCATCTTGCTTCCTATAGTTGGGAATGCAGCCGAGCATGCAGGTGCTATTATGTTTGCCATGAAAGACAAGCTGGTAAGCAGAGACAAGTCTCTTGCATGCATTCTCATGTCTTTTAGGTTCTAATTTGATTATTTCTCTCCACTACAGGATTTGTCCTTGGGAGTGGCTATTGGATCTTCAATTCAGATTTCTATGTTTGCGGTACCTATTATGTCTGTCTAATGCATGAACATTATTATGTGACAACATAACTGATAATATAAAGTTTCCTCTTTTGCACGGATTGGATTTTAGGTTCCTTTCTGTGTGGTCATTAGTTGGGTGATGGGTGAACAAATGGATCTGAACTTCCAGCTATTTGAGACAGCTACACTCTTCATAACTGTTATAGTTGTAGCTTTCTTTCTCCAGGTGCGTTTAACAATCAGTCTTGAAGCTATAAAATATGAAACCAATCCTGAACAGTTGGTCTCATGTAGTTGTCAAAACGTCTGTGTGTATGTTTGTTGTTATGTAGGAAGGGACATCTAATTACTTCAAAGGATTGATGCTCATTCTCAGTTATTTGATAGTCGCGGCTAGTTTCTTTGTACACCAAGATCCTGATCAAGGTTAATGTTGGTTTTGCTATTTCTTCCATCTTGTTAATGTTTAACAACAAAACCATGTTTCATACGTCTCTGATGGTTTCTGTGTTGTTGTTTCTTGACAAATGATATATAGCACAATCTGGTGTGTGTGTGAAGTAGTTTGTGTCCTAAAACTTAAAAAGCCTAATAATATCGCCAACCCATGATCTTACATGTATAAATTAAGATTCTGGAGTTTGTATCAGGGAAACTGAAAGTTGTTCCGTTTTTTTTAACCTACGTTTTTGCTCTCTTGGTTTGTACTTTCGTTGGGGGTTGGGGTATGTAAACAGTGGTCACCACTAAACTCGTTCTTGTTTTTTTTTTTGTTAACTAAGGTGGTGTTATTCAATCATGTATTTTAATAGAATTGAAATTTAAATACAATCCATTGTTATTCAAACGATGATTCTAAATTTTGTTTTAAAATCTAGTGTTATTCAATGAGTGACTTAAATTTAGTTTTTAAAATCTAGTGTTATTCAACTTTTAAAGATTTTAAAATTCCTTGTATTTTGAATTGATTTCAAATCATTTTCTATGGATTCTCATGAACAAATAAGTGAATTCAAAATCCAAGACATACTGCAGAGATTTTAAAATCTATCAACCTAAACTTTCTCAAAATCTGAAATTTTGAGGGATTACAAATCATTAATAATTGATTTAAAAACACTCATTAAATAACACCTCCTAAGGTTTTGTTGGCCGAGGCTATTGCACATGTAGTACTAAAGTAGTGACATAGAAATGTCAAAACATAACATACCAAAAACTAGTTTTGGTTGTGTGTACAATCTTATCTATCTTATTAAAGTTGTAGTACTCTTTAGGTTTGTTTGGAAACTTAAATAGTAGTAATAAAGAGTTTAATGTTGTTTGGCTATAAGTTTAATAGAGTTGGGCTTTTAAACATTGTTATAATAGAATTGGGCTTTTGTTTAATTTATTTTATGTTATGATTGGTTTTAATCATTTGGCCCATTGTAGTAATTTGTGTTTTTAGTTTATATTTTATATAAAGACCATATTCAATTTTATTTATTGTTGACTAAATTAAAAATAACATCAGTTTTTAAGATAATAACAATTTACATTTCAAATAATTTAATACTCATATATATATTATCTAAAGTATTTTACATTATTCAAATTATCATAAAGACACAAAATATTTGAATAGTTTTAACTAAAATATTAAAATTTTGTTTTCGTAACTGGATATTTATCCGAAACACCTATTCCCCCCCCCCAAAATCAGTTTTACCCCGATTAATCTAAAATTAATCCTAGAAATCGTAATCAAACCGTTATCATATTGGAACCAAAAATTTATCTGATATTAGTCGGTTATTATAATTATTACCAAACTCAGCTCAAACCAAAAGAATCGAACCGGACGCAAATCAATTTATATAGATAACAGAACAGATCTTATATCTGTAGAATTAAAAAAACTACGAACATAAAGAATCCAACAAAAGTTGAACCCAAAATCAAACNGGAACCAAAAATTTATCTGATATTAGTCGGTTATTATAATTATTACCAAACTCAGCTCAAACCAAAAGAATCGAACCGGACGCAAATCAATTTATATAGATAACAGAACAGATCTTATATCTGTAGAATTAAAAAAACTACGAACATAAAGAATCCAACAAAAGTTGAACCCAAAATCAAACCCCAGTCCTATTACATTTAATACGATCATAGTTTTTGAAATACGGTAATAACCGATGACTTATGAATATATTATATTTTTCCAAATTAAGTTAAACCCGCGCCGGTGCGTGGGTCAAGATCTAGTATACTATTAAAGCTGAAGTACAAAAAGTTAAGTGTTTGGAAACAGGAATAGGAAATATTTAAAATTATGATGATTGGAAACAAGGATAGCCTACAAATCTAGTGGGCTTATTTATTAAACTAAAGATTACTTGCGGCCCAAGATAATATTATTATTGTTTTTGGGTTTTCTATCATTGATATTACTTTACTTTTGAAAATTATTTATACATATATGTATTCATGTTTTAAATGTATTTAGAATAAATCAAGAATAGATATATTTTATTTATATATTTTATATTGACTATTGTTATAAGTTTTTAACACTGATATACTAGCCTTCCAATTCTTCATTAAAAAATTAATTTAAAAATTTGACTAAATTACTTAGTGTATATAACTTTGCACCAAATTTAGCCAAATAAAACTTTATAAACTATTAATAAAATGTTTACGGATCACAACTTTTTACGATGCCCATGTTACACAATACAATGATAAAATACAATGTTTAAACAGTAGACTATTACTTAGTAAAATTGGAACCATTAAATTGTAATTTTGAAATGTTATATATACCATAAAAACAAAGACCCGCCCAGTCGGGCGGGTTATGATCTAGTTGTTTTTAAAAAGGAGGGAGAGAAAAAGAAATTCACGTGGTTTTCATCGAAACAAAACGACGAGAAGTTACACTCGCCAATGGCAAAAACGAGCTCTGTGACAATGCGCTGTAGTATGTCGATCATTTTCCATACCTCCAAAAATATACGGATCTGGGGCCCTTGAGGGAAATAAGCCATAGGCAGAAAGAACTAAAACCACACGTCGTTTTTGAGACTTGTCCTTTAATAAAATCTTTGGTTTTTCTAACTGTAGAAAAATGTAACCAAAGAAACTATAGTAGTACCATTCAGTTACTTAACCAAAAGTTAAAACAGTGAATCTACATTCGTTTTTCACATTATGGGGACCCTGTGTTTGAACCCATAAGCCTTTCAAAACAGTAGGGCACAATCACTTGTCTGGAGAATAGCCTTCTTAACAGTTACTACCCAAACATACCAAACTCTCTGCTTTACCACCGACTGATTTAAAATTTTAAACATTTGTTTTAGATACAGTTTCACTTGCTAATCCATGTCCCCATAGATATACATATACTTATTTCGGTCAATAAGCCTTTAGTAACAAATATACACATGTATGTTTTTAAGTGGTGTACTGAGTTTTATACTTTATTGAATAACCGAAAGTCTGAATGCTTATCGATTGTAGCAAACAACTCACGGGTAGAACATAACGGTTCAATATTATCAAAAGGTAGAAGAAAGCAAAGAGTTGACTCCATGGATTAAAGAGACTGTGTCAGGTTTGTTCTCAAAGCCATATCACTATCCCAAACGTAGAAGTTGTTGATTAATTCGTTCACAAATTTGATGTAATGTTGTTCTATATTATTTTTGTAAAATTTTTTTTATTTTAAATACAGCACTTTTCCAAAGAAAAATTATAATAAAATATAACAAAAAGAATTGTATCGTCTTAAATTGACTCTCTTATGAAAAGTTTTAAACATTTTAATGTTTTAAGTTTTAAAAGATGGTGATAGTTTTGAAAATGAACATAAATAAAGGTAGTTTTTTTTTACAAATAAGTGGTGTTGTAAAGTTTTTGATATTAGAGAGTCTGCACTCTTTCTTTATACTATCAAAGAGGACCGGCGCATTTGACCTCAAAGTATATGTTTGGAAATCGAGAAAACATAGAAAAAGACGATTGCTTGTGAATCAGGAAAAACAAACTGATCTCACAAGTCTTTGAGAAAATAAATTCTTCCCCCTTGTTATTTTCTTCTGACAAACTGGTATGTATATATATGGTTAAAAACGTATTTTATTTGCATTTGTACGTTCCCTCGCTAATTCATAACCATAAGTTATAGTAAAACAACATTTCACTTGTTGTTTATAGTTTGTATTTCTCTACTCCCAGAATCTTAATATATACGTGTATATATATAATTCGTATTTCGAATATCTTTGTAATTTTTTTCTTCTTCAGATTTCTAATGTGTTTAAGTAATCGATCCAGTGACTTCCAATAACTTTCAATGGCAAACTAAACTAAACATCTGACCAAACTTTTCATGAAAACGTGTAACTATGTTAACGTATATGAATATCTATGTTTGTATAAAATTGACGATGTATACTATAAATGTCTTTATTAAATTTTTATCCGCACTTTAAAAGCACAGAATAGTATACGTTGTATTTTTTTTTTTTTGACATCAGTATACATTGTAAGAATCTAATAAATCATCAAATGTTTTGGTAACAATGATAAAATGATAGTTCATCTTATTTAAATTCTTTATTTTTGGTCAAATTTAAATTCATCTTTAATAGTATAAAGTCGTGCACAAAAAAATAGTATAGATTATTAATTTTTTAAAAATTAAACAAAAGTATGATTGTAATATGTGTAGTATTTTAAAAGAAAGAGTATGAAATGTAAGTACAAAGTGGAATTGGGTAACGAAAACGACTAATAACTGCAGAATTTTTGGGACTTTGGAATGATAGATATTATTATTGTTGTCACTCTGTGGAGAAAGTGACATTTCCTTGGTTATTTATATTAATAAGAATTCTGTAATTGAATCAAAAAGACTTTTATTCAGCACTGCCCTGCAAAACGGAGATTGCGCCATCTTCTTTGTCGCAATGTCAAGCTGCTCTCCATTCTTGGATTCTCTCTGTCACATCCAAATCTTTTTTTTCTCTTTCCTCATGCATACCCCAATTTGTTTTTAAAAACTTACTCTCATATCTTAAACTTTTTTTTGGCTAAACCTTTGATCATATCTGAAGTTCACAAGAGTGGATTTATAAATAGTCTTTTTTTTTTCAATAGTCTATTATATGATTGTGCACAAAAAGTCTATTTTATGACCTGTACTAAAAAAACTTATGACCAACACATACTTTTAGATGTTTTTATGCTTAGCAGTAGATTATATAGTCAATGGATTGGTTTATATAATGAAAACATGTCGGTTTTAAATCATGTATTTAATAGTTTACTAGTTTTGCACTGATTTAAAATAAAATATATTTTACATAAATTTCCGTAGAAAAAGTTACTCAAAATGGATAAGCTCTTATTATTTTATCTTTAACTAATACAAAAACAGATATTTAATATTAATTTTCTCTCACAGAGTTTATTTAAGAATTTAAAATACATATTAGTAGTAATCTAGATGTAAAAAAATATTAAATTTTGATCCACACTTTAGCACATGATATTTTATGATGAAAAAGTTTAATAATAATTAACAAATATTTTGCTAATTTGAAAGAATTTGTGTATTTAAAATGTTTTTACTTTTAAATCATTGTTTTAAAATTTGACCCAAATCCGCTGGTTAACTGATTAGTCCAGTAATCCAATAATTCGGTTTAGAAAATTACTAAAACTCAAGAATAACCACTTAAATCGATGGATAACCATTGTATAAAATTTAAACATGTAAAAATGAATTCTATTTATTTTTCGTTTTTTATAAATTATATGATTTTGAAAATTATTTAATTTATCTAAATAACTTGAAAAAAAATTGTTAGACATTATTAAAAAGAGAAAATCTAATATGTTGTATTGTTTGGAAACATGAATAATATTATAAAAAAATAAATATTAGTGATTTGATGTAGGTTTAACTATAAAGTACAAAATATATTTAATTTTAAATTTACAAAATAAGGATAGATCTAACATAATATTTCTGATTTAATAAGATAGATTTCTTATAAGAATTCATAAAATATAAACAATATCATATTTAGGAGAAGCAAATAAAAATGCTTTTAAATATATACATAAATTTAAGTTTAAATTAAGAAAAAAATTATATTCCTTTCAAAAAAAGTCTTAAAACAATTAGTAGCCATTTATGTTTAAGTTAAAACAAAAACTTAGCAAAGGATGTTTTACGATTATATAAACTAATAATATTTTTATAAATGTGCTTAATATAATTATGGAACTTAATATAACTATGAGAATGAAGGGTTGAACCTAAGACGTTTGGAACTTAATATAGTTATTAAACACATATTTTCTGTTTCGCAATAAAAGTGTCATTTAAACACATTCACGTGGATTAAAGAAATAATAAAATATACTAATGTGTTCTTATTTATTATATAATTATTTAACTACATGTCTATTGATTATTTAAAAGAGTAATTAAAAAAATTAATATAATAAATTACACTGAAAATATAAAATGATAAACATAATAAAAAACTAAAATGACTTTTTTATGAAACAAATGGAGTATATAACTTTAACCAATAACAAAAGCTTAAATAATTTAATTGGTCAATAAATATAAAAGTTGCAGTGAAATGTTAACAAAAAAAAAACAAAAAATTATTTGCTAAAACTACTTATAGTGCGGGACAAATAGAATTTGACCAAAAGATGAAACAAAATAATATACTCCCTCCGTTTCGAATTAGATGTCATTCTAGAGGAAAATTTTTGTTTCAAAATAAGTGTCGTTTTAGAGTTTTGAGACAAAATTTATTATGTTTATATGATATTCTATTTTTCTATTGGTTGAAAAGTGGTTAGGTGTATCGGTAATTGTGTTTTTATATTGAAAATGTGTAAAATTAAATATTTCATTAATTTGTGTGTAAAAACCTATAATGGCAAATAATCTGAAACGGAGGGATTATTAATGTCCAGTTGTACATGCATTTTCTACATAGTTTATAGTTAAAAATATAGTGCATAGATGTAAATGCACTGTATTTTTATTTGAACCACCGACTTTCCACAATAAAATGGAAACTTTGACCTATATTTCTATTATTAGTGATGTGGTTTATTTGCTGGTGGGAGTTTTCAAACATTAAATGCTTTAACTCTGATTTATTGGTCCGTACGCAATCGAAGAGTAAGGTAAACATACATTTAATGGCATATGATGGTGTTATGATGCGTCTGGAACAAAGGAAGAACGGCAGTTTTGTGTGTCGTTTTATTCGCTATAATGGCAAAAGTAAAAGTAATCATTTAAATAAATAAAAAATCATTGTCAAATGATGTAAAATTTTCACCCGACCGAACTAGTATGTTTTCGAACTTACTGTTATGTCTAATGGGACCATTTTTCATTTATTGCTGGACCCGTTTGATTTGTAACCTACAGTGAATTCTAACAGGAATTCGTGTAATATATTAAACATGAAGGATCTAAATGGTAGCATAGGCAACGAAGGAGAATAATCAATTTCTATTTTTTTTTTTTGTGCAACCTTAGATTTCATAAAATAAACTTAAACATTGTTTAGGGCCTGTTTTGCAACATGGTCTGCCGAACCATTTGCTGACCTTGGGATGAACTGAAAAACAAGAGCGTTAAAAGAGGTAGATAAGATGTAGATATCATTTAATACGCCATAAATCTCCAGCTTGAACTCCTTCTTGTTGATGGTGTTGATAAGCAATTGAAGAGTCCGAGAGTATTAAAATCGAATCAAGACGTTGGGAAAGGTTATGGCTGATCTAACTGCCAAAGCTTCTGCCATCAAAGGCGATGAGACCGAAGTCACTGTCGCTGCATATTGTGAAGACACATCACTCTTCTCAACGATCCAGCCTAAACCTGCAATGCGTGATGAAGAGTTCCAAGCCGCATCGGTAAAGATTTTAGGGAGATCAGATCTTCTAGTGGTTGAGGCGGGTCGTGATAGGTGTATCGTTCTTGTCTAGTTAGGAGGGGCTTGAGCCATCAACCAGTCTCTAGCGTCGGTGATAGCTTTTAAGATTGTCTCCTCCGGCGTGAACTTTCTTTTTTCAAAGATCAATAAGTTTCTCGATTTCCACAGTGACCAAATAATCCAAGCTGAGAGGGAACCTTCTCTGATTCCCACCGGTGGTAAAGACGGAATCTTCCTTACTTTTTCCCATCCCTCTACGAAATTTGTGATGTTAACAGTTTCAATATTTCCTTCCACAGGGGCTAGGCTCCATACTTTAACAGCATACGGACATTGGAACATGAGATGGTTCACTGTCTCCACCTCATTACATCGGGGACAGAGAGTAGAGACATGGATGTTACGGATTGCAAATTGTTCTCCTATTGGTAGAGCACCAAGTAGGGATTTCCAGGTAAAGACCTTAATCTTTTCAGCAGTTTTGAGGTTCCAGACATTAGCTAGCCAATCAAAATTCCTCTCTTGAATTATTGTGATTTCCTCTGAATTTTCTTCCATGGTAGCTAAGTAACCTGATCGTGTGGAGTACTCTCCTGTCTTGTTTTTAAGCCAGACAAGGGTATCCTCCCTTCTTAATTCACTCGGCTTTATACTCAAAATTTGTTCTTTGTGGAACGGTAATATGAGATCTATCTTTTCCGTGTTCCAGATAGCAGTACCTGGATAGAGGAGATCTGACACTTTGAGGTCTTGTAGCATCTCTGGGGCTGGACCAAAGGGTCTAAGCTGCTCGCAGTGGGAGAGCCAAGGTTCGTTACACACGTTTATTGTTTCTCCCGTTCCCACCATCCATCCCAATTGTTTGTTGAGCAAGTCTCTTCCTATTAGGACACTCCTCCAGCCATGAGAGGACGAGGAAGCTGCTTTAACCTTTAGGAAGGATTCTGTTTGGCAATACTTTCCAAGTAGACATCTTGCAAGGAGGCATGAGGGGTTGTTTAGGATCTCCAACCCACTTTAGCGAGGAGAGCATCGTTGAAAGAGGTAACATTCTTAAAACCTAAGCCTCCTTTTCTCTTTGGTTGCGCCATTTTGTCCCAGGAAATCCATGATACCTTTCTTTTCCCAGGAACATCATCCCACCAGAAGTGTGTAATGGATGATTGGATGCCGGAGCAGATTGATTGTGGGAATTTAAAGCATGACATGGTGTGCGAAGACATAGGGCCTAGGACACTTTTCACCATAATTATCTTTCCTGCGTTCGAAAGAAACTTAGTGGACCAGCTAGAAGCTCTTTGCTGAATCCTGTCGATTATAGAGGCAAAGACATCCTTTCTCCTCCTACCAAAATGCTCAGGGATCCCAAGGTATTTCCCCATTCCCCCTTCTTTCTCTATTCCCATAATTACTTTCATAGCTTCACGGACACTGTGGCTTGTTCTCTTGGTGAAGAAAACTGAAGATTTCTGCTTATTAATGAGCTGACCCGAGACTGTTTCGTAGGTTGAAAGTAACTGTTTTAACGCATTGGCATTCTTTCTATTTGCTTTGCAGAAGAACATTGTGTCGTCGGAAAAGAGAAGATGACTGAGTTTCGGACAGTTTGTTGCAATGGAGATACCAGCCATACGTCCTTCTTCATGAGCCTTACTGCACAGACCCGTCAAGACTTCGAAGCATAGTATGAAGAGGTAAGGTGAAAGGGGGTCCCCTTATCTAATGCCTCTTTCTGGTTTAACAAAGCCTCTTGTAGCCCCATTGATTATAAACGTGTAGCTAACTGTAGTTAAGCACTGCATAATCCACTCTATTAGTTTAGGATGGAAACTCATTTTTCTCAAGAACTGTGCTGATAAACGCCCATTCAAGCCTGTCATAAGCTTTACTCATATCAGTTTTGATAGCCATAGAGAATTGCTTTTCTGCTCTTGAGTTTTTTAGGTAGTGGAGGACTTTGTGAGTTATAAGAACGTTATCCGAAATTGCCCTTTTTGGAACAAATGCAGATTGCGTTTCAGAGATGAGAGTGTGGAGGATTGGTTGAAGACGTCTAGACAGCAGTTTGGAGATTGTCTTGTAATATACATTACAAAGCGCGATGGGTCTATAGTCAGCCGTTGATTTTGCTCCCATAAATTTCGGGATCAGCCTCACATGTGTCTCATTGATAGTTCTCGACATACAACTGGATTGGAAAAACCCCTGCATTTCTTTTATGATTTCTCTCCCCACCACCGTCCAGTTCTTTTGGAAGAAGCAAGCTGAGAAGCCGTCAGGACCATGAGAATTTTTAGGGTGGATTGAGAACATGGCTTCTTTGATTTCTTCTGGGGAAGGAATTTGAATTAGCGCTTCATTCTGAGTTGCAGTGACTCGAGAGGTGATCGCATCTGCTACAACTTGCTGCATATGTTCAAGGTTGCACATATTTGATGTGAACAAACTACGGAAGTAACTTTCGATTGCAACAGCTATGTCTTCTTCTTTATACACTTATGTTCCATCTTCGCATTGTAGCATTGCAAATTTGTTGACAGCTTTCCTTTTCTTTGTAGAAGCGTGGAAGAAGCCTGTATTCTTGTCTCCAAGATGCAACCATAACTGTCTACTGCGTTGTTTCCAATAGTCTTCTTCTACTTTGTAGGCTTCAAGCAAATTCTTCTTCATTTGATCCAGTAGGAAAGTGTCAGGTTGTGAGGAGATTGTTTGTTCTTCAATTCCCGATTTTAGCCTTTCTAGCTTTGCATTGTTAGCATCTCTTTGCTTTTTTGACCAGGAAATGATGGCTGCTCTACACTGATCGATCTTTTGCTTTACCTTCAGATGGGTATTGCTTAGCCAGGTATCCCCAACAATCTTCGTCACTTCTGCATTATTGTTGAGTCGCCGATCATATCTAAAAATTCCTATTTTCTTCTTTCTCAGAGGTTCAAAGTAGGTGATAACGGGTCTATGATCAGAGATATCAAAACGCAGGTACTCGCATCTACCAAATGGATACAGTTCTGCCCAGGCGCTGTTTGACAAAGCTCTATCAAGTCTGCACTTTACTTCGTGTGTTCCTCTTTTACCTTTCCATGAGAGACATTCGCCACTATGTTGTAGGTCATATAGATCCCCTTCAGAGAGGAAAGTTCTGAACTCAGAGAAGGATGATTCAGGTCTTTCTCATCCACCCTGTTTCTCATGATTTCCGGTAATATCGTTGAAGTCTCCAGTGACCAGCCACGGGCCGTTCCTAATCAGGGCCAGAGAGGTTAGGTAGTCCCAAGTTTGGTTTCTTCTTTTCCTGTTTGTATTACCATATATGAAAGTAAGATATGAACTTGTTCCTTCCTAAGAGATTCTTGTGTCAAAGTAGTTATTACAGGAGGAAATGATCTCAAGATTAAGCCAATTTTTCCATAAAATCGCCAGACCACCTCCTGCTGTTCCATGTGGTGAGACTGTCTTCAGATTTGTGAAATTTAGCTTTTCCAACTTTTTTGCAACCACATGGTGGGGATTCTTTGTTTCAGAGAGAAAAATTACATCCGGGTCATATTCTTTACAGATCTCTCGAAGTCTCTGAACTGTCCAAGGGTTCCTCAGCCCTTGGCAGTTCCATGCTACTACTTTTAAGGAAGAGGAGAGGGAGGATTTTGAAAATCCATCCCTGGGGCAGTACGAGAAGTGCCTGCATTTGGACGTCCTGCGCGAGGAGGCTTCCGTGAGGCACCGGTTCTTCTCTGAGGTAGTCTTTTAGTCGTGTTTCTAGAACTGTTCTCCTCTCTAAGAGAGACTTGTGAAGTAGGGTTCTCCTCATTGCGAGGGATAGGTTTTGGATTTTTGCTAGCTCTGACTTGCTTTCTCTTCCGAATGCCCGCGTTGATCATAGCAAGAGCTAGTGGAGTAGTACGTCTTAGGGGAACTCTGGTTGATTTCTTTTTGTTGGCCGGTTGCAGGGATGTAGGAACGTAGTCCGTTTCATCTGCAGGAGCCAAAGGTCCCAACCTAGCGAAGGCCGATTGGGGTTCGTTGATTTGTCCCAACCGTTGTGAAGCAGGAACCCTATCTGGTGTTCGATCCACCGGGGGGAGAGGAGGCTCCACGAGTTGGGAGTCAAGGATGTTTTGTGCTAGGTTAATAGCTGCTTCTTCTACCTCTCCTTGTTCTTCAGCCTGTCTCAGCCTTTCTTTGCGCGCAGCACTTTCTGTAGGATCATTACAGTTTGCGTATTTGGTCATGTAGTCTCGAATATCATTTCTTGCAATATTGACAGCTTCTGATGCATTTTCAATGACATGATTTTGGCCATGAACCGGTGTAGCTAGATGTGTTCTGGGGCGTGAGGTCTCTGAGATATCTCCGTCAGTTGGCTGAACCTCCTGTTGTTTGGGGCGTTCCACGCATAAGGCACGAGTAGGTTGTATCTGATAGGGAGCATGTCGATCTCTGTGTTCATGCCGTCTATATTCTCGTGAGCGGTAGGAGTTGTAGCTTTCTTCTCTTCCTCTATTTTCCATGTAACTCTTATCTTTGGGTGGTAATCTTGTTGTTATTGTTCTCTCCGTTGAGGGAGGATTTTTGTACTTGTATGACTCAGAGGATCTGTCCTCAATTCCACGGTGTCTATTTGTTGCAGATTTGTAGCTTCCTCTGTCATAAGATATAGAAGGTTGACGTGGAGCTGCTCCATGATGGTGAGTTCTCTGTGAAGTAGGAGGATCTTGAGTATCATATCTGGACGGCAAAGGAGTCCTCTCCCTTGTACTCTTTTCCTGTTCAATTCTCTGAGTTCTTGTCGAGAGTGTAGCATTCTCAGGGCCGTTTTCTTTGTCGTGACAGAGACTAAAACAATAGGTACAGAATCCCTGGAGCTTTTCATATACGAGTGTAACTTCCAATTCCTGGTTATCATCGAATTCCAGGGTCATTTTTTGGATTAGAGGTTGGAGTCCATTGACATATACCCTCATCTTGGCCGTCGTGTTGGAGATAATCGAGTGATCCAAAGTTCCAATATCTCTTGCAATACAGTCGAGCAGAGCAGTTGACCAAAAGTGGAGTGGCATACCTTGAACTTGTATCCAGAAGGGGATTTGACTGGGGAAGGTGGGGGATAAGGAAAGTTCCCAGCGTTGTAGGATTATCATCCAATGAGCAAAGTGATAGGGTTGATTATCCAGAACCTTAACAAGATCTCTCTCCGACGCAAATTGGAATTGGAAGCATCCTTGACCCAGATCTGCTCCCACTGGTCTGGATTCACACTTCCAATGGTCCGAGAGGAAATGAATAAGTGACCACATTCTTTGGACCTTAGGGTTCGTCATCCTTCCTACCAGTGTAAGAGCATGTTTTCTAATGAGCCCAGAATTGTCGATTGGAGGGACTCTAACTCTTGCTGAGCGAGGGGGGAGAGGGGGATCCACATGGCCTTTTCCTTTTTCAGCGTAGGATAGTCTTCTTTGCATATCTTTGTGTGGGATTTTTGATGGAAGGTTGAGTTTGGGTGAGAGGTGTACAAGCAGGGTTCTTCTTGTAAGAGACAAGAGAGTTTTCAAGTGAAGGCAAGAACTTCTCTATTGTTGGATCTGAGAGTGTCTAAGCAGGCTCTTGACCGTAGGGAATGTTTGAGAGAGCTTTCATGCTTTGAGATGTAGTCATCGGCCGGCAAGGGGATGAGGCGCGGTCCCTCCGACCATGGGTCGGGGGAAGAACCCAGCGTGTAAAACAACAAGGAAAGCTAATATTCCGAGTATATTCCCAAAGAGGGAACAATTTGAAATATTCAGGCTAAAACCTTGCGGTTAAAGGAATAGACAGGAAAAGACACAAAAGCTAAAGACTTCTCTCGAAAAACGAGCCTGAGAGCGTTTTTTATGTCAACTCAGGATTTCGCCAAATTGAATCAATTTCTACTTATTCCTTAAAAAATACACAATTCATAAAGAATATTTCATGCGTATGATTCCTTATCATTTCTTGAATTCTAAGGAATTATATAACAAAAACATTCCTTATCAAAATTGATATGGAACCAAAGTAATAAATATTCTTTTTCATTCCTTTTATTTTATTTCTATTTATTATTTTTTTACTCATTCTTATTCCTATTTTAATGGTCACCGGTTAGAGCCGAAATAGGAGTATAATGAATGATGGAAGGGAAGCTAGAGTTCCACACTTCCACCATCCGAGTATTATTCTAGAATCACTTTGACAAAATATTGATTTATATGATATTAATAGGTTTTTTAAAATGTGATATTGAGTGGGTACTATTGTGGTATTTATCAGAACGCAATAATTAATTTATCAGAATGTTAGTATTTATTTAATGCTTTAGAAAATCTACTATCCTGTTTTCATAAAAAAAAATTCACTATCCTAGTATAAATCTAAAATAATGAGATGCCATGCATTGAATACAGCAAACTGGACAAGCGTGACCACTGAGCGTGACACGTGTCCATATACATATGTGGTTGTATGAAAAAGTCAACTTACTCCAGTGAATCACAATTATCCTTTGTTCTAATCAAAACAAAACACTTTTCTTTCCTTTTGATAAACACTATTAGTTCTTCTAGAACAATATACAGGAAACTTTACACACGGTGAAATACAAAGTTAATCAACCCTTTTCACATCTTATTTCTGTCACTTAAGTTATTAAATATATTAACCAATCTTTAATTTAGAACAATATCTCTTGTACAGAAAAATAAATAGAAACAAATAAATCTATGTTGAACTTCTCTTTTTCTTTGTTTTTTTTATAAATCCTATCTGCTAATCCGGTCAGTCTCTAAAGGAACGCATTTAGTGCCTAGTCCGAAAATGTATTACATTATCTAATTTGAATTTGAAATATTTTCCAACTAATAATAGAGGATGTACCGATCATCTGTTACGGTCCATCATGTAAACTACTTTGACCAAAGTCCAAATTCAGACCGGCCAATAGTAATAATTTATTTTTTTAAAAAAATCAAACCCATATGATGTTAGTAAATACCAAATTTCCAAGAGATTACCACTAAACTACCCCCACTTGGTTATGTTGATCTTCTTTTTTTCATTTGACTTCATATAATATATATATATTTTTTTTGTATAATCCATTGAGCAAGACTCAAAAGTCTGATTTTACTCAATTTTAAGAAATAATGTGTTATTGCATAAACTAAATTTTTTTTATACAATCAACATGTTTTTTAAAAAGAAGCAAAATAATGTTATTAAATGTAACCAAGAACTTTTACCAAAAAAAAATGTAAGCAAGAACAAGGTATATGAGATAGTGATGTGTGGAAAGAATAGTGTACTTGCTACATGTAATGAATAGAATAGTGGAGAAAAGAAATGATCTAGTACTACTAAATAATTGAAAACTTGTGATGTTGTTTGGATGAATAAATTAATACTCAGTAAAAAAAGGGAAGGGGAGAAAAGGACAGAACGCATGCAAAATGAAGGGAGACCAAGTTAGAGTAAGATAAAAGCTGCTCACAATCTTTTTTTTTACCTTCCCCTATTGTTTACAGAAAATAGGGACCATTGGCCCAACAAGAAAACACCAAAGCAAGAGAATTTTATTTATTTTTAATGTATTTTGTTAAAATTAAAAAGAAAAAAGAAAAAGATGCAAAGAGGGAATATAATGAAGTAGCGAAAGAAACTCAAGAGTAATAAAGTTAGGTAGCAGAAAGAAGAAAGAAGAAAAACTACACGCGAGAAACTCCAGATCTCTCTCTCTCTCTCATTTACGTATGATTGATTGCGTCTTAATTTAACGTGTGGGGGGGTGTTTTGTAGTAATAATCATCTCTCATTCCGATCATTTTGTGGAGAGAGATCGTGGTTTCATCTCAAGGTAAATCTCGGAAGTTGGAGTGGGTGAGAGATCCGTGTTTGTTTTCAATCGGCATTGCTGCGATTTAAATTGGGTTTTAGAGTGTGGATGAGGAGATTCGTTTTCGATGTCTCAAATTTTTTTGTTAACGGTTCCGTTTCATTTAAAGTTTTGAGCTTTGCATTTATGGTTGAAGTGATGCGTTTCTCTTTTCTTTTTTTTTAAAAAAAAATTGTCAGGAGAAAGACAAGTGTAGATAAAGAAGACTTTTAATGCATAGGAAGAATCGAACTTAATGCATTCATAAGACCAGATCTGCCTCTTTTTCTCTCTGCCTCTCTTCTACTTTCCGACACAATCAATCAAAGCTCATATGATTACTCTGCTGTGGTAGAATTTTATCGAGAACAAAAAAAGGTTTAAGTTTTTATTTTATTTTTCTTTGTGTGTTAATGGCTTTGCTCTAGTTTCATTTCTAATACTAGTACTTTGAATAACCGTTTTTCCTCCAGGTTTGTTGTATAACTCACATGCATCTCCTCTCATTAACAAGAATCTTTCCCTTTTGATCGTTATGTCAGGTACAAACATTTGCTAATAAATCATTTATGTCTCATGTTCTTGTTTCCCTGTGGATGATGATTCATTTCTTCTGTGATAGTTTAGATACTTACTTTTGATTTCTCTGTCTGTTGAAGGAATTGAAGAAAATGGAAGCCTTGACGAAATCAGGGAGAGAAGATCAGACTTTGAAATCTCAGAGGAAGATGAAAGACGTCGCTCTAAGATCGGCAATTTTAAGAAGAAGGCCATTAATGCTTCTACCAAGTTCACTCATTCTCTCAAGAAAAGAGGGAAAAAGAAGATTGACTATCGGTTTCCTCCAGTCTCCATTGAAGATGTCAGGGATGAAAAAGAGGAGACCGTTGTCCTTGACTTCCGCCGTAACCTGCTCCAGAGAGACTTGTTGCCTCCTAGACACGATGAATACCATACTCTTCTCAGGTTACTTGCTTCCTTTTGTCTCCTTCTTTAGTAGCTACTCTGCTCCCTTAACTTTGAAATGTCATGTGTTGCCATCAAGTGGGTTGTCAAGCTAACTAACTAGTCATTTTTAAAAAATGTAGATTTTTGAAAGCGAGGGAGTTTAACATAGAAAAAACCATCCAGATGTGGGAAGAAATGCTTAGATGGAGAAAAGAGTATGGGACAGATACCATACTAGAGGTAAGTATTCATTTGAGTTGAATTTACACCTACTTGGGGCATACGGAACATAGCAAGGCTCTGCTATTTATATGCTTTTGCTTACGTGTATAATTCTAGGATTTTGATTTCCAAGAGCTGGAAGAAGTTCTGCAATACTATCCTCAGGGCTATCATGGAGTTGACAAGGAAGGAAGACCTGTCTACATTGAAAGACTTGGAAAAGCTCACCCTGCTAAGCTTATGCGTATCACCTCCATTGATAGATATCTAAAATACCATGTGCAAGAGTTCGAGAAAGCTCTCCTTGAGAAATTCCCTGCATGCTCTATTGCAGCAAAGCGTCGAATCTATTCCTCCACTACAATACTGGATGTGCAAGGACTGGTACTTAATTTAAGCTATGCTTTGAAGCAGCACTTGCTCTTTTACTGCTTCCATATTCTTAGCTGTGGGTTGTCATGTTAATCACAGGGCATGAAGAATTTTTCACAAACAGCTGTAACTCTTGTGGCTGCCATGTCCAAGATAGACAACAGCTACTACCCTGAGGTACTTGAGTTTCTCAATCTACAGCTCAGTTCTTCATTCGCATACATACCAGGTTGTTTCAAGCCATCTTTTATTCTGCAGACGTTGCACAGAATGTACATTGTAAATGCTGGGACAGGTTTCAAGAAGGTGCTTTGGCCTGCTGCTCAGAAGTTTCTTGACGCAAAGACCATTGCAAAGATTAATGTACAGCTCTCAACCTAGTTTTCTCTTTCGTCAACTAGTGCTTTCTCTTACTTCTGCTGCTGCAGGTGCTAGACCCTAAATCTTTATCCATATTGCACGAAGTCATTGATTCAAGGTAGTATGCTTTCCATTCAAACTGCACCAATCTCAGATATCATTTGAAGCCTATACTTACTAGATCCAGTACTCTGTGCTTTTAGTCAATTGCCGGACTTCCTCGGAGGTTCATGCTCTTGCTTTGGCGACGGAGGGTGTCTTCGCTCTAATAAAGGACCCTGGAATGATCCTGAAATAATGAAGGTAAAAATCTACACCCTTATAAATTTTGCGATTAACTTTTAGGACGCTGTTCTTTCTTTGAGAACTTTTAAGTAGAAGTAAGCTTTTAGTATGTTCTTTTACATGAAGCTCATTTTAGATATTGTGCCTTTATTAGCTCCTCTACCATGGAGAATCATCACTCTTTAGGCAAATCAGTAGGAAGCTGAGTGACCCGCAGAATTCTTCATCCTACATAAGTATACATCCATCAAAGGTAAATGGGCTCTATCATGCCAATATTTTTGTTCTAGAACTTTTTCTTTTTGCCGGTATATATGACAATCAGTTTTTAACTTTAGGCTATGCAAGCTGAGACTTCAGCAGCAGAGTCTGAATCTTGTTCTGATGTTCCTACTTCTCTATCTGGAAGAATGTGCTTAGCCGCTGCTCATGTGAATCCAGTTTATGAGGAAGTGAGTTATTTGTTGTGTTGATACATTCGTGTCACAGACAGACTCCTACTCTAGTTTCATTATACTGACCGGAGCAAATATGATTCGCGCAGGTTAGGACATCAGATGTTAACGGCTATTATAGTTGCGATGACAAGTTTACCATACCTAACGAAGCTACTAACCGAAAAGACCACCAAATGCTGGAACTAAATCAAACAACACTCAGTTTAAAACATGAGACATCTCCACCAGGTTAATACTTCTGCTTTGCTGTTCAAACGTATTCGTTACAGATGCCTTTCTTCTTTAATCCAAGGCTAAATATTATGAATTTTTTGTATCGAATTTCAATTTCCAGGTGCGTCAATCATACGATGGCTTCATGATTTAAGGGGAACAGTCGACATCATAAGAACTGAGAACGTGGCCAAAAGAATACTTACGTTGTTGCTGAAACTAGCAGCAGTTTTCCGTTGTATCCCGTTTCAGCTTCTGAGGAGGAAGAATACCATTACTCCTTCAAGTCCAACGGAAGATGAAAACAGGAGCAGCCTCAGCCCAACTACTCATGCAGAGACCGCAATGAAAGACAAGATTCGTCCCTGTTTGGAACGTATTCAGGAACTAGAGAAAGTGTACGAGGAAATCAGGAACAAACCGGTTGAAATACCGGTGGAGAAGGAGAGAATGCTGATGGATTCTCTAGACAGAATCAAATCGGTTGAGTTTGATCTCGTTAAAACAAAGAGGGTAATAATTATGCTGCTGCTTGTTTTCCTTAACTCGTTTCTCATAAACTCTACATAAATGCTAGCATGGACTTGACATTTTTGCCAATTGTTTTTGCAGGTTTTGCACGCAACAGTGGTGAAACAGATGGAAATAACTGAAATGCTGGAAAGTTTACGAGAGTCCCAACTTCACGTAAGTTAAGTCCTCCCCAGGTTGATTTTCTGTAGTGAAGAATATTGAGATGAGCTGACACCCATAGATTGTTCTGTTTTGCGCAGAGAAGAAGATTGTTCTGTTAGAAAAAAAAACATGAGAGAACATCTTCTGCTGATTTTGCATAAATACAGCTCCAAACGTCTGCACATACAGAGAAAAAAAAACCAGAAATTATCAAAAGAACAAACATGTTAGTTTCTCTCTTTACTCGTCTAACTTGGGTCACAAGCCATTTGTCATAGGTCCATCTGCTTGCACTTCTTAAAGTTAAAGAAGAAAAAGAAGATAGGGGCAGAGAAGAACTTGATGGTTGATGCTATCGGTGATAATGTAGATTTGAGATGAGATGAGAGTTGAGTATAAAAGCTGATTTTAACTCTTTTGTTGTAATCGGTGTAGAGAAGAAACTAGAGTAGAAAAACCAAACATAATGTGACATCTCTTTTAAGGTTATGGTATTTAAAAACACTACCAAGTCTCTGTTTATTTGTTTAACATGAAAGCAACAAGAAACAAGATTGTAAAGAAGTATATTAGTATCCATTGTTTATGTAGGAATCTGATGTAGTGATGGTTTGCCGTTGGGTATGATTGGAGTATTAAAAAGTAGGCGAGGTCACAATGAAAATACTAATTAAATCTGATCCTGATAATAATGTGCAACACTTCCGAACGCCATGGGATAACAACTTGTACATAAATTTGTTTTGACTAGAGTTGGAAACTTAACGCTATAGTATATTTTTGAGTTTGCTGGAACATTTGGAAAGTGTAATAAACATATAAATTGGTTAACACATCAATAAAACCAAACACTACAAAATCCCAGATCCTCGGTTTTGAGCCAGTCAATTCGCCCGTCAGAATGTGATTATTGTACTCACAAGGGCGATCAGAGGAAATGCTGGTAGCCATATAATTCCCCAGAACCCGAACAAGTTAATAGAAAAGAACAACAGTGCTAAGAAACCAAAAAAACATAGCCATATCTTTGTAAATCCTATCGGATGAACCGATGGGCTTGTAGTAGGCACGAACGCCTAGGGCCATCGAATAAGTAGATGCCATCATGCCAGTCAATATCCCCATCATCCAACGGAAACTCTCAAAGGTATACACATCGAACATCTCAAATTTTTCCCTTCGAATAACAAAAACATGCAACAGACAAAACAGAATTGAAACAATGACAATATGACACTACAAGAAAACTAAACATTTACTAGGAAATTTTACTAGGAAAATTCTTCCTCGTAAAGTTACTAAGCATTTACTAGGATCTTACTAGGAAAGCAAATTTCCTCGTAAGCTCCTCGAAAACTTACGAGAAAATACTTTCCTCGTAAGACCTTAGTAAATTTACGAGGATCTTACGAGGAAAAAATACTTTTCCTCGTAAAGCCGTAGTAAAGACTTTCCTCGTAAAGGCGTAGTAAAATATTACTACGAAATTAGGAGGAAACAGTTTCTTACTACGAAATTAGGAGGAAATAGATAGGAAATATCGAATTTAAATAAAACACATGTTTTGAACCTACTTTTCCTAGCAATTTCCTAGTAAATGCTCAGATTCGAAAATTTCTATAAATACCACCTTATGTGATTCATTTGAAACACACCAAAAAAAAATCAGATATAAGCTTGATCAAACACAAAAAAATGTCTGGTCCGGGAAATATTTTCGAGTTGCGGCAGTGGATGTATTCACACAGAGATAATAACGGGAGAGTGACGAACGAATTTCTTGAAGGGTTGGAGACGTTCATGCATCAAGCAGATTCTACACCACTCACGCAGGAAAGTGGTAAGATGTTCTGTCCTTGTCGGAAATGCTGCAATAGCAAATTAGGCCCTCGTGAAAATGATTGGAAGCATTTAATAAATAGAGGTTTCATGCCATATTATTATATTTGGTATCAACATGGAGAAGATGGTAGTTGTAGGAATGAAGGTAGCAGTAGTAATCAGATTGAATTACCGGTTGAACATTTGCGTAATGAAGGTAGCAGTAGTTATAGCTATGATCATCACCAAGAGGAACAAATGGTAGATTGTGATAGGGTTCATGATATGGTAGGTGATGCATTTGTAATTCATGATGATGATGAAGTTGAAGAACCTAACTTAGATGCAAAAAAGTTTTATGAAATGTTAGAAGCTGCAAATGAGCCAATTTACAGTGGTTGTAGAGAAGGTCTATCTAAATTGTCGTTGGCTGCTAGAATGATGAGTATTAAAACCGATCACAATCTACCTGAAAATTGTATGGATGCATGGGCAGACTTGTTTAAA
>CAKOAT010946265.1:148469-218958 GCA_932364175.1 Eruca vesicaria subsp. sativa | reverse complement strand
CACTGGAGACGACGACTTCGTGCAACAATTTCATGAGCAGCATCCGTTTTAGTTTTAAATTTGTATATTATGAATTTTTAAACTTATTCATTGTATATTATTTAGTTATTTATAATTATTTAATTATTTAAATTTTTATTTTTAATTTGGTTTTTCTAATTTTTTTAATATATATATATAATTTTTAATTTATAAATATTTTTTTTAAAAGAAAAAAACATTTCCAAGCAATTTCCTCGTAAAGCTTTCGAAGTCATCTCCTAGTAAATATTCCTAGCAAGTTCCTCGTAAAGTTTCCTCGTAAGCTCTTCGTATCTTTTCCTAGAGAGTTCCTCGTAATTAGTCTACTACGAGTTTACGAGAAATGTCTTTACTATGAGCTTACGAGGAAAGCTTACGTGGACTTTACGAGGAAAACTTATCCACGCCTTTACGAGGAAACGTTTCCTCGTAAGTTAGCTAGGACTTTACGAGGAAAATAGGCTTTACGATGAACGCCTTTCGACGAAACGGGTTTCCTCGTAATTTCCTAGTAAAGGCCCTTTTACTAGGAAATAACGAGGAGAACCCGTCCTAGTAAATTGCCTGTTTTCTTGTAGTGAGACTTCCAAGGATTTTTTTTTATGGTCCACTAAAATTGACGATTACAAAAAAAAATAATTAAATTTTGTTTTTATAAATAGAAATATGAAATTATAGAACTATTAAAATAATAAAGAAATAAAAATTTTAAATCATACATTAAAGAAACAAATGCGTATTGGCCAAGACCTTATTGATATAACTCTTTGTATATTCATTCAAGAAACTTTGGGATGCGTTGAAAGTCTGTAGATTATGGTATGATGAGTTCACTCGGTTAAGGGCCATCACATGGGTAAGATGATAAAACCATGCTTGGCCTCTTCCTGGACATTCATATGATTAGAACTAGAGATGGCAATCATAGATCTGAACTGCATGCGTAGCTCGTAAAGAATTGTCACGAAACGGTATTGAGATAAAATTTTATAGGTCCGCAAATTTCCGGGCCTCGCAGGACGGGTTTTTGCGGGACTGCTTCTTTTTTCGGGATGGATCAAAGCGGGTCCTGCGGAATTACGAAGATCCGCATTTTTTAATTTTTTGTTTTATCTGAGAAAAACAAGTGAAAAAGTGAGCAGAAAACGATTCATATGACTTCCCCTGAAGAAACGTAAGGATCTCGGGCGATACTGATGATTCGAGCTTCGGTGATAATGATTCGAGCTCTGGTGATGACGACTACAGCTCCGGCGATGACGATTCGAGCTTTAGTAGTGTTTTGATTTGGTTTCTCTTTTTATTTAATTTGAGATTGACACTTTTGATTTGGTGTTTGATTTTATTTAATTTTTGCATTCAACAAACTAAAACATTGGTTTTGAACTTATGAGTTATAAGATAATAAAAAACATCTTCTGCAATTATCTTTACTTTGTATGTTAATATGTTTTGGATGTAATACAAATAACTACAATTATTATTTTGAATAAAAAATAAGCAGAGAAATGACTGATGAATTATGTGCAGTTGAATCGACGACTTGAATTGTGTCCTAGAGTGGTCAGAACCGTTTTAGAGTGGCCTGAATCGTTCTACTGCATGTATTATCACATGTCCCACGGACCGACCCGCAAAAACTTGTACATATAGGGAGACGGGTTTGGGTAGCCATTGTAGACACCGCAACCCGCGCGGACCTGATACGTTGTGACCCGCTTAAAGAAAATTCCACTGCGGTCTAGGACGAGATGGGACGGAACAACCTATTTGCCGATCTCTAATTAGAATAGTGGTTAAAATAAAATTTGTAGTTTTGTAGATAATGATTTGTAAAACTCGGAGGTGACCAGCTCATGCGTTACTATGCTGATATTCTTTGAGCTATATCTTTGCCTTGCATATCTAACAAAGAAGAAGAAAAATAAGGTGGTAAGTAATTACTTTTTGGTTCTTGTTCATACTTCTGTTGGAAACATTTAAATCTTCTCGCTCTTTTTCCTTCATTCTGAGTTACTCCTTTTAATCTTGTTTCATCTAATGTAACAGTGTTTGTCCCTTTAGTTTTTCAATGTGAGATCCTAATACTAAAATAGTGGATGAAGAAATATTATGTCAGCATGATCTTTGGTTAATAAAAATCTAATCAAAATAATGGAAACATGGAAAATCATCTCAATATGGAATGGTCCTTGGATACCTGCTCCTCTCTCGAAGTCGGTAATACAAAAAAACGAAAATCTCAGCCAATTACTTAAGATCGATAATCTAATTAATCTAGTGGAGTCATCCTGGAATGTTGATTTTCTTAACGCATATATACATTTACATGATTTAATAGTATTCAAAGTTAGGTGGTGAGTTGTTTATCTAGACTAGATTCATATGGATGAAACTTACAGTCCCAAATAGATATACAGTAAATCCGGGTAATAACACAAAGAAACTGTATCTAGATCAGAAACCAGCTTTGAAAGTCTGCAGATCAATATATATTCATTGGCCGCCTCTGTATGGAAGTAACATATCTCCTAAGATTAAGACATTTTATTTGGCAAGTAATCGCGGGTAATTTACCAGTCATTAAAACTATGGTATTATGGCTTTTAAGTGTGATCATATTCAATTTAATACTTGTGGAGGAGGTGAGGAGTTGATAAATCATGTTCTTTTTGAATGTACATTAGTATTACCAACTTGGGATTTGTTAGAATCCCCTCAAATTTGGGATTGTTCTCAATGATTTGGATCTTTGCGAATGCGAATTACTTATTTAGACTTCCAATGAAGTTTGATTTAATTTTTTTTCTCAATTAAGATTATGTGAACCATCTTGGTAAATCTGTATCTATGCGAATGGCAATTTTTTATGACCGATTTTAAATTTTACGTTATGGGAACATGTATGATCTTTGAGTGAGAAAAACTGTCATTCAGCATCTGATATCTTCCAAATAATTTGTAAATACTGACCGTTTTTAGGTTCCAAAACCATCTTTTGCAAACGTAACATACATGGCCCATAGCCCAAATGAGTGTCTCTATTTCGGCATGAAGAGGTGTCAAGCTGGCCTCGTATTTCTTGCCCCCATTAGCCCATTAGATCCTTCCACGGTATTGTACCATCATTTTCATGAAAATTATCCTTGATTTCCATGAATCATCTGTAAAACACTAATGACCCGGTAATTTAGGTAATGACAATTATGTTCCCTTGTTTTGGGGATTCTGATGAAAAATGGTAATTATGCTTCCAACCAAAGTGTAGCTTCTGTTTCTCCCAATTTAATAGGAAACCTCAAGAGATTCTATACACTGTAAAGGTTGAAGAAGATTTATGGGCAAAATTGCTTGGTTCAAAATAAAAACCTTAATTCATCCCCGTTATAATCTGGAAGATTGTACAGGGTTCTAAGTAGGTGGAGAATACATAGAGAACAATATTTTTACATAATAAGGATGTTTTTGCAGCAGAGAAGGCTCAACCATAATATGATGAGCATAACCGGTCCTGGATATGTGCTAAGAGTACATTTGCACAGAATCCGTTACAATTTTCTAAATTTTAAGCTCAAATTAGGCCTTGAAATATTTTTAATGTTCTTTGTAAAAAAAAAAAAGTCCCAAATTTTCTTATTTTTTATAGTAAAGGATTCAAAAAATCAATTTAGGGCCCAACATACTCTTGAGATGGACCTGATGATGAGGACCAAAAATATCTGAAGAAATCTATCACAATTGTGTGCATAATGTAATGTTTTGATTTGGGTAATGAAGTGCATGAAAACTTTTCGCATTATAGATATAGTGTTCAAACAGACTGTCCACAACTCGTTAAGATGGTGACTACATTGACAGAGTGGTCATTTTTTACTACACATGAAAGAATTTCAACATGAAGTTCTTCCCCAATTTTTTTACCCAACATATTTCAAGAACAAATAATACAATGACTGATAAACTTTTATGTGGTGTTCGAACCCAGCATTCTCTTATGGTCTATGTAGATTTGGTTCTACCGAAATGGCTCTTGGATTCAAAGTCTCACAAGGGTTAATGTTGATTTAATTTTTATTGGGGTCTTACTGGAATTTGACATATCATGGCTAGATGAGAAAGTTTAACGTATACATTTGGCCATATGCACTTTAGCGATAAAATAGTTGTGCATATCGAATCTAGTTTCCAATGTAATTTTGTTCCCCACTTTTCAATTCTACTCCAGTGTGGTTAAAGGCCCAACTCTTCTCACCTAACTTAATATATTCATATTCGGTGGAAAAAGGTTAAAACGAAAGTGGTAAATTGTGTAATTTTGTTGGTTCTTTGAAAGATGAGCGTATGAAACCGACACGTCTGACACAAAGAAACAAATATTAAAAGAAACGAGAAGAAATGGACAAAGTTGGTATAGAGAAGAGTGAGAAGAGAGCCAAGTATTTCAAAAAGCTCATTCTTTCTCTTTCATAAAGAACTTGAGTGAGAGAGAAAAAGAGCTCTTCACCTCAGATTCTCTCACGCGCTTTAGGATCCTTCCTGCACCTGAGTTCTGACCCGTCTCAAGAGCCGGATCCAGTATCCTCTCGGGTCCGTCTATTTTCATTTCCCTATCTTCTTCTTCTTCTTCTTCAATATATATATATACTAGGGTCGGCCCGCCCTACGGGCGGGATATATTTTTTTTGTGATCTAAATTATTATTTTTTTAAATAATTTTATGGTTTGTATTTGCAAAAGATATCTATAACAATAATTTTTAAATTTTAGAAAGTTTTAGGTGGAGAGTAATTATATATGCTAAGACATATTTTTCTTATTTACAATAATTGTTTTTATATTAAAAAATTGCAACATTAGTTTTCATATTGTTTTGGGTTTAGAAAAATTTAATTATGGGTTTTATGTATAAAATTTGGGTGAATAGTTTTGGGATGTAGACGTGTGGTGTTAAATATAGTATAAGTTAAGACTTCGTTCTGTTAATTAAATATTTTGACTGATATTTGTTTTAGATTCAAAAGATTGGTTATATTTTTTTGAATTCTTATTTACGTGTGATCTTTGTTTATATGTGTTATAATATTTAGAATTAAAACCATCATAATTGATTAAATCGTATACTAATAGAATATGTTTTTTACAATTTTTAATATTATTTTTTCTAGGTAAAAAGTCTCCTTTTTTATCTTTTGACGGCTAGTTTTTTTTAAATTCTTTTTATATATGTATGTTTTTGATTCCTACATGCTTACTAATGATTATAACATGTGATTAATTAACAGAGAATATCTATGTGAAACAGATTTACTCAGGATTAGTAAGCATGTATTCTCTAAGTTCTTGGTCACGTACATAACATCTAAGTTGTCATGTGAATGCAAAATACTTTTCGGGCTGTAATTAGCAGCAGAGCCATTGAGAAGTTAATCAAATCTCATTTCTTTTTTCACTCTGCTTTTTCTCGATAATTTTTTGTATATTATTAATAATATGTTTGCATATATGGTCATATCTACATGTACTTATACATGTAAATTATCCAATAATGATTTAAAGTATAGATCAATGTCTCAGAAAAACAGTAAGATTCTTGTCATTTTATAAGATTGCTGTTCATCTTGCATCCTACCTTCAACACTCTTACAGAGTAAGCATGAATAAAATCTGTGCATTAACTTGAAGTTCTGAACCTACTTTCTTGATCCGAACCGTAGGAAAGCATAACCAGCCATATCACTCATCTTCTTCATCCTCCCATACGCACTTCTCATGTAAAAACTGACCCCTATATTATTCTTAACATGTCATGCAAAATATAATTTTGATAGGATAAAACATAAGCAATATCATTTTTAACGTGACTCCTAATCTTTCATTTGTTCCAAGCTATGGAGACAGGATTTTCATCAGTTCCCGCTGAAATGGCTTCTCCATGAGCTTATGTTCTTGGGGCTTCACAAGTTTCGGTTATAACCCACACAAATAAAGAAACATAAGCTTAAACTTTTGTAGTCAGATCACAGATAAAAGAGCGGGCAAGGACATGACCCTTATGCTTGATTAAAATGGACTTCAATAGCTAATCAACAAAGTAAAAGAGCAGGCAAGAATAATGAAGTAAGCTTGTGCAGCTTGCTTACCTTAGTTGAGTGAATCTCTTCATGATGTTCTCCTATGATGCATTTATGAGTTTCGATCCACTCTGATGCGTTTGAATTCATACGACACAGATCTGGCTTCAAGAGAAGGTACCTCACAACTCTTTCCAAAAGCAAGCTTTGCAAAATCATGTTTCTGTTTTCGGATTTTAGCTTTCCCTGATTTACATTCATCTGCATTTCCATCTGCACAACAAAGGTTAAAAAAAATACAATTGTTACTATCGCTTACATGAGTCTGATATTCAATAATATAAGCAAATACAAAGTTAGATGCTTGCACATACATTTTGATAAAGAGAGTGGGAGCAACAATCAAACATGAGTGATTATTTGATTCGTTTATTTTTACCACTTACGATCTTAGATACCATTTTGGGCTCATACTAACTTTTTCACCTTGATGTTTTGTGATAGCCACAAGCCAACATCTTTAAGAAGATTGTGAGCAGACGCATCCTCAAGAGTATTAGACTCCATGCTTTTAGACATTAAATCTTGTCCTGCTCCTTCAGCAAGAACAATCACCATGTGACCATTCTCATTGATCCGTCTCTCTATGAACTCCAACAGTCCACATTCACCTTCAAGGTAAAACGGTGACTCTGGAATCAAGCAGCATTCCACATCTCTGCTGGCTAATGTAGCATACATCACTCTGAATCCTGGTTTAGCCTTTTAATAATCAGTAACAGGTCAAAGGTTTTTTTTAACTGTTAATGTTAAGAGAAAAACTTACCACTGTAACGACCCATGAGCTTAACAAAACCGATACCATTCTCATCACTCTCTGCTTCAACATGTGCTGCATTGATAGCTCTCTGAGATTCCTCCACAGCAGTATCAAACCCAAAAGATCTATCTATCACCGGAAAATCATTATTGACTATTTTCGGGATTCCAACCACAACAACTTTAAGCCACCACGCCTTCTGATCTCCTACATGATTTTAATACAATCTAAGTTCAGCTGTTGACTGTTAAAAACTTAAAATTCATGTTCTGAAATATCAAAATGGTATTACCTAATATATTATATATATATATAACTGGAGCTCCTCTATGTGTTCCATCTCCACCAATAATGTAAACCTGATTGATTCCTCGATCTTGGATTCTATCAAAAATCTTTGTTGTATCATGTCCACCTCGTGAGGTTCCAAGGATTGTCCCTCCTCGTTTATGGATGTTGTTGACAACTTCAGAGTTTAAGAAGACAGTGTTCTTGGCATAGAATCCTCTGTATCCACCATGAACATATGATAATCATAAGGACAATAGCCAATAAATGATTAATATTATGTATGAATCATAAAGCTTACATCTATTCCAAGGATTATGTTTGCACCGTACATGCATGATAATGCATGATAAGCTGCTCACGATTTCTCAATAACGGTATCGAGACCACCACATGTGACAGTGCAAGCATGTACTTCATCCGAGTCAAAGTGAACCTTTTGGCGTGGACCACCGCGTCTGAAATGGATTCCTTTTGGAAAAAAAATCTAAATTCAAACTAAACCAAGTAAAAAACAACAAACCAAACCAAACCAAAAATAAAACCTAAATCTAGATATAAACATTATCATCACCATCAGCCGTATCACGTCATCTTCTTCATCCACCGCATCACGCCGTACATCCTTTGTCGTCACTCTCCGGTGAGCAGAGGCGGCTAGAACCACCACCACGCGATACCTCCTCCGTCTTCAACTCACGACAACCAATTCTACTCACAACCCACCTTCCTATACCAAATCAAAATAAAATCAGGGAAAGAGAGAAAGAGAAAGAGAAAGAGGTAGATAGAGAGAGACAGAGAAAGCTTGAGGCTAAGAAGAAAACCTAGAGTCGCCGTAGGCGGTTTCAGAAATCTGGAGAAGAGGACACAAAGCGTCGTCGCCTGTTTCTCTGTGAAGACAATAGGGCCATACAAATAAAAAGAAAAAAAGGCCCAGACGAATTTGGCCCAAACCAGTTGCTGACGTGGACTTTCCAGCCTGGATTCCGACGTGGCAGTGCTAAGAAGGAGTGATGCTCTTCTTTATATAATAGATATATATATATTTCTCAAGTCTCTTTGTTCTTCTTCTTCTTCTGCTTACTGCTGTTTTCTTAGTTTTGTTTCTTTTTAATTTTCTTCCCCTAAAAGTAACGATATAGATTGAAAGATTACAAGATCCATGTGAGAAACCCATCTCCAAAATTACATTTCAATTTATCAGAAGCTAAACTATATTATTTTTTTGTGTCTGCTTGGAATCAATTTTTTTGTTATGTTTTGTTTAAATGTAATTTTGCATGGCTTTTTTCTTCGATTTTCTTTCTTGTTTAACAATCCTTTAATTGACTTCACAATTTTGTTTAATGTATATATTTGAAGGGTTTATTTATAGGCTTACAAAATAAATACAAATTATCATATTGTTTTGGCCGTTGCAAATATTTCTCCGCTGATTTGAAGCTTCAATTCCTCATAAAGGTTTTTTTAAAGAATATTTTGGCATATTCTTGGAAAGTATCATCATTCTTAGGATCCTTGTAGATATTTCGGACTTTTTATTTAGACTTATCCGGTTCTATTATATGTATGAATACAAAACGTAATATTAGTCCCTAATAAGTTTATTTCTATCTATGACACAGAACCATAACCATAAATGGAGAAAACATGGGCAACGTTTCGTAACAAAGATCAAACAATGTCTCAGTCAGTAGATCCGCCAACCGATCTGGTCGGACACAACAACAACAAAGCGATCACTAAACCACTGGCTCTGAGTCTATTGATTGGTCTGAAGAATAACAAGTGCATCTCAGATTCAGATTTTGTCAGAAGCCCTAAATCTCCTCTTGAAATTAGGATGCTGTCTACAATGGCTGACCCATTCTTCCTCAAGTCATCACTAACCGCTCATCTTAACTGTTGTTGTGGCCCTGCTAAAGTTGGGTTAAGCATTGTGGATTCTCTCGGTGATGATCGGATTTTGTCACCTGATGTCGTGTTTGGTCCATCCTTGAGGATCAAGTCTTCTGAGATTAGGGACAAACATCCCAAGTTGTTCCCCGACACCAAGCCCATAAAGATCGAAAAGGAAAGATCTGGTGTTGTATTCGAAATCGGTGAGACTGAGCAAATCGGTTTAAGAAACCGCTCCTTTTCTGCGAATGATTGTCCATCAAAAACCCATGTCTTGTCTCAATCCAAGGTAGGAGGCGGCGCAGAAGGGTACATTCCAAGGATTGGTTCAGAAAATGCATTCTCATGTCCTCTTTCAGAGGATGAGATGGAGATGTCAGAGGACTACACTTGTATCATTAAACATGGTCCTAATTCGAAAACGACTCACATTTATGGTGACCGAGTTTTAGAGTGTCACAAGAATGAGGATAACAAAGAGAAGAGTGTTGAGACAGAGTTGGATTCCATGTTTCCTTTGGATAACTTCCTCAGCGTATGTAACTTCTGCAACAAGAAACTTGAAGTTGGGGAGGACATATATATGTACAGGTGCGTCTTCCGTTACCAAGACTCTCTAATACGGTGCATATGCACGCTGCACAAGCGTAGGATGATCATGGTTTGATCAACTTAGATAATGTTATGTATATAAATAGCATGAGGAATTCTTTGGAACAAGCTAAGCTTGTGATGTTTGTGTGGTGATAAATTGCAGGGGAGAGAAAGCGTTTTGCAGCGCAGAGTGTCGTGCAGAGGAGATGGCGATCGATGAGGAGGACATTGAAGATTCGTGCATAGTTATGCAGGAATCTTTAAAGAAGCTCTTCTGAACAGGACGCAGCTAATAAAACGATGGCCATGGGACGAGCTTTTATAGACCCGACCATCGTCTATTAACTACTTAAAAAGACTTAATATATAATGTATTGACTAGTGCCATGCCAATCGTAGGTAACGTTTGGTACTAATCTGGTTCATCCGTCTACAAAGAGCTGTGTTTATGCGCATCTATTATCAGCTGCAGCAGCCACGGATGCATTAGGCGGCCTTCGTTTTTTTTATTGTATATTCTGTTATGGGTTCATCTTTTTTTCTTTTCTTTTTTTTCTTTGAGTTTCGATGTCGATGTCGATGTCGAAGTCGAAGAGTGGTACTAAGACGATAACCGAATAAGACTCGTAAAGAAAGAGTGGTGGTTGCAAGAAAGGGATTCTGTAACCACTCCATTTTCTTGTTTGAATCATGTTTTCAAGGGTCGTTCTATGGATGTATGGCCTCATAAGTTTGTATGCAGATTTTAATTAACTAAATAACAAATCTATAATAATATGATGAGTTGCAACAAGAATAGCAACATCTTCGAATTTGATCTATCCAATGCTTGCGGCTGAAGTTTTGGCGTCTTGGTCACAACCATGTTCTGACATTTCCTTAAACAAGCGGAGCATTGGCTTACATAATTTCGATCAAATTTCTTTACGTTGACGTTACCTTATAGTGTCGTTGTCACTAGCTTATTTACCTGTATTGTTTCTTTTTTTGATTTATTGTTTATCTGACTTGTAAATAAATTTTGCTTTTCCATGCTCCATCGATATAACATCGATGGACACATTGGAAAAAAAGATTTCCCGGAACAGTATAAGGATCCTTAATCTCCTATGTCCTTCCTATCATAACTTGTAGGTGAGGGGTTCGATTCTCTCTCCGTTGCCTTGCTCTTGTAGCTCGTCCAGTCTGTGATGGTATTAGCACTTGTATTGTTTGTTAGTCCTCTTTTTCTTTTTTTTCTTTTTTTAAAAAATCTAAATTGGCCTTCTTTTTCTATACTCGTTATTTTTTAGAAAGAAAGTTTTGGTTGCCAACTATCTAAGAATTAGCTTTTAAAGCCATATGAAAGGAACTATGAATCTAAAATCTCCAAGCAAGCACCAATACTCTAATAATCTTTGATAATAGTCTATTTTGGCGACTAAAGCAACGAACGTTACTCTCTTGTGATTATAACCTTGGGCTGCTGCTGCTCCCCCATGACTAACTCTTTAATATGAGAATGTTTCCTTGATCTTTTCTTTTTCATTCTTATAGTTGCATTGTATGTTTCTTGTTTCCTCCATCACACCTTGTAGCTCGATCACGCTTGGACCTTACATTTCATACTCTTTTTGTTGCATAATGAATGCTCATCAGGGTATCTTTATATGAAATTGTGGACGTTAAAAGCAAAGATAGAAGGAGACACATGTTAAAGTTTTACAAACACACAAAGACAAACACACACACACACATGTTATGTTCAATATGTCCCATGTTTCTCTCAATTAAAATGTACTAATTGTTATAAATGGTGATTAATCATCAAGTAGACAGATGTCTATAGATCATCTATCACCATCATCAACAGATGTCCTCACTTCCCTTTTAGTCATCACTCACCAATATACATGTGTCTTTCTTTTGTTCATTGACAGATGACTAACACAATCTCTTGTGCTATAAATAGTACGTGAAGTGAAGATGAATAATAATAACGATTTTACTATCTCATCTCTCTCTCTCGTTTTCATATACAAATCTAAAAGTGTTTAGTTTATGTCTTTCTAGTTATTTATTTATAACACGTTATCAACACGAAGCTCTGATCCTATACTAAACAAGGTTATACCGGTGAGGTAATGTTTAATTTATATATTTCAATAATTTTTATTATTGTAATTTTATTATTGTTTCGGAGTGAGAGACTAAGCCTTCTCCATTTATTTTTCGGGATGATAGGCGTTTCCTTCTCCGACTGATTGTTAAGAAAGGCTATGCCTTCACGATCAGACAAACACGTTGTAGGCTTTGCCTCCGTGAATAAAAAGAAAAGATCAAAATGGATGAATATGTCACCTCGGATCTTGATAAAAAGAAAAGGTTAACATGGCAGACTATGTCTCCTCAAACCTTGATAAAAATGATCAACATGGTAGACTATGTCTCGTCGGATCATTTGGAAGGCTAAGCCTCCAGTTTTATTTATGTTCTTTAAATACTGCAATTTAAATTTATGCAATTTATTTTTGCTTTTATTTTATGATTTTAATTTCTGCATTTAAATTATGCATTTAGATTCCCATCGTTATTATATTTTTATATTATTATTCTATGAATACAGTTATCATGTCGAATCTCACAAAGCTCAAAAAATAATGCACTTGATCTTACGGGAAATAATTATATGACCTGGGCAGTGGGTGCAAAGATGCACCTGAGAGGAAACGGGATATTGGAAACCATCGATAATACAAAAAAGATGTCGGATGAGAAAAATGCTAAAGCCATGATATTTTTACGACACCACATACATGATGGTTTAAAAGATGAATATATCACGAAAGAGGATCCTGGAGACCTCTGAAAATCTCTAAAAGAGAGGTTTGATCACCAGAAGTATGTGATCTTACCAAAAGCTAAACACGAGTGGATCCATCTCCGGTTCAAAGACTACAAAAGTGTTAGTGAGTATAATTCCGCAATGTTCGGAATTACCTCTAAGATGATGTTATGTGGAGAGAATATAAGCGATTATGATATGATCGAAAAAACTCTCTCCACGTTCCATCCTGGAAACATAGTCCTGCAGCAACAATACGGGGCGAGTGGATATACCCGTTACTCGGAGTTGATGCAAGTCCTCCTTGTAGCGGAGCATAATAATCAACTCGTGACTTTAAACCATCAGGCTCGTCCCACTGAATCTGCTCCATTCCCTGAAGCGAATGTTGCATCATCCAGTTATGATAATTGGAGAGGAAGATGTCGTGGACGTGGTCGAAATCATGGTCGTGGAAGAGGACGGGAAGAAGATTCCGTCCATATGATAAAAGAAATAATAAAGATTTCCACGAAAATGAAAAAGGTGAAAGGGGCCGGGATGATAAAAAGCAAACAGGAGTTTGCTACAGATGTGGTATGAAAGGGCATTGGGCACATGTTTGCCGGACGCCAAAAAATTTAGCCGATCTGTATAAAGAATCTCAAAAGATAAAAGAGAAATGAGGTGAAACAAAATTCATCTCTGATGAACCCGGGCCATCCTTTCATGGTTTCAATGATGATACTCATCTCGACGTATCAGATTTTCTGGTTGAGCCAGAGAGTATCGATGAGTAATATAAAATCAATGTGATATAAGTTTACTGTATTATAGTATCTATATCTTTTGTTGTAAGATATACATTATCTTTATTGTTTAGTAATGCATGTTTTATGTTATGTGATAAGTTTAATAATACATGTTTTCAGAAAGAATGCCAAACTTTGAGACTATGGATGGAGATATGTGTTTGGCAGATAGTGCTACGACGCACACGATAATCAAAGATAAGAAATATTTCTCCAGTCTCAAAATAAAAGATTACGCTGGAAGCGTAAGTACAATATCTGGTAATGCAAATATTATAATGGGCTCTGGAAGAGTAAAATTTTCAATGCCAAGGGGGATGATATTTGAAATAAGTAATGCATTATACTCCCTCGAGTCTAACAAAAACTTGTTAAGTTTCAAGGATATCCGAAGAAATGGATACCATATTGAGACTATGTGTAAAGATGGCATTGAATTTCTTTGCATTAAGTCCGAGGGGAAACATATATTGGAAGAGTTAAAAATGTTATCCTCTGGACTATATTGTACAAGAATACACATGACTGAGTCCTATGCCATGGTAAACATGAAGTTTACTGATACATTTAAAATCTGGCATGAGAGTGTAGGACATCCTGGTTCATTCATGATGAGAAAAATAGTGCAAAATTCAAATGGCCATCCGTTGAAAAACGGAAGAATTTTGCAGACGGGCGAGTTTATATGTAAAGCATGTTCTCAAAGAAAACTTATAACTCGGTCATCACCAGCAAAAATAGACAATGAATCACCAATGTTTTTAGAAAGAATACATGGTGATATATGTGGGCCGATCCACCCACCGTGCGGGCCGTTTAAGTATTTCATGGTATTGATTGACGCATCTAGTAGATGGTCAAATGTGTGTCTTTTGACAACACGAAATACGGCTTTCGCAAAGTTCATTGCTCAAATAATAAGGCTGAGAACGTAGTTCTCAGGATATGCCATTAAGTAAGTAAGGCTTGATAATGCTGGTGAATTTACATCGCAAGCCTTTAATGATTATTGTATGTCAGTGGGGATTGATGTAGAAGATCCAGTGCCCCATGTTCATACACAAAATGGCATGGCCGAGTCATTAATTAAACGGTTGCAGTTGATGCAAGGCCGTTGATCTTGAGAAAAAAGCTCCCAATTTCAGTATGGGGTCATGCTATTTTGCTTGCGGATGCACTGATTCGGCTAAGACTGAGTGCATATCATAAGTACTCCCCATTACAATTAGCGTCTGGGCATGAGCCAGATGTATCCCATCTCCGTATCTTTGGGTGTGCGGTCTATGTTCCAATAGCTCCGCCACAAAGAACAAAAATGGGCCCACAGAGGAGATTGGGAGTATATGTGGGTTATGTGTCACCAAGTATAATAAGATATTTGGAACCAGTAATTGGTGATATGTTTACGGCACGATTTTCTGATTGTCATTTTAATGAAGAATAATTTCCAGCGTTAGGGGGAGGAATTAGACAAGTTCCTAAAGAGATTACTTGGTGTACACCATCGTTGTTACACCTTGATCCCCCTACGAATCAAAGAGAGCTGGAAGTTCAGAAAATTGTGCATTTGCATAATTTGGCAAACCAGTTACCAGATGCGTTCATAGATACGAGAAGGGTGACGAAATCATATATACTCGCTGAAAACGTTCCATCAAGAGTTGTTGTTCCCGAAGAACAAATTGATGGAGATACAATGAATGAGCCTAGGGCTCAGTTAAAGAGAGGGAGACCTGTGGGTTCTAAAGATAAAAATCTCCGAAAGAAAAAGAAATTGGTTGAGCAAAAAAAAGATTCTAGAAGAACCTGATACTGAAAGATGTCTGAAAGAAGACATAGATGAAAAGGTTCAAGAAGAACCAAATAAAGATAAGGATCCAGATGACGAGGAGGGAACAGAAAAGTATGAGATTTTCATCAACTACGCCCAAGATGAAAAGTTATGGATCAGAAATAAGATAAAAGATGTTGATGGAATGTTCTTCTTTTCTGTGTCCAAAGAAATAGATCACGAAAGTGATGATCCTGATCCAAGGTTCATTTTAGAATGTATGAAAAGGCATGATTGGGAGGAGTGGAAGAAGGCCATTGAAATTGAATTACTCTCCCTAAATAAAAGAAATGTCTTTGGACCTATAGTCATAACGCCTGAGAATATAAATCCTGTTGGGTATAAGTGGGTATTCATGAGAAAAGTAAATGAAAAGAATGAAGTAACATGATATAAAGCCCGATTAGTAGCCCAAGGTTTTTCTCAGAGACCGGGAATTGATTTTGAAGAAACGTATTCTCCGGTAATGGATGCAATTACGTTTAGATTTTTTATGAGCCTTACGGCGTCAAAGAATCTTGAAATGCATCTTATGGACGTTGTGACTGCATACTTGTATGGATCATTGGATAATGATATATACATGAGACTCCCTGAAAGATTGAAAATTCCAGAGGCATTGAAAGAGAACCCCAGGGAGATTTGTTCGGTCAAGTTACAGCGATCACTTTACGGATTAAAGCAGTCCGGACGCATGTGGTACAATTTCTTAAGTGAATATCTCTTGAGAAAAGGATATGTAAATAATGCGATATGTCCATGCGTTTTCATAAAGAAATCGTCATCTGGCTTTGTGATCATTGCTGTATATGTTGATGACCTGAACATTATTGGAACTCAGAAGGAGGTTGACGATGCACGAATTCATATGAAAGAAGAGTTCGAAATGAAAGATCTCGGAAAGACAAAGTTTTGTTTTGGGCTCCAGATATAGCATCACCGAGAAGGTATATTTGTGCATCAATCAAATTATACGAAAAGGTTATTGAAATGCTTTCGTATGAACAAAGCAACTCCTTTGAGTACTCCAGTGGTTGGTAGGACTCTCGATGTTGAGAGAGATCCTTTTAGACCCTGTGAAGATAGCGAAAAGATGTTAGGTCCAGAAGTACCTTACATGAGTGCTATCGGTGGGTTGTTGTATCTAGCAAACTGTACCAGACCTGATATTGCCTTTGCCACTAATCTACTTGCGAGATTTAGTTCGGCTCCTAATCATAGGCATTGGAACGGAATCAAACACATATCCCGTTACCTTCAAGGTACAGTTGATCTAGGATTAATGTACTTTAGAAAATCCGAGTTTGGTATGGTTGGTTTTGCAGATGCAAGATACTTATCAGATCCTCATAAGGCTCGTTCGCAAATCGACTATGTTTTTATAATTGGTGGGACAGCGATTTTTTGGCGTTCGCAAAGGCAAACTCTGGTTGCAACATCTTCGAGTTATGCAGAAACCATTGCACTTCACGAAGCCTGTTGAGAATGTGTGTGGCTTAGATCAATGAGTTACCACATACAAGAAGCAAGTGGAATAGTTGATAAGAAAGAGCCAACGAAAATGTTCGAAGACAATTCGGCGTGTGTTGCTCAACTTAAGAAGGCTATATCAAGAGCGACATACAGCATATGCCTCCAAGATTTTTCTCGTACATACGACAGCTTGAGAAAAATAAAGAAGTGGACATAGAATATGTACGGTCATGCGACAATCCCGCATATTTGTTTACAAAGGCCCTTCCTACTACGACGTTCCGAAAACACGTCTACGGTATCAGAATGCGACATTTGCGTGACTTATGAAGAAAATACTATGTCTATACTTCTCAGTGGAAGATTACGTCAGTGTACTCTTTTTCCTTTTTCATGGGTTTTAGCCTAATGATTTTTTCCATGAATAACGTTTTAACGAGGCACTACGTAATACAATATGGATAATCAAGGGGGAGTGTTATAAATGGTGATTAATCATCAAGTAGACAGATGTCTATAGATCATCTATCACCATCATCAACAGATGTCCTCACTTTCCTTTTAGTCATCACTCACCACTATACATATGTCTTTCTTTTGTTCATTGACAAGATGACTAACACAAATCTCTTGTGCTATAAATAGTACGCAAAGTGAAGATGAATAATAATAACGACTTTACTATCTCATCTCTCTTTCTCGTTTTCATATACAAATCTAAAAGTGTTTAGTTTATGTCTTTCTAGTTATTTATTTATAACACTAATAAATTATGTTGTCAGCTATCTATTTCACTAAACCAAGTTATGATTAGACTAGATATTTTTTAAGACACTGGTAATAGCGGTTGTACATGTTTTATTAAGGATTTTACTATCCTATTTTGTGGGTTTAGAGTAATTTCATGTCAAAAGCAAAAAAAAAAAAACACACACAAAAAAAAGAAAAAGAGCATCAAACCATGTTCCAACAATACTTTCAAACATATAGACTCAACCATTTCCCGGAGGCTCAAGATTTGAAGATTTCTCTAACATAACAGATTTATGTACCATGATTTCAGCCTTGCTTGGAGTTCTCTTGGACCGGTCTGTAGATAAATAAACATGTATGATTTCTGTAAAATAAACATTGAAGTGTTTTACAGGAATTATCATTACAAATCAGCAGAAAAAAGAGGATCATTCTCTAGAATGGCTCTCCAAAGGACCAAAAAATCTAAAAAGGCCCCATGACATTTTTCTTTTTATTTCGAATTAAATTTAAATTAAAAAAGATTAAAAAGTTAATAAAACTTAAAAAGTTCAACTTATTTACCAACCCAACCATGTAAATTCAGACTTAAATCCATATATACCCAAAATCGGCCAAAATTTATTTATCTTTTAAAATAATTTATTTTTCATTTATCTCTTTATTATAAGTAAAGAATTAATTGGTAAGAGTAACCTTAAAGTAAAAACTATTTACATGTGTTCCATTTTTCTGGCGTGTCGTCTTCTTAAACATCATCAAACTCTCTATTATAACTACTCCTAAAAGACTAAATTAATTACGAGAACTGCCATTGGGACCCCGATTATGAATTGCATTATATTTTATATTATTAAACCAAGTGTAGCTTGTCGTTAAAAAAAATGTAGTTAGCGTAAGCTATACATCTGACGTTTGGTGATAATGTTAGAAGTACTTGTATAAAACAAATGGTGGAGCATAATAACTATATACAAAGATATATTTACTCTGATTAAACATAATATAGTGAAATACGAACCCTAGGAGTGGGCACAATTACTTGCTACTCGGCTTGTACTCGCTACTTGATTCGTACTTGGCTCTTAAAGTCGAGTACTCGTTTTGTTCAAGTCGAATTTCAAGTCTTTAATTTCAACTACTTGCAAGTACAAGACAAGTACCAAGTACTAAAATGAAAATAACTACTTGGCGTTGTTGGCTTGTTACTCGTGACTTATTACTTGATATATTACCCGTTTTTGACTTTTAGACAAAAAAATCTCTAAATTATAATCAAATTACTTGTTTATAAAATAAATAAACTAAAGTGATATATTACAGAGAATATTTTAGAGTTTTATTTTAATTTTATATTTATCATATATTGATTTAAAACATTTGAAAAGTAAATAAATATTTTTTTTCTTAAAAATTGTTTCGATTATAGTTATAATTATTTTTTTCTTAAAATCATATTCAATATTTAAGTAGCTAAAATTAATAAATAATTATATAATAATTTATAAAGTAGTTTAGAAGCAACAAGTAGTAAAACGAAACAAGTACTTGCAAGTATACCATTTTTTAGCAAGTACTTGAAAGTGCAAGTACTCATTTTTAATAAACCAAGTACAAGTCCAAATTTTTATTACTCGAACAAGCTAAGTCAAGTACCAAGTACACCAAAAATGGCAAGTACATGGCTTGCGTCCACCCCTAACGAACTTTTCTCTGACTAAATTTTATAGCTTCTTGTATCAGGGTTACTCTCACCAATATATTATGTTTAAAGAATTTTTTTTTCTGAGCAAAACATAATATTGTCAAACCAATTATGTTCTGTTGACCAACTTTTGAAAATTGATGCTTCGCGAACATAATTATTTTTAAAGCATATAATAGCATGTGTGGCTAATTTTTCGTAGAATAGAATATGTTCATTGTTAAATAATTTCCAAAACTATTTATTCGACTCGTGGTTTGTTCTACAAATAAAGGCGGTTGAATTTGGTGTTGCTTGAAAACGTATATTATCGTGATTAGACAATGGAGTTGTATACATCATCAGCTTAAGAATGCTTTACTCCAAGTAACTCTTGATTTAACTAGAACGTAAGAACTCAATAAGATTGTATGTAACTCAATAAAGGACTCATTTTATTAATGCTTAAGAAAATAGCTCAAAACTTAAACTCTCAATCATACAAACTCATAAACCTCTAATTCAAAAACATCACACGCATCTCTATATATATAGAGACTTTGTTTCCTAATCTCATTAGGATAAACTCTATTCTTAATCCTAAATCTCTTAGGATCTCTTTAACTTTATCTCCAAGCTATCTTTGTCATTATCTTTAAGTTTATTGTCAACATTCTCCCCTTTAAGCTTAAAGATGTCTTCTCCAATTTCTTGTACTCCCACCAACTCTCTCATTTCTCCGAACTTGATTCTTCCAAGTGCTTTGGTTAGGAAGTCAGCCTTTTGTTCTGCTCCAGGAATGTGAATCACGTCTATTTGCTCATTCTCCACGCATTCACGGATGAAGTGATACCTTTTATGAATGTGCTTGCTTCTACCATGGAATACTGAGTTCTTTGTGAGTGCTATTACAGATTTGTTGTCGATGTAGATGGTTGTTTTCTCACTCTGTTTCTCTGTTATCTCCTCGAGTAAGTCTTGTAACCAAATTGCCTGTTTAGCTGCCTCTGTTGCTGCCATAAATTCAGCTTCACATGATGATAGTGCTACGGTTTCTTGTTTTTGTGAGCACCAAGTGATTAGGCATCCATTCAGATAGAACAAGTGACCAGTAGTACTTCTTCCATCATCTTCATCAATGTTGTGTCCACTATCGCTATAGCCTACTAGTTCTCTTTGACTGCTTTTCTTGAATACGACTCCAAATGCAGTAGTACCTTTCAGATATCTTAGGACTTGTTTCAGAGCTGCAGCATGAGAGGTTTTAGGTTCATGCATATACCGGCTGAGTAGTCCAACTGCAAAGGAGAGGTCTGGCCGAGTATGTATGAGATATCTTAGACAGCCAATCATGCGTCTATATTCTGTTGCATCGGTGTTTTGTTCTTGAGCTGATTTGGACAGTTTTAGTCCAAAATCCATTGGCGTATGCACTTGATTGCAGTCATCCATCCCTCCTTCGCTTAATATCTTCTCTGCATAACTCTTTTGTCTCAGTGTAATGCCTTCACTACTCTGTTTTACCTCAATGCCTAGATAGTATGTAAGCAAACCCAAGTCACTCATCTCGAATATCTTGGACATCTCTTCCTTGAACTCACCAATCAGTTTCACACTTGTCCCTGTGATAAGAAGATCGTCCACATATACAGCAACAAGTAGTAGATCTTCTCTTTCTCTCTTACGGTATAAAGAAGGTTCCTTTGAGCACTTCTTGAAACCCAAACTGTCAAGAACTCCGTTTAGTTTTTTCATTCCAGGCACGTGGGGCCTATTTTAGGCCATACAGAGCTTTGTGTAGCTTATACACATTGCCTTCGCTTCCACCTACTTCAAAGCCCTCTGGTTGAGCAACATAGACATCTTCTTTTAGTTCACCGTGGAGGAAAGCGGTTTTAACGTCTAGATGATGAATTTCCCAGCCATGTGATGCTGCTAGAGCAATGATGAATCTGACGGTTTCAATGCGAGCAACTGGAGCAAACACCTCTTCAAAATCAATCCCGTGCCTTTGTATATAACCTTTGGCAACAAGTCTGGCTTTGTGCTTGTTTATGCTTCCATATGAGTTCCTTTTAACTTTGAAAACCCACTTCAGTCCTATAGGTTTTGCTCCTCTTGGAAGTTCCGATAGTGTCCAGGTTTTATTCTTCTCAATAGAAGTGATCTCATCTCTGCAGGCATCTCTCCATACTTTTTCAGCAACTGCATCTTTAAAACTCCATGGTTCTTCATCTATGACCAATAGTAAGTGTTCTCCTTCTATCTCTGCAAAATATATATAATCTTCAAGGTATGCTGGTGATTTCTTGGTCCTTGTTGATCTCCTTAGAAGTGTTTCTTCTAGTTCGCTCTCTGCAACATTTGTTGGTACGTTGAAACTGTTTTCTTGATCAGCTGCAACTACTACTTCTTGCTCTGTTTCGTTTTCTTCACATTCTTCTCCCCTCATTCCTTGGTTTCCATATTCTCCAAGTGTAAGCTCAAACATTCCTGGTCTCTGGTCATACTCGTCCGTCTCAGTATCCCACTTCCAACTTTTATCTTCATTAAAAATGACATCTCGACTCACTACTATTCTTCTTGTTGCTGGATCAAGCATTCTGTAGGCTTTGGAACCGGGTTCCGTTCCTAGATGTACTAGTGCTCTAGTTCTGTCATCTAGTTTCTTCACACTAGGACTGTCTATCTTCGTGTATCCAACGCATCCAAAAACTCGTAGGTGACTAACCTTTGGTTTCTTTCCTTTGAACACCTCATATGGAGTTTGATCTTCAAGAACTCTTGTCAAAACTCTGTTTATGATGTAGGTGGCATGTCTCACAGCTTCTCCCCATAGATAGTTAGGTACCATCCTATGCTTCAGTATGCTCTTAGTCATCCCCATTAGAGTTCTGTTTCGCCTCTCCACTACCCCATTTTGTTGAGGGGTGTATGGAGCCGTCATATGTCTTTGTATTCCTGATATTTCACAGAAAATATTGAACTCATTTGACGTAAACTCTCCTCCCCTATCAGTTCTTAATGTCTTGATTTTTTCTCCTGTTTCCTGTTCAACAAGTGCTTTGAATCTTTTGAACTTCTCAAAAGCTTCTCCTTTTTATTTTTAACAGAATCGACCACATATAGCGTGAGTAATCATCGATCAACACAAATATGTACCGGTTCTTTGCAGCAGTGGATGGGGTTATGGGTCCACAAAGATCCCCATGTATTAGCTCAAGTACCTGTGATGCTCGGTATTGTGTTGCTTTAGGAAAACTTTGTCTTGCTTGTTTTCCAAGTAAACATGATTCACAGGTTTCTTTCTCTGGATTGATCTTTGGCATTCATTCAACGAGATCCTTTCTTATCATTGTCTTCATAGTGTCCACTCCAATGTGTCCAAGTCGTGCATGCCATCTTGTGTACTCACTTTCTTCTTTTATCTGTAAGCATTTATCATCTGCAATCTCCATTAGTACTTTGTAGAGTCGGTTTCTAGCTCTATTTGCTTTAGTAATAAGATTTCCATCTTTATTGTGTAAGGTGAGGCAATCTCCTTTCATTCTCATTTCACACCCTGCTTCAGTTGCCTGTCCCAGACTTATTATGTTACTCTTAAGCTCTGGAATGTAATACACATCAGTAAGAGTTCGTTTACTTCCGTTTTCACTGACAAATAGGATAGATCATTTCCCTTTAATATCTATTCTTGAGTCATCACCAAAACGAACTTTTCCTGTTATAGTCTCATCAATCTTGGAGAAGTAGTGTCGGTAACCTGTCATATGGTTACTAGCTCCATTATCAAGGTACCATGTCCTGTTACTGTCCAAGCTTGAATCAAACTCTTGAGGTTTTATTTTTTTTTCGTTTAAGTATACCACCTCATGCATTAGTAACTTATCAGCTTCTTGTGTATCTTCCTTATCTTCTTTAGTCTCATACGCTTCTTGCAACTTAAGGAGTCTGTCTGGACAATTGAAAGCAAAGTGACCATTCTTGTCACATCTGAAACAAGTAATTTTAGACAGATCAACACTGTTGTAGTCTCTGTAAGATCGTCCTCTTCCTCTTCCTCTGCCATAAAATCGTCCTCCTCGACCTCTATTTCTGTAGTCTCCTTGATAATCCTGCGTGGATTGACCTTTTGATGCTTCAGTGTTTGCGTACATAAGTTTTGTTTGATCACTTTGTTTGTCTTGTGTGTCTTCTTCTTCTGCATTAACACGTTCTTCATAGGCTTTCAATCTACCAACTATATCTTCGAAGCCTATTGTATTAAGATCCAAGAGCTGTTCCAGTGATGCAACCATGTGTACAAACTTCTTTCCTGGTAAAGCAGTCAGAAACTTTTTCACCATCTTTGATTCTTCAATAACTTCTCCTAAAGCACCAGATTTCGAAGCAATCTCTGATAACTTGCCTGCGAAGTCATCTACTGTATCTTTCTCTTTCATTCTCAGCCGATCGGATTCTGATTTCAACGTTTGTAGCCTAGCTTCTCTAACTCTATCAGCCCCCATGTTTCTTACTTTGATAGCTTCACATACCTTCTTTCCATTGTTTAGATCTCCAAGTTGTAAAACTAGGGTTTCAGGTATACATGTAAACATCAAAGCAACAGCCATATCATTCTTCTCAGATTCCTCTGTTCCTTCTTCAACTATATCCCATATTTTGTGTACTTTCAAACAGCAGCTTCATCCGAATAGCCCATGCCGTATAATTGGTAGTAGTTAACATCGGACAGCTTATAGATACTGTATTATTGAGTTCTTAAGCACCTGAAGCAACTGTGGTAATGTCTCCCATGTCGTTTGCTTGCTTTGATACCAAATCTTGATTTAACTAGAACGTAAGAACTCAATAAGATTGTATGTAACTCAATAAAGGACTCACTTTATTAATGCTTAAGAAAATAGCTCAAAACTTAAGCTCTCAATCACACAAACTCATAAACCTCTAACTCAAAAACATCACACGCATCTCTATATATATAGAGACTTTGTTTCCTAATCTCATTAGGATAAACTCTATTCTTAATCCTAAATCTCTTAGGATCTTTTTAACTTTATCTCCAAGCTATCTTTGTCATTATCTTTAAGCTTATTGTCAACAGTAACTAGTTATATTCTAATGTTTTTTTATTATAGTATGTAGTTCAAAAAGATTGATAAACGGAATATGAATTTAGGTTAACGTGAAGAATATAATTAAGTGTATATTCTATAAGTTTGTAATATTTTTGTTTTCTATAATTACTATACGATTATTAATCATGTCATTATGATTGATTTTATTTCTATTAATAAATACCTAGAATATTTTGTTATTAGTTTCCTTTTATCCTTTTATCCTTTGTTTTTTATATGTATGTGGATACTCAATCACACAACATTTGCATAACACTTCAATCTTTAAATATTATGTAAATAGTGCAAGATTGAAGCAAATTTAGTGGGTTATAGATCTAATTTGGTACAAGTTAGCCAAATATTGTATAAGCTGATTGAGCACTAATTAGATAATACATCTTTTTCCACTCCAAATAATTAAGGAGACACTGTTGGTTTACTATATATATACAACTCTGATCTCAGTCGAAGAAATCATTTAGTTTTAAACGTTTTGCATATTAGTTTCAAACGGCTGCTCTTGATTTTGTCTCTGATTTTGTGGCCTTCTAAATCTATGTGGAAGGTAAGGGTGAAAATTGTTCGTATGTGGAAACAATATTTCGGTGACGTGAGAGAGACAACATAGATGGTGTTGGTTGCTTCTAAGGTAAGCTCCCTATCATATTTAATCTTGAGTAGATCTCAACACCTTGATAGTATGCCTCCTAATAAATTATTTATATTTCTTATTTAGGGAGACAAGATCCATGCAACTGTGAAGAAAGATCAACTGTCTCAGTTTGATCCTTTTCTCAGTCAAGGTGTTTCAAAACTGATGGTCAATTTCTCCGTAACACACTCAGGTGAATCTTATCGCACAATCAGTCATCCCTATCGAGATGTGTTTATCTCAACAATTCGAGTCCGAGTCTGTGAGGATTTGCCACTACAATTGACGGGCTTAAATCCAGTTACTTTTAAAGCTATTATGATGGTAGTCAAGATCCAGACTGCTTGTTTGGTGAGTATTCTAATATCCCCCTATACATTAAAAGAGAAGTCACTTGGACACGTGTCACTCATACAGGCCTTCTCAGAGAAATTCTGAGAATCTGATTGGTTGATTTATTTCAATTTTCGTTTTATATTTTTTTTTCGCCGTGCAAATGGTATGAGAATCGTGTCTCAAATATTTGGTTACGTTAATTACTTGCCTTATATTATATTCGATAAATCGTATCTCAAATATTTGGTTACGTTAATTACTTGCCTTACATTATATTCGATAACTTGTGAAACAAGTTGGAAATTAAATGCCAAAGATGTCAATCTCATACCATTAGGAAAGTAATTCAATATATATTTTAATTTTCTATTTTTATTTATTTTTTGTTTGGCGTGCAAGTGTTACGATTTATATATGAGAATCGTATATCTAAAATTTAATGTATAGGTTATTTACTTTCCTTACCTTATATTCGATAACTTGCGTGAGAAGTTGGAAATTCAATGCCAAATATGTCAATCTCATACCATTAGGAAAGCTTGACAATATATATACGATGTACTAATGTATGTAGACCGAACGCAAGTTATAAAACAGCTATGGCTACCAGAAAGATTTCTCAGGGACGAGCTCAGGATTCGATGGTAAAGAATGGTGAAATCTGTGTCTTATTATTACCTTTTTCCCCTGATTAAGTACGTACCTCCATAGTTCGATCTCTACGAAAGAATGGTGAAATCTGTGCATACTGTTATTTCCATCCAAAGAAAGAATATGTTGGAGTGTGCCCACTCTGTTTGAACGAGAGGCTTCTGCTTTTAGCTTCAAAGCAGAGATCGTCAAGAACCAAATACTCTTCATCTTCACCAATCATTAGCCTCCCTAAGATCTTCACCTTGAGCTCTCTCTTCAGTCGCCTCGATCTCCGTCACCGCAGGAAATTCCATCCATCCTCCGATCTTGACGTCTCCACAAGCCAAGAAGGTACATATAGCTATAGTATATATGCATATCTCATACGCACAATTTATGTATATACTTCATATATACATTAATGTATTTTGTTCCAATTAAGATAATTCCCTTTTTTCGTTTACACGGTATGATGATGATTTGATGGCTACTGCTAATTATAGTTCTTGAAATTTATGTAAAGATATATTTAGTCTTAATTGCTGTACAAATCAATGAATAATTGAAATTTATTTGTTTTTCTTTGTGTATATATGTTCAGATTCTTTTATATCAATAAAATTCGAAAATGATGGAAACGCGTCGTGGGAGAGGAAAACAGTGTCAGAGCTTTGTGTAGACAACACAAACTCAACATGTAATAAGGAAAAGCAGTCCCTTATAACGAGCAGTACGAGTATCGTAGAGCATCATAGTGTCAAGTCATCTCTCAGGTGGCGCAAACGTATTGGTCATCTTTTCCATGTCATCAAACTCAGATCAGGATGGTCCACCTCTTCTCGTCATGTGGCATCATCCAAGGTCGAAGGAACCAAAGTGAGGAAACAGGGTTGGATGGTGAGGACCTTAACCAGAAGAAAATCCAGGAAAAGTAAAAGTTGAATTTTCATATATTTATTTATTACACCTAAACAAAATATATTTTTTTGGTGTTTAAAAAGGAAAAAAAATATTGCTTCCTTTTTTTAGTTTAATATTTGGTTTGGTCGTTTTGTCAATGATTGATGCCTCTGTTTAAAGAAGAAATATTTTGAAGTTTTTGTTGTTGTCGTAAGTAATGACAATGCTGGGTCATCCATAAACTAAATTGCTGAATTCATTAGATTAGATTTTTTTACAAATAGGTGTATTATAACCTTTTTGTTTCTAAAACAAAGAATTTACATATAATTTCTAAAAAATATGTAAAAGGGACAAGGGGCTTGCCATGCACCATACTTCTTTGTTGGCATGTGGTCTGAATCTGATAAAGCCATTATTTACAGATACAATAAAATTCAGAAATTATTTTATATCGTTCACAGAATGTTATATCGTTCACAGAATTAAAATTCAGAAATTATTTTATATCGTTCACAGAATTAAACATAATACTATTATTCACCTAAAAATAAAAATTACAACATATATACAATACAATTCTAATTACAAAGGATAATATAAAACATGTTACTTCTAAAACTGTACACTATTTATAAGAAGTCTTAGCAAATCCATTAGATGACGAATGAATAATTTTCCTTATAAGAAGTCTTAGCAAATCCATTAGATATTACTTGCGCAAGTCTTACAATAATTAATTTTCCTAAACTTTTTATTCTGAACTTTTTATGTTGATACTGTTTTTGTTAGTTTACATCATTAAGCTTTTATATATACATATTTCATTAGAGCTGACTTTTCTTTTGGTTTAATGCAGATGCCCTATTATAACGATTTCACTACGATGCATGTAAATTTTTTATCTTTCTATATGATTTGATTAATCGTAGATCTATTTGAATTCTAATTCTTACTTCTTTAAATATGTTCATAGGTATTGTCTTTCTATTTAATGATTGTTTGTTAGATCTTAGAAGGAGAAAAATGCTTTCATATGTATTTTTCTATTTTTTTAATTTAGAATTTTAATTTATATGCGCAGACCAACGATTATGACGTTTCCTCTTGTGAATCCATATATACTTAAATCTCTCTTCACATTCATGTTATTCAGAGACATGAACATTACAAATGATCATATCATCCAAAACACGTAAACTACAATGTAAGTTTCATGCTTTGTTACTTTCTCTATGTTTTTTCAAATAATTATTTGCTTATACACTAAAGAAAAAAAATCTTTAATCAATATTTTATTATGAAAGTTAGTATAACTTTTTATACATTTTATCAACTTTGTACTCAAATATGATTTTATACAATTAATCATATTATAAAATGTATATCCTANCTTTCTCTATGTTTTTTCAAATAATTATTTGCTTATACACTAAAGAAAAAAAATCTTTAATCAATATTTTATTATGAAAGTTAGTATAACTTTTTATACATTTTATCAACTTTGTACTCAAATATGATTTTATACAATTAATCATATTATAAAATGTATATCCTATAAATTCATATATGTAAACTATATAGTTCTTTTTGTCATCTTTTTTTTTTGTCATCATAAACTATATAGTTCTATGTCAATTATAATATAACTTTATACAATTTATCACATAATAAATTATGTATATAATTTAGAGTTAGAATATGAGATGTGTAACATTTTTTTTATATATTTCTAATACTAATGTTAGAATTAAATCGGTTATATACAAATTTCTATATTAAACATAAGTGATAAAACATAATTATTATATATTTCTATAGATTTAAAATATATCAAAATCAAAACTATTTATTATTCTTTAATTTTATAACCATATTATAGTATTAGGAAAGATATACCTTGTTGGTAGGCTTTTAATTAGTTAATTCGTTTATTAAACTTGCCTTATTTTATTATCAATTACTTGCGCAAGTTGATATGATGATTACCTTATTGTGCCATCAGTTACTTGTCTTAAATGATATGTTAATTATTGCAAATTTATGACAGTCAATTTTTAATATCTTTCTTTGATTGCTTCATGTTTATTAAAAGGAAACAAATATTACAAGAACCATAAGACTTTATATATCTCAAGAAATTTCTTTACAAGAATTTTTATAACAAATATTTCAGGAACCATAAGACTTAATGATAAAATATGATTATTAATTCGTAATTATTATTTAAATTTGATATATTCTGATTTTTTTATTATACATAATTCTAAACAAAATAATCTTTTTAGGAAGTATTTTTTTTAAATATACATTTAATTGACAAATTTAAAAATTAAATTTTCGTGAAAATATATGTCTATTAAGTAAATTTCTTGTTCTTTTATGATGTAGTTTATTGGTAAATATATACATGTGATATTGCATTAAATGTGTATGTTCTTTATTTTTTAATTAGTTAATTAGAAGATATGATGATTACCTTATTTTGCTATCAATTACTTGCACAAATTTATATGATAATGGTGATTTGAGTTAGAAAAGCCCAAAAGTATTATCCATTTAGAAAACCACAAATATAATGGTGATTTGAGATTTAGAAAAGCCAAAACTATTATCTTTATTATATATATATATATATATATATATATATAAATATATGGATCTTAAAAATGTAATTTACTATATATATACATTTGTTTGTTCTTTCTATTAACGGATAAATAACACAGATGAAATACCGTTTGTAGTTGACTACAAACCATTTTTCAGTCTATTTCAATAGCGATATGCAAATTTAATATTATTTTCGACTCGATAAAATTTAGAAATCTATTAAATTATTTTATATTGTACAATTGCTAAAAAAAATTGACAATTTTTTGCAGGTTTCTATGGGATTATTTTAATTCATAATTGTTCTACTTATTTTATATTACTTATGAATTATATTTATATTTTTATCACATTTTCTTTGGGATCGTGATATCTATGAGATTTTTCTCACATTTTTTAATGTCACTGTCTCCTGTATATTTTTCTTACATTTGTTTTTTAATAGTTAACTTTTATTAAAAACATACTAATGATGTTAATTTTTTTTTACTTTAGTTAACTTTCATTTGTTTTATTCTTATATACTTTTTGTGACTTTTTTATTTTTTTTTTCAGTTTAATATTGAATTTAGTTCACATACTTTATGCGTATATGTTTTAAAACATAATTTTTCTTTAAAAAATTAAGCGACAAAGATCCTAATTAAACCGATCCAAAAACAAACCGAACTGGATATAAATTGAACTAGACATAAACAACACCGAACCAGACTAAATAAGGTTTATTTCAGTTGAAAAAATATATTAAAACCGAACTAAACAAACCAAACCGAAAAAGTAACGATTTCCCACCCCTACTACATCCTAGAGATTTGCGCAAAATTTTTCTCAGCATTGAAACTCTCACTTGTTCTACTAATTCCCACATTTGAACTCAATAGATACTCCTGTCTCAATATTATACTATATTTTTATACCCGCACAGGGGGCGGGTCGGTCACCTAGTTTGTAATTATAAAAATGATTAATTCCATCTAATACTAATATATTATATCCATATTTTGTAGATGTTATCGAAAAAATAAGGAAATGACTCACATTGTTCGGTGAATGGGAAAGATACCCAAAAAGTTGGCTTTGGAACTTCATAATCATGAGTAATGTTCCATGCTTCATATCTTCAGAATTTATAGAGAACTTAAATGTAGTGGTTATAATTGTATATGTTCATACGTGCCTAAATTTTATAATACTCATAGTGTTCAATCATCTTTACCTATCCATCATGGTGTTCCAGTAATATCTGCTTCCATTTATATAGTATTGTATGTAAAAGCATGGCATGTGGCTAAATCTATATCTTCGAGTATGATGTGTTCGCATGCAAGTATGTAAGAGCATAAAGAAAAAAGACACAGAGATTTGTTAATGAGGTTCGTTTCCTACATCCCCGGGACCACGTGCAGAACTTATTCACTAGAAAAGGCCGCAGCAAACCACTGCTATATGGTATCTAGCACACACCCGTGCCTACCACTATAATCTAGAATTACAATGAAAATAAACTACCAACAGATCTGTCCATCTGTCTGGTAGGACGACGTCACACACATCCATGTGCATCTTCAATAAACTCTAAACGCGTGACGGCTTCATCTCACCATCTTGTCTCTTTATACTCCAATAAGCAAAACCCTAGCTCATTAAGCCCATTAATCCTTTTTTAACACATATTTCGTCAGCCAAATATATGGGAATATTCTACTTTATCGCATCTTGATGTTTACCTTTTTATTCTCCGAAGCGTGTGTCACACACCATTATCTGTGTGTTACACAATGGTGTGTGTCACACACCATTATCTGTGTGTTACACAAGTACGCGAACCAAGACTCACAGACTCCAAATTCTTGAGCTTACATTCTCCCCCTTTTTCACTGAATTTTACAACTCAAGCTCACTAATCTTCATCTTGAACTCCCCCTGAATCTAGTACCATCTCCCCTTGCTTGAATGGAAAACTCTGTGAAAAACTTCATGATACTTGTTGGCTCAGAATCAAAATTCACCAGATCTTGGCGTTTTAAGCATAAGTTACACACACCAGAGTGCATCATTCCTTTCACACGATTTGCAGTCCATCTTGAAAACCAGAAAATCCAACGCTCCTCTCATATCTTCATGTTGGTTATCTCAATACAATCACATACATGACTATTCTCATCCTCTCAACTTTTCAGCTAGCCACACATACCATATCCAGGATCTACCCGAAATAAGATGAATCTCTACGAGCACCCGCTCTGATACCAATTGTAAAAGCATGGCATGTGGCTAAATCTATATCTTCGAGTGTGATGTGTTCGCATGCAAGTATGTAAGAGCATAAAGAAAAAAGACACAGAGATTTGTTAACGAGGTTCGTTTCCTACATCCCCGGGACCACGTCCAGAACTTATTCACTAGAAAAGGCCGCAGCAAACCACTGCTATATGGTATCTAGCACACACCCGTGCCTACCACTCTAATCTAGAATCACAATGAAAATACACTACCAACAGATCTGTCCATCTGTCTGGTAGGACGACGTCACACACATCCATGTGCATCTTCAATAAACTCTAAACGCGTGACGGCTTCATCTCACCATCTTGTCTCTTTATACTCCAATAAGCAAAACCCTAGCTCATTAAGCCCATTAATCCTTTTTTTAACACATATTTCGTCAGCCAAATATATGGGAATATTCTACTTTATCGCATCTTGATGTTTCCCTTTTTATTCTCCGAAGCGTGTGTCACATACCATTATCTGTGTGTTACACAATGGTGTGTGTCACACACCATTATCTGTGTGTTACACAAGTACGCGAACCAAGACTCACAGACTCCAAATTCTTGAGCTTACATTGTATAGTAAAAATATTGTTTACTCACGGGTAAAAGATGGTTTAGGTATCAAAAATAGTTTCACGAGAATCAACAAGAAAAAGAAACCAAACATCAGTATGAGAGAGTTGTTTGCCTATCGAATTCAAGTACCCCAAGATGGTTCTCGGGTGTTGCTTCTCTCTAGACATTTATTCCAACAATTCTTGGTGGATGCTTATACAATGACAGAAGCCCATCACCTTTGGTATATTCTGAAAAACAGTCCAACCTACGACCTTGAAATTAAGCAAGTTTGTGACTGCTAGAAAGGATGGTACTTATACTGTTCCTATTGAAGATAAGTAGATTATTCTTCCCTCATCCTTCACTGGTGGGCCAAGGTATATGCATGAATTGTACTTAGAAACAATGTCAATATGCAAATACTTTCGGTTTCCTGATATGTTCATTACATTAACGTATAATCATATATAACTATCTAGATATTTTTAGAAATACAATCTTAGAGCAGAGGATATACCTGAGCTATGTTGTAGGCTATTCATGATAAAGCTTGACAGATTGATGGAAGACCTAAAGAAGAAGGAATTACTTGGTAAAACCGTTTCAGGTGTGTGTAGTTTTTTATATTTTATTTTATTTTTATGATAGTGTAACTATTGATATCCCCTATATATTATTTGAGAATCATTTAAAAAGTTGTAACCTTAAGTTTGTAAGAATTAAAAATAACTCCAATCCTACGTGGCATAGCTCTTTGGCTTCGATTTCAAATCCCAAGGATTCTAGAGCATGTGATATAATGTATAGTTTAAAAATTATATTCTCTAGTAATATAATATTTCGTAGGTTATAGTCGGGCGCATATATCAAATATTTATTGTTTCGCATGCTTTCCTTAAATAAAACCTACAGAATTACCTAATGTGATTAAAATATATATATATATATATGAAAATTAATGATTTTAAACAATAAAGATTTGATAACAATCTGTATACTTTTTTCATTTTTTATTTCTTTATTATTAAAATAAATTACACAATTACATTAATCATATAATAAAAATCTATATTGTTTTTTGTGTATGTTGTATTTCAAATTTTTCAAAATGAGTATAAATTACTAAAATTGTTAAAAGTCCCACATAAACTTTTAAGATCAAGGTTTGAATTTTTTTTTCTATACTAAAATATAATGATTATAAGATGAAGAAATAATTTTAGTTTATATATATTTCATATCATTTTAATTAAACTATACATCGTATGAAAATACATACTTATATTTTGATATTTGCCTTGAACATATATTGAAAAGTTAATATTTTAATTTTTTAAATATGCCATTTTTTTTTAAAATGATAATAAATTATTAAAACTACTAAACATCTCACATTAAAAAAAAATCGTTGGTGTAAAGTTTTGTTACACAAATATGCAAATAATCATAAAATCATATGAGAAGAAACCTCATTTAATAAATATACATATTAAAAGTATGCTATATTACTATGTTTATATCATTTAAATTTAATTATATATCATATACAATATATAAGATTGATTATTTTGATTTATACCCGAATTGTGAATAAACAAGAGTAATAGTTAAATTTATATGCATACGCCAATTTATTACATAATAGTAACTGATTTCTTAGTTATTTAATATATATTTATTATTTTATTATTTATAATATGAAGAAAAATATAAAATAAATAATAATTATAAAATACTTATTGTGCATAAAGTGCAGATCTTAACCTAAGTATGTATCTCTTTAATTATTTTAAATCTTAAGTATTTACTAAATTTCAGGTCAAAACAAACAAAGGAAATGAGAATAAAATTCAAAATAAATATTTATATCGAGTAATAACCAAAATAAAAAAAAAAACATAGCAAGAGAAAAATGGAAGATAAATAGGATTGACATGTGAACGTAACTTCTCATAACCATAATTATTTTTTAAATTGTTGAATCATGATATAAAACTGAGTTAATTTTTAATTTGTTAACTAGATTTGGACCCGCGCAACCGCGCGGGTGTTTGCTTTCGTTTATAGTTAGTTATATAAACATTTGGTTTTCACTTGTAAAGTGGTATATATTATAGTAATCACATTTTACGATATGTATAGTAAATGTTTTTCAAACATAATAATATTATACAATACGTGTTTTAATCAAAAAGATTGTTTCAAATTTTCTATATTATACATATTTTTTTAACATGTGTTTATTTCTTCTTCTATATTTTATTGTTTGTTAGATTAGTATTTCATTTTTAGATAAATTAATATAAATAGAGCTTGATTAAATATTAGTATACTTTAATTTGCAAAGATAATATAAACTTCAAAGAAATTTTTGCTAAAAACTAAACTTATAGCTTCATAAATTAATATTATAAAGAATTTTATTAAAAAGGAAATTTTTAAACAATTTCTGTTTTTAAAACAATATAATTTTAAAAGTTTATCTAGTATATATAGCGTGTAAATTTTGTTAGGGTATATAAATATTCCATATTACGAATCTGTGATTTTTGTTAATATATTGTGGATGCATTTAACTATTATTGACATATTTCCTTATAAATAATAGAAGATTCCTAAACTTATATCTATTGACATATTTTGCGTGACTAAGTTGGAAGGTATGTGGTAATTTACCAAAACCAAATTGTTAAGCATATCTTTGTTATTATAGATATAATTTTTCATAAGATATAATAATGATAAGATTATTAGAGAATTAATGTGACATGACTTTCTAATAATAGTCCATTTTTTAAAAAATCACACATGAAATCAAGTCATGACTTCTGTTTTAATATATAAGATGTTTAATTTTTTTTTAATTCTTTAAATCATAATGCTTATGTTAAATCATGACCATAATTAATTTTAAATTGTTTATTTGTATTTGAAAAACTTAAAATATTGTTTTTAAAAATAATATAAAATTTAACATAATTTTTTATAAAATTATTTAAAAAAATATAATTTGTAAAAAATATAATTTTCTAATATTATTAGACAAATAAATAAATTATATTAAATTAGTTTTGAAACTTTATATACTTTAAATGCAAATATTTTACCAATTGCGTCTTAAAAAACATTAGGGAACTTGCTAATACTCTACCAATTAAGCCCAGTGATACTCCATTTCTTTTCCATCATTCGAACACTTAAAAGTGAAAAAAATATATGAAATTAGATCCATTAAATTCTAAGATTTGATCTACATTTATAATCAAAATTGTTTATGATCCTACGTATAGATAATTATATAAAAATTCCAAAATTCTTAAATTTCAAATACATACAAAAAAAATCATATGTAAATTTTAAATTTGTCAATACTAAAATTTTATATTTTAATTACATATATTCACCATGCGCAAGGCGCAGGTCTTATCCTAGTTCTTATGTAAATCTAAGATGCATATATCGCTGAATATTAACCTGGGTGTTTTTGTCTTAATTTCATAAATCTATACATTAGATTTTTAGAAGCGGGGACTCCCACCTGCTCATATTTTATTGTTCATGAATTCTAAACATAAATTCCTACAACAGAGGATATTGATGGGATCATATCTGCTGTAATTCCAGATAGATATTGTATGAACTAGTAAAGGACATGATGATTCATGGACCATGTGGCATTATTAATAGAGATTCTCTATGTATGAAGCTACTACTTTGGTACAATTCACACATTAATGTAGAATGGTGGAATCAGGCACGTTCTATATATAAACTACTTATTTAAGTACATAAACAAAGGCAAGGAGCGGGTCATTGAAACTGTCAATCAAAAAATAAATAAAGAAACTACTGGAGCAGAAACTGTCATGTCCCCGATCCTGGCTAGGATCGTCTGGATAGACCATGGTGCGAGGAGACGCACCAGTCAGGTCATGTGACCTAAAGACAAGCATATCAAGGTCCAGAAACGTGGTTAAGTACAGGACAGCTCGACCTAGCTCAGGGAGCTCGGGGAAGCTCAGCCCAGCTCGGTCTAGCTACACACTCATTGGTCAGCTAACACCAGCTGAACTGTCATGTTTCTGTTCCTGGAACTTGACATAAGGCCAAGACGTTCAATAGAAACGAGACTGCTTTGGTTCAGATCACGAGAATTGATCATGAATAAGCTGTGATGAAGTGATTGATCAGAATAGATCATGGTAAAGCTTAGCCTTGGTCAAGGAATGGACAAAAGGACTTAGACAGAGAATAAGATGAAGATAAGCAAGCTGGACGAGTAATACGGCAGCTTGGTGAAGTGTTCGGAAAGCTCGATCAGCTGAACGGGTAAGACTCAACTCTGGCCAGCTCACACTGAGTAGAGTCAGCTCAATAAGCTGGACTACTATCTCGCTCAGATGGACCAGCTGGGGATCAGCTCATCTTAGCTAGACTGAGTGTTTGGGTTTTGAGCCATTGGGTCAAGTCTGGGCTGTTACTGGGCCGGTCGGTAGGCCAGGGCTGGCTATGGGCCGATGGGCTGTTGTGGTCGGGCCATGGGCTTGGGTTTGACGTGCCTAGATATGTCTGGAAACTTCCAAGATCCAACAGATGCAATCTGGACCGTTGATTATAATCGATGGCCAAGATTTAATCCGAAAAGATGCTTGTAAGAGATGTGTCCTTTTGGACATGGCCTTTGGTTTCCTATATATAGGAGGGCCTACCAGAGATCACAGGATTCAGTCTTAGACAATGGAAACACGTCCTAAAGAGATCCCCCAATGATAAACGAGGATCCATAGGGATGCCACCAAATGGTGCCATCTAGGGATGCCACCAAAGGGTGCCATCTAATGATGCCACCAAAGGGTGTCTTCTAGGGATACCACCAAAGGGTGCCATCTGGGGATGCCACCAAAGGGTGCCATCTGGGGATGCCACCAAAGGATGCCATCTGGGGATGCCACCAAAGGGTGCCACCAAGGGATGTCACCGAGAGGTGCCATCAAGGAGTGTCATCCTAAGAGGTACGAGCGTATCGTGACCTAAGAGGTACGAACGTATCGTGACCTAAGAGGTACGAACGTATCGTGACCTAGGAGGTACGAGCGTATCGTGACCTAAGAGGTACGAACGTATCGTGACCTAAGAGGTACGAACGTATCGTGACCTAAGAGGTACGAACGTATCGTGACCTAAGAGGTACGAACGTATCGTGACAAAAGAGGTATGAACGTATCGTGACCTAAGAGGTACGGACGTATCTTGATCCAAGAGGTACGAACGTATCGTGATCCAAGAGGTACGTACGTATTGTGACCTAAGAGGTACAAACGTATCGTGACCTAAGAGGTACGAACGTATCGTGATCCAAGAGGTACGTACGTGTCGGGATCCAAGGGATGCGAACGTAACACAACCCAAGGGGTGTGAACGTATCGGGATCCAAGGGATGCGAACATGACGTGATCCAAGGGATGCGAACGGGTCGTGACCAAAAGCGTGTGAATGGTTTGGGTCCGAAAGGGTGTGAATGGTTCGGGTCCGAAAGGGTGCAAATGGTTCGTGTCCGAAAGGGTGCGAATGGTTCGGGTCCGAAAAGGTGCGAATGGTTCGGGTCCGAAAGGATGCGAATGGATCGGGTCCGAAAGGGTGCGAATGGTTCGGGTCCGAAAGGGTGCGAATGGTTCGGGTCCGAAAAGGTGCGAATGATTCGGGTCCGAAAGGATGCGAAGGGATCGGGTCCGAAAGGGTGTGAATGGTTCGNTGGTTCGGGTCCGAAAAGGTGCGAATGATTCGGGTCCGAAAGGATGCGAAGGGATCGGGTCCGAAAGGGTGTGAATGGTTCGGGTCTGAAAGGGTACGAATTGTTCGGGTCCGAAGAGGTGCGATCGATAAAAGGACACCACTTGCATTGTGTAGGGCGTGGACCCACATAGTGGCAATTGGTTGTTAGTTGAGTCAATGCTTGATATAAGGGGTGATGGTCTATCTTGAATAGTGTTGAGTTCATTAACCATAGGCAATGGTTTGAGGGTCAAACAATAATAAGATTGGGGTCATGTCTATATACCAAGATGACCGTGTATGATCTGATCATGGTTGAGAATATCTGATTCATAGATGATGGATCAAGGTGTTGGTTCTAAATTGATAAGAGATGCATTGGTTTAGAAGACAAAGCTGATCGGACATGTTGGAATGTTGTTCCATGGCCGATCATGCAAGAGTGAAGACTTATCAGCTCTGAGTTATGTGGGGTGGTTGGATGAGTGACTTAGGATCTGATGGGCATTGTCAGTCTAGTAGATGGACTTGATTTGATAAGCCGTTGAGGAAAAGGATGATGCATGAGCCGAGAAAGGCCAGATGCATATCATTAACCGTTTGAAGACTTCTCAAAGGTTACTTGGTCTGTGGGGAGAGTTTGGTTGAATGACTAAGTACTTTGGGGAGAGTTTCTACAGATATAAGAGAGCTGGACGAGTAGACGGGAAGCTGGGCGAAGCTACCTCGCAGTTCGATCAGCTGGATGAGAGTACATGGAAGCTCAGGTGAAGTGGTGCAACTTAGCTAGCTGGATGAGCTAGCTATGTCAGCTAGGAGGATGAGCTAGCTAAGTCAGCTAGAAGGAGGATGAGCTAGCTATGACAGTTAAGTTTGACCGATGAGCTAACAAGCTCGGTGGATGTGGCAAAGGTATGATCTAGCAATGATGCTTAGTTCTTGATAGAATGGTTAGGTGAATGCAACCTCGGATTTTGTATGACTTGGTTTGGGTTCAGCATCGACCTTGGAGCTATCTGGTAGTTGAGTATACTGACCAGTAGCTGAGGTGATGTGACCAGACAAGTGTTAGATTGGTTTTAGACCAATGGTTAATTTGATATTATTCCGCTGTGCATAAGTTGAAAGGATCTAAGCTAGGGAATGACTAAGGTAGTCTTGANGTTAGATTGGTTTTAGACCAATGGTTAATTTGATATTATTCCGCTGTGCATAAGTTGAAAGGATCTAAGCTAGGGAATGACTAAGGTAGTCTTGAGCTAGGATCTGAGTTAGCCCTCGCCTATGGGCGATGTTTTAAATAAAGGGCGAAATTTTTAGAGGTTCGGTCAGGGTATGGACCGAGCGACGTGAGGCATCGACTGCGGCCTAGTCGGCCAGATCGGGTCTTACAAGTTGGTATCAGAGCATGCTTGATCCTGTTAAGGACAGTGCTCAAAGATGTTGAGTTCCAAACCAAAATTATTTCTGAAAACTAAGATAACTTGGAACCTTAGCTGCGGTGAGCCAAGTGAGAGTTGAGGTAAGATTGGGTTTCATGCTGTTGAACGGGGAAGTTCGAAGACGAGCCGGCTTAGCCAAGATGCACTCTCCAAGGGCAAGACCCTGAAAACAGAAAGGTTAGTTTATCTAGTTATTTGGAAGTAATAGACGGATTGGACGATGGACGCAATGCAAGATCTTAGTAAGGACGACCTGGACAAGGGAGGTAACATGGACCAGAGAGTGGCGTAGGTTGAAAGAAACGTGCAGCACTCTACTGAGTTTAAGTGTTATTTCTTGGTGGCCGTTCCAAAATAAGTGAGCATACGTTATGTATCTTAGTGTGATGGGGATTGAGGTATATTATAAACACTCTTGTGAATGGTATGGGACATTCATGGAAGTGTGACACTTTGGAGAATGGTATGGGACGTTTTCCAAATGTGTTATCAAACCAAGATCTTACTCACCTAAGAGGGTGGACCAGGTTCGGTAGGCAATCAAGCCTAGTGAAGGACCAGGGTTGGCTTACACGAACGAGTCCAAATTGGATCTAGTCAGGATGGACTATGATCTTGGTATTGATCACAGACATGGTAATGCCTGCGGATCTGGCTTGGAACGAATCGGCCACCTTAGACTTTCATCGAGGGAGGTGCAGTTTGAGAGTGGGTGTAGACCCCCGATCAGGTTCCAGGATTAGTAAACCTGCCTCCTTTTGTGTAGTGGTTTCAGCAGTCCGAGCGGAACGGATGCTAGAGAGAGATTGTGAGGCTTATATAGCCACAATCGCCACTAAGGAGATGGTCGAGGGGTGGTAACCCAGACGGGATGCCGCTGGTCAGTGAGTTTGAGGATGTGTTCGGGCACTGCAGGGCTTTCCTCCTAACAGGGCGGACCCGTTCATAATAGAACTGGAACCAGGGACGGCCCCAATGTCTAAAAGTCCATAAGCCGCATAGCTCCTGCCGAGATGGCCGAGCTAAGGACCAGGGTCGGTATACAATCGAGTCCGGAAAGAGACCAGGGTTGACTTACGCGATCGAGTCCATTTGGGATCTAGTCAGGACTGACTAGGATCGAGATAAAGAAGATCAAGTCCAGTGAGGGATGAGGATCGCAGCACAACCAAGTCGGAGATTGACCTATGGTTGGAATGAGACGGTTGAGTTCCGTAGTGGACCAGAACCTCAATATGATCAAGTCCGGTGGGGGACGAGGATCAGGAGACGACCTACACATAGATAGACCTATGGTCGGAAGACACGGTCGAGTCCTTGAGTGGACCAGGACCAGAATATGATCACGTCCTGAATGGACCAGGATAGAAATATGACAAAGTCCGGTGATGGACAGAAGTCAGGTTGAGACGGTCTAGTCTAGTATGGACTAAGATCGCAATATGGCCAAGTTGTGGTTTGTTTGGAAAGACTACAAGTTGGTATTACTTATACGGAAGTTGATGGGTCCTTGGCTATGGTCGAATAGCCAAGTAAGGATGCCATAAGCAAAAAACAGATGGACCACTTGATAAATTTTGGGATAAGACTCTATCAATTGGGGGAGACTTGTTTAAAGGCTGATCAAGGACGTGATCAGTAAGACAGAGAAGAGGATGAAGGCTGAATACCCAGAGTGGTATGGTCAGTTCATTAAGAAGATACACCTAGACCGGATTCGAGGACGAATCCCTAGTAAGTGGTGGAGACTTGTCATGTCCCCGATCCTGGCTAGCATCGTTTGGATAGACCATGGTGCAAGGAGACGCACCAGTCAGGTCATGTGACCTAAAGACAAGCATATCAAGGTCCAGAAACGTGGTTAAGTACAGGACAGCTCGACCTAGCTCAGGGAGCTCGGGGAAGCTCAGCCCAGCTCGGTCTAGCTACACACTCATTGGTCAGCTAACACCAGCTGAACTGTCATGTTTCTGTTCCTGGAACTTGACATAAGGCCAAGACGTTCAATAGAAACGAGACTGCTTTGGTTCAGATCACGAGAATTGATCATGAATAAGCTGTGATGAAGTGATTGATCAGAATAGATCATGGTAAAGCTTAGCCTTGGTCAAGGAATGGAAAAAAGGACTTAGACAGAGAATAAGATGAAGATAAGCAAGCTGGACGAGTAATACGGCAGCTTGGTGAAGTGTTCGGAAAGCTCGATCAGCTGAACGGGTAAGACTCAGCTCTGGCCAGCTCACACGGAGTAGAGTCAGCTCAATGAGCTGGACTACTAGCTCGCTCAGATGGACCAGCTGGGGATCAGCTCATCTTAGCTAGACTGAGTGTTTGGGTTTTGAGCCATTGGGTCAAGTCTGGGCAGTTACCGGGCCGGTCGGTAGGCCAGGGCTGGCTATGGGCCGATGGGCTGTTGTGGTCGGGCCATGGGCTTGGGTAATCAGTTTGGGCTTGGGTTTGACGTGCCTAGATATGTCTGGAAACTTCCAAGATCCAACAGATGCAATCTGGACCGTTGATTATAATCGATGGCCAAGATTTAATCCGAAAAGATGCTTGGAAGAGATGTGTCCTTTTGGACATGGCCTTTGGTTTCCTATATATAGGAGGGCCGACCAGAGATCAGAGGATTCAGTCTTAGACAATGGACACACGTCCTAAAGAGATCCCCCAATGATAAACGAGGATCCATAGGGATGCCACCAAATGGTGCCATCTAGGGATGCCACCAAAGGGTGCCATCTAATGATGCCACCAAAGGGTGTCTTCTAGGGATGCCACCAAAGGGTGCCATCTGGGGATGCCACCAAAGGGTGCCATCTGGGGATGCCACCAAAGGGTGCCATCAAGGGATGCCACCAAAGGGTGCCATCAAGGGATGTCATCAAGAGGTGCCATCAAGGAGTGTCATCCTAAGAGGTACGAGCGTATCGTGACCTAAGAGGTACGAACGTATCGTGACCTAAGAGGTACGAACGTATCGTGACCTAGGAGGTACGAGCGTATCATGACCTAGGAGGTACGAACGTATCGTGACCTAAGAGGTACGAACGTATCGTGACCTAAGAGGTACGAACGTATCGTGACCTAAGAGGTACGAACGTATCGTGACCTAAGAGGTACGAACGTATCGTGACATAAGAGGTATGAACGTACCGTGACCTAAGAGGTACGAACGTATCTTGATCCAAGAGGTACGAACGTATCGTGATCCAAGAGGTACGTACGTATTGTGACCTAAGAGGTACAAACGTATCGTGACCTAAGAGGTACGAACGTATCGTGATCCAAGAGGTACGTACGTGTCTGGATCCAAGGGATGCGAACGTAACACAACCCAAGGGGTGTGAACGTATCGGGATCCAAGGGATGCGAACATGACGTGATCCAAGGGATGCGAACGGGTCGTGACCAAAAGGGTGTGAATGGTTTGGGTCCGAAAGGGTGTGAATGGTTCGGGTCCGAAAGGATGCGAAGGGATCGGGTCCGAAAGGGTGTGAATGGTTCGGGTCTGAAAGGGTACGAATTGTTCGGGTCCGAAGAGGTGCGATCGATAAAAGGACACCACTTGCATTGTGTAGGGCGTGGACCCACATAGTGGCAATTGGTTGTTAGTTGAGTCAATACTTGATATAAGGGGTGATGGTCTATCTTGAATAGTGTTGAGTTCATTAACCATAAGCAATGATTTGAGGGTCAAACAATAATAAGATTGGGGTCATGTCTATATACCAAGATGACCGTGTATGATCTGATCATGGTTGAGAATATCTGATTCATAGATGATGGATCAAGGTGTTGGTTCTAAATTGATAAGAGATGCATTGGTTTAGAAGACAAAGCTGATCGGACATGTTGGAATGTTGTTCTATGGCCGATCATGCTAGAGTGAAGACTTATCAGCTCTGAGTCATGTGGGGTGGTTGGATGAGTGACTTAGGATCTGATGGGCATTGTCAGTCTAGTAGATGGACTTGATTTGATAAGCCGTTGAGGCAAAAGGATGATGTATGAGCCGAGAAAGGCCAGATGCATATCATTAACCGGTTGAAGACTTCTCAAAGGTTACTTGGTCTGTGGGGAGAGTTTGGTTGAATGACTAAGTACTTTGGGGAGAGTTTGTACAGATATAAGAGAGCTGGACGAGTAGACGGGAAGCTGGGCGAAGCTACCTCGCAGCTCGATCAGCTGGATGAGAGTACATGGAAGCTCAGGTGAAGTGGTGCAACTTAGCTAGCTGGATGAGCTAGCTATGTCAGCTAGGAGGAGGAGCTAGCTAAGTCAGCTAGAAGGAGGATGAGCTAGCTATGACAGTTAAGTTTGACCGATGAGCTAACAATCTCCGTGGATGTGGCAAAGGTATGATCTAGCAACGTTGCTTAGTTCTAGATAGAATGGTTAGGTGAATGCAACCTCGGATTTTGTATGACTTGGTTTGGGTTCAGCATCGACCTTGGAGCTATCTGGTAGTTGAGTATACTGACCAGTAGCTGAGGTGATGTGACCAGACAAGTGTTAGATTGGTTTTAGACCAATGGTTAATTTTATATTATTCCGCTGTGCATAAGTTGAAAGGATCTAAGCTAGGGAATGACTAAGGTAGTCTTGAGCTAGGATCTGAGTTAGCCCTCGCCTATGGACGATGTTTTAAATAAAGGGTGAAATTTTTAGAGGTTCGGTCAGGGTATAGACCGAGCGACGTGAGGCATCGACTGCGGCCTAGTCGGCCGGATCGGGTCTTACAGAAACTATTCAAGACGGGAACCTACATCATGGAGACAACATACCCAAAGAAGGAGTTGACATTAATTGAGCAGATGCCAAGTATAAGTTGATTAAATTAAAAAAATAATTATTTTGATGCCAGGTATAAGTACAAACAGACTTTGGATTTAAGTTGTCTTTTTTTCAAAGATAATTATATTCAACCTATGGACTACCTTTTGTAGATATATCTCTGCATGCGAATCGAGCTCGAAATGTTTTTCTTCCTAACTCAATATCGAAGCACACCAGTGGAGAAGCTAACACTCCATCTAGAAGGAGAACACCCTGTTACTTACAAGAATGGAAACACATTGGAAAATGTGTTGGCTCAAGCGCAAACATCTGGACTATATTTTAGCTTGGTTCGACTGTTGTGAAATATACACAGAAGCAAGAGAGATAACTTACCCAGAGATTCCAACTAAATTTGTGTATGGTGGGAAGCTAAAAGTGTGGAATCAAAGAACGAAACGGTTTGAAACTGATAATAGGTTGGCTCTTGTTTCTCCCTCTGGACAACTTTATTTGCTGAGGGTCTTAATAAACAAAGGTAAAGGGTCGACGTTCGTACGATGATATTAAGATAGTAACTGGTACTGTTCTACTGGGTTACGAGGACGCATGTTAACTTGGTTTGTTAGATTATGATAAGGAATATATTGAAGGCTTAAGGAGATGAGGTTTTCGTCTCCTGTTTTCGATGATTATTATCTGGTAGTTTATCTATGCCTGAACTGGTTTGGGAAACCACTACATTTATACTATCAGAAGACGTTCTATATAATGAACGTAAAAGGCATCAAAATCCAGGTATATCAATAATCTATTTCGTTACGTAGTTTAGGCATTTATTTACTGAAATTATCTAGCGTTTTTTGTTTCTTATTCTATTAGGATTTGTGATTAGTGATGAAGAAGTTCTGAATGCCACATTAGTCTTGATAGAGAATATATTGTGCAGTAAGAATAGTTCTTTGCAAAGATGAGACACAATGCGAAAACTCGTTTATAATGAGAAGTTGGTACTTGACAACCAACTATTACAAGATGAGCATAACTAGCCGAGAAAAGAACTGCGAGTTAAGCACGACGAATGGCTTGGTCAGTTGACAGACGAGCAAAGGTCAGGGTATGACCAGATATTAGGTGTTTTCAGCTGCAAAATAGTTTTTTTTGTGTTTATGGGTTTGGTTTGGACTGGAAATAATTTTTATGGAATATTTTATCAGCAGCTATCCGAGCAAGAGGTGATATTGTACTGAATATTGCATCCAGAAGTATAGCTACATTATTGCTACTTGGTGGAAGAACAGCTCATTCAAGGTTTGGCATTCCTCTAAATCTTGATTAGTTCTCTACTTACAAAATAGAACCAGGGAGCGATAAGGCTGAATTATTGGCTAGAGCTTCTCTTATTATTTGGGAAGAATCACCTATGATGCATAAGTATTGCTTTGAAGCGCTTGATTGTAGTTTATGTGACATTATTAGACCACATATGACATACCACTTTGAGGAAAAGTTGTGGTTTTGGTGGTGATTTCAGAAAAATTCTACTTGTTATTCAAATAAGAAATAGAGCTGATATAGTTATGGATACTATGAACTCTTCTTATCTTTGGAAGCATTTTAAAGATCAACGAAGAACATGAGACTTTTCTCGAAAACAGATGTTCGAAGCTGAAGAGATAAATCAATTTTCTGACTGGATGTTGGCTTTAGGAGATGGAATGACTAATGAGCCAAATGATGGAGAATGCATTATTGATATTCCTAAAGATCTCTTGGTTTCTCAGTGCGGTGATTCTATTGAGTCTATTGTCTCCAAAGTCTATGGTGATTCATTCAAAGACTCCAAAGATCCAGCTTTTTTTTTTAAGAAAGAGCGATTTTGGCTCCCATTAATGAAAAAGTTGATGTTATTAACAACTATATGCTTGATCTTATCTAACATGTATAGTGTTAAATTTATTTGTTCTATTATATTACTTTTGTTGGCTTTACATATTTTTATTCTTCTCTGTTAAAATTTTCATTGGTTGTTTTTATCTTATCTAGGTGAGGAAATTAGTTATCTAAGCTCTGAGTATTGACCCAACTGATGTGAAATCAAAAGATGACTCCATGTTTTCTCCAGAATTTCTGAATAGTATCAAGTCATCTGGACTACCTAATCATGCTCTAAGTCTGAAGATTGGTACATCCATAATGATCCTTAAGAATAATGATCCAAACGATGGTTTATGCAATGAGACAAGGTTGCAGATTACTCAACTGGCTAATCATATTCTAGAAGCCAAAATTATCACTAGAACTAGAGTTGGAGAGAAGGTCTTCTTACATCAAGTGTTACTTACACCAACAGATTCTTATCTTCCTTTCAACATAAGACTTAGGCAATTTCCTTTAAAAGTTGCATTGGCAATGACAATCAATAAGAGCCAGAGCCAATCACTTGAAAGAGCGAGTTTATTTCTACCTAAACCTCTGTATTTTCACATGGTCAATTGTATGTGGCTGTGTACCGAAAGGGTTTGAAGATTATCGTAACTGACAAACATGGGAACCCAGAAGACTCAACCATGTATGTAGTCTACAAAGAAGTTTTTCAGAATTTGTTGGAAAGTGATTGTACTCAGCATTGAGAAAGAAGGTATGTAATTGGTATTGAAACTTTATATTTTTTGGTAAAGTTAATTAGGAAATGTTTAGTGAGATTTTTTATATTCTAGTTAGTACAAATAAGCATAGTTTATGATTTGCACCTACCAGTGATTAGCTAAAATGAGAAGGTATGATCTTCAGTAGTTTCAGTGTAATTAAATAGTGAAAATAATTTCGTCATGTTTAGGTTACATAATGCCTAACATAAAACATATAACACTGTAATATGTTGTTTAACCATTAATCCAACCACCTAAATTATTTCCAGAATTTTTCAAGAGAAATATCATCTAACGTGCATTTTTGTAAACCTAATAAGTCTGATTAATCTTTCAAATATACAGTTGGATTATAACACATATACTAGATCATATTTTTCAATTAAACTTCTCCTTTACTACCAAAATTATCAAATATTCAAATATTTTTTATTATTAAAATCGTAATTTACGTTGAGTTGAAATTTTAACCATTTTTTTAATGTGGAGACTCCACTAAAGCAGTACCTGCAATTACACTTTGAATCCATTTTGTTCCTTTTATCAATATTTTTACCATTCTTACCTCCGAATTAATGAAGGATCAATCATTATGATCACTTAATTTGTTAAACAGTATCTATGTTGTAGTATTATTTAATCAAATACATGCTTGAAACAAAATTTATTTTTGTTTACTAATGGTTCTATACAACATAATCGAATAGAAAAATAGTTAGAGATTTATCTTACAAGCCTTTCAACACACTACATGTTGTTTTCATTGTGATCAGTAGATAGAAACTACTAGCATTTTCTTCTAGATGAAAAGCATTTACCTTAAAAAAACCTGAGTAATTAGTGTCAGTGCACCTAAAGAGACTTCTAATTTGCATCACACCTTCAATTTTAGAAACCATGATCGCTGACCTTTTTACCCCTACTAGCTATGGTCTCCTATAGCTCAGACCCTTTGCATTTTGTGTCAGTGGAATGATCCTTTACACTACATTTCTCCAAAAGCATACAAAACAGTGTGATTTTTGTATCTTTGTTTCAAATTTGAGCATCAAAGAGTTGCAATTCAAAATTTTCCAACCAACCTATTTTGGTATTCTCTCCCAATTGTTCTTTAAGCCTTCAGTTGTCGTTTCATTCGACCATTTCCATCTTTAAAAGCAAACTCTCGAATCCAAGTTACAATCTTGAGACTCTACAATCTTCACCAAAATCTCTAAAATTGACCTAGTTCCTTCATCTAAATCCCGAAAATGACCTAGTACCTTCATAAAATATGTAGGCGGTTGTAGAGAAACTCACCAACTGCTTTTGAAGGAGGAGAAGAATAAAAGAAAACAGGTATGAGCTCTCTTTCTCTTCTCTCTTGTCATGTTTGTATACTCTTCCATTAGTTATTATTGCTTGTCTTCGGCTAGAGATGGTGATGGCGTTTCTAGTTCAAAGATCGTAAATGATGAGTATCCGCATTGGAGGAATGGAACCTCCACCATTGGGTTAAGAGGACGTTCATGTCTTGGCCGTCAATGACATCATTGTTAATCAGATTGTCATCAAGAGATGATGTGAAGGTTGTTGTATACCATGTTATCAGATAATAATAGTATTAGCGTTGAGCTTGTCTATTAAAAAATAACATTGGTAATTTCTTGTTATATTATTGTGAAAATTTGAAGAATTTTGCTGACCACTAGCATTTTGTTTTTCTATAGCATATATCTAAGCTTGTTAACTGTTAACTCAAAGTGATGAGTGAAGGGATGAACCTAGCTATTATAGTTTAATAGTAAATTTAGACGCTAATATCATTTATAGCATCTAATATTCAAGGTTAACATTTTATTTTTAACTACATAAGACTTGTTTTTCATACGCTATTTACCGATACTTATTTGTGTTATCGGCTATTAAAAATTTTCTATGCAACTTTTTGGTATATTGGTGACAAGAGTGAGATAAGGAATATAAGATCAGTAAAAGATTAATGATGATAACATAGTGATTGTATTTGGAAAAAAAAATTAAATGTTTAAAAAAAAGATAAAACATTAAAATTTTGATGATATCAAATAAATCTTGATCTTTTTTTTATGAAATAGCAATTAGCCCCAAAATGTTATCTGATAAATGTTATTTTACCAAAAACAGGTTTGGTTAACCAATACATATTTTTTTACCAAAGAATTTATATGAAACAAGTCCACATTGATCTCCCACCCACTCTATATCCCTATAAACCATTACAATGCTCATTTTCCACTTTATTATTTAGCACAACCATAATTTATTTACTCATTATATACCATGTTATCATATAATAATGATGTTAGCGTTGTAACTAATCTATTAACAAATAGTTTAGTTATCTAATAAATGATGTTTTACCAGAAACATGTTTGGTTAACTGATACATAATTTGTTACCAAAGAATTGTTAAATGGTTTGTATGGTGTACCAAAAACTTGTCGCTAATTAGTACATGATTTTTGTAACTGATAAAGAATTTTATAAATTATTCAGTTTCTAAATTATTGGAAAATTGATTTGTTAACTGATAAATTGGTTGATAAATAGTTTATGAGTTAATACGTTCTTGGTTAAATGGTTTATTATCTGATACATGGATTGTTATCTAATACGAGTTTTGTTAACATAAGAAGTACAAAACTCTTCTTTACTCAACAGACCGTCGTCTGCATCGCCTTTACCTGCAGACCTACTCCTCAGAACACTCCCCACCAAATCCATGTATCTCTGCAGTCAGACACGCTTGGTAAGGGTGCAGATTCTGTTTCGTGTAAAAGGAAATGTAAATTTTTCCCTTTTATGTCAACATGATACACTTTTTTCCCTTTTTCATGGAAATTTGACTAATTTACACCTCTAATGGTTGTATTTCACTTAATCTCTCAAAAACCTTATATTGGACAACATTAATACCTCTTACAAGTTAAATATTGAGATTTTATAGTATTGCATGAAAGGAAACATATATATTATTTGCTTGCAAAAGAAGATGAATAGAATATATGAACATTAATATCTGATCACCTTGGTACAAATTTTATTGATTAAGAAATATAAAAAGGAAGTTGATTTATATTTTTCTCCAGTTATCCTCTACCACTTTTACCTTTTGATTGTATATGGTAATGGTATAATAATGATTAACATTATATATAGTATATATTGAGCATATGCACATCAAAGCAAAGAAAATATATTATTCTTACATTGATGTTGACATGGGTAGTCATACATTATTGGATGAATTAAGTCTTTTCAAACATTTGCTTCCAGTCCGTGTTAAGGTTATCTATAATCGGAGGGCATAATTGGATTAAGGTTCCAGAAATCAAAACTGATATAGAAGATGAGAAAGTGAGATTTATAGATTCTAAAAATTTACAGAAATATTTTTGTGATTCCATATTTTAATCATGATCAGGTGGATTCAATCATGTGAATAACATTGATAGATTTTCCAAAATTGTGTTTGAGCCCAGTGAGTTTCTAAAATCGATGCTTTCCGATTGAAGTAGTGCATTTTGTTTAATGAGTTCGGTAAATAACTGTGTATATATATATATATATACCTCAACAAGTGCATGAATCCTATAAAACAAAAAAAAATAGATTATATATGACTAGTATAACTGGTACACATAATACGACGGAGAGAAAAATATGTATGACTGGTATAAATGATAAAAATAAGTTATTTTATTATTTTGTAGTTGTACCAGTTTTGAGTTGTACTAGGTTGAATGTAGTTTTACTTTGACAGCTAAAATAAAAAACTTAGTTGTACCATACATAAAATATAATTATATCAGTTGTACCACTTGTTTATGTATTTATACTATATTTTACATCTTTTAGATTCATATTTTTTTAAACTAGGATCAATGTATGTTTTTTCAAAAATATTGTAAAGTAAGTAAACAAACCTTAAAAATATAAGGTAGATTATGTAAACTTATGTGATGGTATAATAATTGGCCAAAAAATTTGAAAATTTGAAAATATTAGGATAAACTTTCTAACCACTTATCAATTTAGATATTCTATTCTTGTTTCATATGGAATATCCATTTGATTTTGTCAAATTATGAAATAACCCAATCTCGTATATAATGAGAAGTCGTATTATTATACCTAAAGTTATGTGCCTTATATATAACTAAGTTGTTCTTGTTATATTAGTAATATGATATTGGTATATATTGAAAAGTTGGTGGAGTTATAACATAAATACAAATAAACATATTATCACGTAATTGTACCACTAGTTTGATTTGGAAAGTCAAAAGATGAAATAATGTAAATTTGATATATAATTATCTGTCACACAATCGAAACGTTTTAACTACATAAGAAATTAAGAACAAGATATCCAAATCTATACGTTTACAAGGTCTAAACTTACTCTTCCTAGTAAAAACCAATACAACTCTATGTCATCATATGTTTTTTAATTCATTACCAAGAAACACGAATAGGGGAATAAGAAACAAAACATAAAATAAAATTTAGAATCTGTAAATTATATAGTTAATGAAATCTGCAGTTTTGCTAATATAACTTATAAGTTAAAAGGAAGAGACTGGAGAGAAGGATAATAATGTATTTTTGGGTTGGCTCTCTTTTTTATTTTCAGGTGACATCCTGCGGAAAATATGGAATATTTTAGAGAAGTTATATTGATCAAACTTACAACTTTGAACAAAGAAATTTACAGATGGTGGAAGCTAAAAATGGAAGCGGCAATCAAGAGCATAGGAGAAAATCCTTAAGCCAGCACTGAAGAAGGTTGGGCTCCGCCTACTACCATAGACACAGTAGGTCATAATTTCGAAAACAAAAAAAAGAAGTGACTGATGAAGAAAAAATCTTAGCCAAGTGAAATTCAGATGCGCTGAGTGAAATCTTCAAATATGTCGAAGTAAAAAAATTCGAGCTGATACAGAGTTGCAGGTCTGTTAAAGCACCATGGTAAATACATTAAACTGTCTTTGAAGGAACCATCACAATCAAAAGAAGAATACTCAACTTAGTAACGCATAATTTGAAAAACTCATAATTGAAGAACATGAATTTGTCGATAAATCTGGTGCAAAATATGTGTTATTGCTAATGAAGTGGACCTGTTAGGAAATAAATACAAAGAAAAAAAATATTCAAGAATTGTTAAGATGTTGATGTAACATCCCGGTTTTTGTATACGGTAGTGTATGTTAAAAAACTTGCAAAAGTTTATTTGATTTTCTATGTCATTAAAGTACACTTATCTTTTGAGTTACACATTAAGAAAATATTTCAAAGTTAAGTGTGCTTGAGCTGAAGTACTTTAATAATGGGTGACCTATCAGAATGGATTCATGATAATGTGTGAGTAAGATCAAAGCACATGAAAATATCATGTGATGATTATAGGGTTAGTAAACAAGTCTTTACAAACCTCTAAAGATTAATGCAGCGACTGCAGCCAGATGGTGGGACTCACAGGCGAGTTATCAGGACTGGAATGATATGCTCAAAATATCCCAAGCAGCTCTCAGGCCCCAGGCTGGATGTCATTCATATGGATCTCGTTGGTCAGATGCAAGTGGAGAAGATAGCAGGAAAATGTATGTCTTTTTACTTGTCAATATGGATAAGATTCATCAATGAAAAATCTGAGATTGTAGAAATTATCTGAATTTGGACATTAAAGATTATAAATTAACAACGAACCAACATAAAAACCATCATAAGTGATCAAGGAGGTGAATTTCAGAAGGGGATTATAGTAAAATTGTGAGAATGAAACTATTAAGCATCCGTTTTCAGCACCACAAACACCACAAGAGAATTGTGCTTTTGAGAGAAGAACATAAAGGTTCAAGAAATGTATTGTGCTATGATGCATGAAATAAAGTTACATATACGATAATGGGCACATACAATCAACACAACATGTTATCTATAAACATACTGTATATACGAGAGGGTGGACAATCTATTTCTCCCAGAGAACTATTATATAGCATTGAATTCTCACCTAACTATGATCTCGTGTTATTTTTCCCTGAATTAAAGTTATAAACTTATTTTCCCCAAATCATAAGTTATAAACTTAGTTCTCCATGAACCAATAATTCGAAACTTAATAAATCATAGACCAACATTTTTATTGGCATGTTATTAACCAACCACTTTTAAACCAGCTTAACCAATTCAAAACTAATTTTATTCAAAAATTGATCCATATAGAGAGTTCAATCAACAAAACTAATTTGCATAAAATAAAACTAATTCTTCAACATGTGTATCCAATCTCTGACACCTACTCTTCTACATACTCCTTCTACAATCATCTGTGAGGAGTAACCTCAACCTCATTGCAATTTTTCAGTCCTCCACCGCCTTCAAACTCAACTCCACTGCTCTCACATCTCTCTCTTCTGCTGCCAGATCCAACCGAGGTCGTAACAGTATGTGAGATGGACGAGAACATCATAGATTAGGGATATGAGAGATGAGTCGAACTCATGATGTAATTTGAGCGAGCAGCTAGACTGTTATTAAAGCTCGTAGATTTTTGTTCTTATGCCATTTGACAATGAAGAAATTTGACTGGATGTGAGAAACAATATAGATATTACTTCATTTTCTCCCTAATGCTTGTCTCCGGTCAACGGGTTTGAAGAAAGAAGAGTTTGTCTGAGAATCATTTTTGTATGAATCAATTATATGGTTTACATAAGGTTATTGAGATCAAGAAGATGTGTTGATGTTGATGAATCAAATTTTTCTGGGAATATCTTTTTTGTTGAATCCATTTCTAACTAAAATTAGAGCTTTTATTGGTTAAGCTGGTTTAAATTTTTTTTGTTAAAAATTTACCAATAAAAATCATGGCTTATGGGTCATTAAGTTTCAAATTATTGGTCCGGGGAGAAATAAGCTTACAACTTAGGTTTTAGGGAGAAATAAGTTTATAATTTTAAATTCAAGGGAAAATAGCACGAGGTCATAGTTTGGTGGGTATCTGATGCTATATGACAGTTCTCGTTGGCAAATAGATCGTTCACTCTATACGAGAAGACAAGCCAAAACAGCCTATAAGTTATGGAAGGGAAAACTCTCTTCATCAGCTACTTTCATACTGTTGGATGTGTTTGTTAAATTCTGACTGATAAGGACCAACTTAAAAATTTTGATTCCAAAAATGATGAAATAATCTTTTTGGATACTCATAGAACAGTTCAACTTTCAGAGTCTACAATAAAAGATCACAAAGGATTGTTGAATCAACGAATGATGTGTTTGATGATTATGTTTCAGCAGAGGTACATCTCGAAGAAAATGAACTAAGAGAGAAACAAAATAACTAATGTATTGAAACAAGTAAGGAAAGATCCACTCAAATCAAGGATGGAGACATGGTTTAGACCAATAAGGCAGTCAAGCTCACAAAAATCACTTTCAATCAATATATAATTGGCAAACCTCTTTTCTTTAACCGTTGATGTACATTTTATTATAGGAAAAACAATTACATTCAATGGTTGATTTTCTTTCTAACTCTACTCTAACATTACCGTTTCATTAGGAATCCGAGTATGAAATCATAATTTCACTTAAATAAGAGTCGCGTTCATTCTTTAAAAAGTTGCTTGTTTTCTGAAACTTAGTTATTGAACCCTTTCATTGAATATTTTTAGTAACCGAAAAGTTGTGTATTACAAGAAACTTAAACATTGAACCCCTTCAGTATAAATACCTTTTAAATATTCGATCACCTAAGCAGAAGACATGTTCATCATTATAGATTTGTGTATTTTAAGAAAATTAACCATTGTACCCTTTCATGATAAAAAGAATTGTATAGATTAACAAATATATAAAATATATTTTTGGTCAACATAAAAGGTCTCTTTAATCAGAAATATATCTTTTACATTAGGTGAACATGTCATCAACAAAGAGGTATGGGCATATTAGAGCATCTGCAGCAATAAGAACGTATTTCATCGTCTCTCACAACAATTAAATTGATATAATAATTAAAAGTAAACAAAAAAAAATATTAGACCAATCAAAAGATGAAAAATATAAAGAGTCTCTTCTAAAAGTGTCAGGACCTCTTTCATACTTAATTTATACTCTCTTGCAGCAGAGGGATGTTTTTCCCAAATTTATACTCTCTTTCCTACTTTTAAAATTTATCTAATTATTTTATTATCTAGAGATTCTTAAATTTGTAACCGATGCGGATGGCCTCATGATCTAAGAGGTATGAACATATCATGATTTAAGATATATGAACGTGTTATAACCTAAGAGGTCTGAACATATCATGATTTATGGTTCGTGATTTCGACTCTTCTGTTGAAATCGTATCAGCTAACGAATGAATAGAAATTCAGATTCAAGATGAAGAAGTTTCCTCAAATATAGAGAACAAATATGGAGAAGGAAACAATTGTGGCATGTATAGAAGTAAAGAGAAAATCATTTTCGAGTTGTTGATGTTATCATAGTTAGCTTAAATGTCAACCTACATGTTTTAAAGTTTCAATCACAAATATAATGCACTTGTCTTTAAGAGTTGATTCAGAAACACACCTATCCAGGAAGCAAAAGACTAAGGAAGTACTAATGGAGACGCAAGTATCAAACGGCTTACGTTTACATAAGCAACCAGAAGTTCACTGACATGAAAGATTTCTTGTCTCAACTAAGCATTCAGTTACTTCTGAGCATAAAATGCATAAAATTGTTTGCCAAGCTACTGGTATAATGCATTTGACTCTAGAGTCAGATGTTAAGACAGGTTGAAGAGCTGAGAGTGTTTGGAGCAAAAGATTCATCAAGGAGAAACCCCCGAACCAAACACCGTCTCCACTTACCAGAGGCGGATCTACAGTGTAGAAAGGGGTGTCAGCTAACGCAGGTTAAATTTAAAATTTTGATTTGTAAGCTGTGTTTAATAGTGAACCATAGCTCAGATGGTTATGTCTTTCTACCTTTGACACCCCTTTCTTGAGGTCGAACTCCCTCCTTATCCTAATTTTTCCTCTTTAGTTTTAAGTAAGATCTTTCTTATCCTAGGCTCATTTAAATTATGACCCAGAGAAAATATTTTTCTGGGTCTGCCACTGCAACCTACCATTCCCAACAAAATATGAAAGAACACCACATGTTGTCCCTAGGTAAGTCAACTTATTACTCCACTTGTCTATAAAAATACACTAGTTGACTTGTTATAACTGAAATGCTGTGAAGGATCTATGGTTTCGCTTCATTGTTCAACACCACAACTAATGCCAGAATGTACTAAAACTACTACAAGAACCATGGAACCAAATTTTTGCCTTCTTTTAGAGAACACATAACGCAATTTTGTCTTGTATAAAGAGTTGAGATTCTTTTGGGTTATAAAGAAGTAAACTTCAAAGAAGGTCCACCCAATAAGGATTTGTTACGAGGATCATAAAACCCAAAGATAGCCAGCCCCAAGGCTACCAAAGAAGTGAAGATCCATCAATTCATAAAGAAATGTAATTGCCCCTACCATAGCATAGGAGTGATCTTATCTTCTCAAAGGAGATGTACATGATATACCAAACATCCCCAAACCGACACCATATCATGGTTAGACTTTAAACTCCCAAATATGAATGAAACTAAACTTACTTTCTCACTGTGAAGATTGTACTTAGAGGTTGAAACTTATTCAATAGGGAGGGTACGGTGATGAAATCAAAACCATGGTTAGACATTATTTTCTTGATCTTAGCTTTTTCAACCAAAACAAAATCTAAAATTATTACTCATCATGCTGAAATTTCATCAAAACATTATTAAAGTGATCTAATATAAATAAAATAATGATTCTTCAATGTTCTTCTGAATTTAATAGGTTATTTAAGAATGCCATTGATTTCAGATTATACTAGTTCATCTTGCATTTACCTTTTTGTTTTGTTTTGTTTTGTTTTATTTTCAGCAACACTGTATACAAATGCAAAAATTAGAATAATATACTTATAGTGAAAAACAGAACAATACATTTTTTTTGTCATCAAAAGATAAATACAACACAAGACAATGATCTCTTTAAAATTGTTTTAGTTTTTTTTTTACTGAATCCTTAATTGTTGAAGTTAGAGATAATAGAAGGGAGAGTATTAGAATCCAACAATAAACCTCTTGTTTGTTAAAATACAGGCAAAATATCAGGATTCAATATAAAAATTGGGAAAATGATAACTAGTAGTAAAAACGTAAGAAATTGACATTAGAAAAGGAAAATACAACCGAAATTGTTGAAATTCTGGGAGAAACTAGTGTTCTAACAAAAACTAGCCATGGAAAAAGAAAGAAGAGAAAGATGAAGTGTACTAAATTCTTAACTAAAGACATTAATATACAAAAGGAAATTATTTGATTTATTTTATATGATTAATAGTATCATTTAATGAAAGAATATATAAAAACGAAAACTAAGGCTGTCAAATGTCAACATAGGAATAAAATCAATTAGATTCTTTTAATTAAAATAAAAAAAGAACTGAAAAAAAGAAAACAAAGATAATGCATACAATTTGAACTGGGTATTCCTGAGTAAAAAACCTGAAGAACACAAGCAACTAGACCAATCCTACTATATATTAAATGAGAAGTCACTTTATTGATTTTTGCTTAGGTGTCATTCATAGATGAAGTTTAGAATTAATTCTCTTAATTTGATTGGTTGTTGGTATTTGAATTTTTATTTACTTAATTAAAGATTTTAAAAGGAAACTAATAATAGAATTACCTTATCTAACTATCTTACCTAATAAACAACCAAACATCTTAACATAAACAAATTAACATAATTTATTCATTCAAGCAATTTATTATCATAGATTACATTATATAAATTATTTAAATATAAACGGATATTTGCAAATCTTAGTTTCTCCGACAAAAATGATGATCCAAAAATATAAAAATATGTTATATTTTTTAGTGAATACAATAATAAATATAAACCTAATAATAATTATATCCACTATATACATATATTCTAAAAATATATCAAATAAATGTAAAATATTCAAATATATAATTAAAAAAATCAATCATTTTCAATGACAAAATGGTATTATAGTTGAATTATATTAATACGAGACTAGAGTTATTCTATTCATATAGCTTTGAGTATAATAAAATTGGCAAGTTAATTTTTAATAATAAAAAATAGACATAAATAAAAAACATGAGTGAATAATAATAAAACATTTTGTTGTATTCTTCGTGATTTTATATTTGTTCCTACATCATTTTTATTTGTAAACTAATTAGTTTTAGGTGTTTATACAACATAAAAATTTTGATCAAAGAAGATAAATATAAATGATAAGTTATAAATTTATTACTTTCAAAAATACAAAATATAACGTAAATAAAATTTAAAATAAAATTATTTTAAAATAATGATAAGTATTTTTGCGGTATAATAATTTTCTTAAAATGTATGATAACAAAGTTATAACAAAATTTATACTAATAGAAACATGTTATTTTGATATATCTATGCCTAATGACATCACATTATTTAAAAATTTAGATATTTTTAGGATATATAATTAGTTAATCATTTTTTTTTTGAAATAAAATAAATCAGATTTACTTAAAATAGGTGTGTATTGAAGTAATTTAAAAACAAATATTTTTTAAAAAAGTTACTTTCTAATGAAAATCTTGGTCAAATGAATCAATATTTGATAAGATAGTGCAAAAAATTGGAGAGAATTTAATAATGAATTTGTTTTGTTAACTTGTTGTGAATTCATTTGTGAGTTTTATATTAAAAGCTAAATAAAAAAATAGGTAAGAGAGGGAGAGATGTTGATGATGAGGAGTGAGGGTTATGATCATGATGGATATGAGAGTGAAATAAGTGAGAGTGTGAATGTAAGTGAGATAGATCATGAAATCATTTCTTAATATTATGTGAGAAGGTTTTGAAGATTTAACAAAATCTGGTAAAAATTTTGTAACAAAAAAATAAATAGAAAAAGTTTGAAAGTAAAATATTGAGGGTTATAATAAAGATGTGGTAAAAGAGCGAATAAAAATGATTGTGAGAGAGTGAATGTAAGTTTGAAATATTTTAAGATTATTTGATCAAGAGAGAAAAAAAAAAAGGGAAAGCAAGCAAAAGAGGTACAATTACGGAAAGAGGGATACAAAAGAGACAAAATGAATGTGTGTGAAAAAAAACAAGAAGAAACGAAATGAATAAGACATAAAGATATACAAGAAAAAACAAAATACCTACGTAGAAGAGAAAGAGAGTTACAATACATTTATACATTCACATCAATTTTTATGCAATGTATAGTTATATTAATATCTGCACAGGTGTGCAGGCCGTCCACCTATTATAGTTAATAAATCTTGACGCCCTTAAAACTTATTTAATATTTGGTGCCTAAAGTCCAAATTTTACGGGCTTTAATCCAGAACCGGCCTTACACCGTGCTGTATCAATGAAAGCACTTTCAACATACAAATAACTTATTAAATACTCCCTCTATTTCAATATAAGTGTCACTCTACAGCTATGCACACAGATTAAGGAAACAATTAATTTTACATATTTCCTATATAAAAACACAATTACCCATACACCTAACCATATTTTAACCAATAGAAAAACAAATTACATAATAAAATTAATAAATTTTGCATTGAAAACCGAAAACGACACTTATTTTGTAACACAAAAAATTCTCTATAATGACACTTAATATAAAACGGAGGGAGTAATCACTATAAATTTGAATCACCAGAAAAGCTTCATAGACAAAAAGATATGGATTTTATAAGTCAGATCATCTTCTCAACACCCGATGGGTCATATCTTGCATATTCAAGTCTATGTCAAATAAACAAAGAATTGCCGACCAAAGCCACTTGGACCTTTGATGAGATTCTCTCAGGAGTCCAGAACATGAAGAACCAAGCCTAGAACCCGATCCAAGCTCAAGGCGAACATATTTAACTAAATTGGGTCCAACAAACTTTTAAAAAGAAAGTCTCCCTTTCTTCATATGGACACGACCCAAGAAAATTTATGGAACCCAGGAAAGATACTAGACCATCCCGTAGCCATCCCATACTTCCTACCATGTGCTAGCTTCCAGAGGATCACGAGAATAATCTTGCACTCCAACTTTCCATATTTGGACCCAAAAAGCATTAACCCCCAACGGCTCTTTCCTATTCAACTTGGCTGAGACTTAAAAGATATGTACATCCCTTAGATCCTTCCCAAGACATTCTCAGTTCACCTGGAATTCCCAAGGTATCAAATTCACCCAAGCTATCAAGACTCAAGGAAAAAAATGTCTACTTCCTAGCCGATTTGCCAATAATTATCCAACGGCTAGTTTTACTTTCTTTGATTTTTTCTTCATCTATCTAACTTAGAACTAAACTGAGTACAATTTAAGCTCCTCATTGTCGTCCATTATCAGCACCTTGATCATTGAATTTATAGAAATCGTTTGTTCTTTTTTCCAAAGAAAGTTTATTGGCTTTTTTCTTTTTAGATTATGAGTGCTTCATTTCTAATCTAAAGAAGCCTCAGTGTGCTGGAGTAATTTAAGCTTCCAGTTTCTATCAAAGCGAGCCAATCCATTTCTATCAAATACACCCCATTCACTGGCCCAAGCTTTAGAGTGTTGCACAACTACAAGCTTAGCTACATCACGATCCACTTCAACTATCTCCTGATCATGTTGAGAGAATTACACAACCAGAAACTGCGATCACATCATCATCATTCCACACATTCTATCATCCATCAACCATATTGCATTCGCTTGACCATTCCATTTAACCCTTCCATCCATCAACCATATTTCATCGTTAGTTTTTACATGTTTTTTCGTTACGAAATTACTCCATCCGTTTCAATTTAGTTGGCATTATAAGTTTTTGCACACAGATTAAGAAAATATTTAATTTTACATATTTTCTAGAAAAAAACACAATTACCTATACACCTAACCACATTTTAACTAATAGAAAAATAGAAAAAATTAAGAAATTTTACATTGAAATCATAAAACCACATTTATTTTGAAACAAAATTTTTACTCTACAACGACAACTAAATTGAAACGGATGAAGTACTATGTTTAAGATTCTTACGGTCGCTCCTGGTCGGACTATATCTTGGTTATATGTGAAAGATCTCATCATTGACAAGGTTTTATGGTGAGCGTAGACAAAGATGGTCACAGTCTTGGCTTGATCAATTATCTTAGAAAAATATTGAAGCTTGGAAATTCCCTCAAGCATAAAATCCAGTGTGTCAGCAGCACATCCTTTCCAAAATATCCTTGGTCTCTTCTATTTTAGCATCTTCGCAGCAGCCACATTGTTGGTAGCATTGTCCGTGACCACTTGCACTATCTTTTCAGGTCCTATGTTCAGTCCACTGGTCAATGTACTGTAAGATGTATTCACCAGTGTGAGAATCCTTAGAAGTGCCTTTTGATGAAAGAAAACCTGTGCCTCCTCTTGAGTTGTCACAAATTCATTACACTTCTTCTTATCATATCAGACCAAGCATCTATCATCACTTAGCAGCCTTCCTTCTCCCATTCTTCTTCTAGTCTCTTCAACATTTCTTTTGTCCTTAGACGCTCCTCATTTAAAAACGGTTCTCTCAGCTGATATTGAAGTGGAGGCACCCAACCAGGCCCAAACTGTCCCAACGCTTCACAAAACAATCTGAAAGAGTCATTGTCTATGGCGCTGAAAGCTATATTTGAATGGTAAATCCATCTAGCACAATACTGGCGGACAGCATGAGTCTTCTCTTTAGAAATGGCATCATGAATACTTTGTTGCCGTTTTTGTGCAGCCAAAGAAGCTTCAGGGTTAATGGAGATTGCAAAGTGATCAGTGAGACCTTGGAAGTGAGGAATTTTAAGAGCTCCAATCTCTTTTTCTAACTCCTCAACATTGCTGTCCCTATTTGTATTCACTTCTGCTCTCAAATCTTGATCATGCTTCCGCTTCAGATTCTTCTTTTCTTTTGCATCAAGAATTTCCTTCTTATATTTATCTTGATCAGCTTTTGTTGACACAGGACATGCTGACACATTCCCTTTGACATAAGCAATGTGTTCCTTCATTCTAAAAATCCCACCAGAAAACTGTTTCCCACAACTCTTACATTTCACTTTGTCTGAATTTTTAGGATCACACAAGACGCCATATTTCAATCTCACGTTATTTCAGTTTCTCTTAAGAGGATGAAGTGCATCTGTTGGTTGCTTATCCATCTTCTCTATCACTGACCTTAACATAAAAAAAAAAAACAGAATGAACAACTATGTTTTAAATTCAAGTAAAAAAAAAGATTAACCGAAAATAAGTCTTTCATTCATTCAAAATGGATCTGAGAAGAAAGGGTAATTAAGCATAAGGAGTCTAGAAACCAAACATGATGTATTTCAAGAACAAATTTCATAAAGAAGAAGACAAAACACTGACTTTAACTTAAACAAAATAGAGCGTAACAAAAAAAAACCAAAGTGAACAATATGAAATCAAGCACTCAACGTATGCTATAACTTAGAGAACAAATCAAGCATTCTTTAACCTAAAATGAGAAAGCTATAAAAAAAAAAAAAACTCTGAAAAACCAGAGTAAACTATAAAAAAGAGACATAAGAAGAGATAGAAGAAGAGAAAAAAGGAGAGACAAGAGTAATACCTAGATTCCGTGATGGAAGATACAAGACTCAGCTTCACTACGTCTGCAACAAGCAATCCCAAGTTTTTTTTGTCTCCAAATCTCAAACCTCGTGACTTTCTATCAAATATTTTAGATTAGGGTTTGTCGTTTCAAGAGAAAATCTCAAACCTCGTAACTTTCTACTAAAATCTAGTAACTAAATGCTGCGGTAGAGGACCACTCCTCATCCATGTTGCTATGGTGTTTTTAGCCGGTTTGGCATTGTTTTATTTTTGCTTGAAAACTTTCTCCTTAATTGGAGAGTATGAAATCTATAAAATGTTGTTTGACCCAAAAAAAGGAAAAGATACACAGTATTTGGTGAAGACATGTTTGTATGGCGACCAAGCAAAGAGGGCGGTGGATTCAAGGTCCGGGCGTCAGCCAGGAGCTTGAACAGATGCAGCCGATCCTTTCCCGAATGAGGGAAGCCTCATTCCAATATGAAGCTCAGCCTCGGCCATAGCCACATCTTTGGCTGAGGGCAGGGCCGGAGCTGAGATTTTGGGGGCTTAAAACATTTCTTAAGAACTCTAAAAATTTTGGGGGCCAAGGTTAATGTTTATGGGCTTATTCCTAGGTTAAATTTTTCTAAAAATTTTGGGGGCCAAGGCGAATGTTTCGATCGGCTGTGTCCAAATCCGACCCTGGCTGAGGGACGTACCACTTCAAATATTTTTCCTCTTTGTCTCATAAACCTAATTATAGTTGACAACCCCTCTAGACCTACAAATGATTATTTTAGCCATATGTAAAAGAGACCTCGCTGAAAATCAAAGAAAACACGTCCACGATGATTTTCTAAACCTTTGTTCAAGGAATCAGTTTGATCTTCTTATCCATCTCTATTTATAATAAATTTATGACTTTCCTATGATTATGTGTTCTTTGTTTTTACTTTACCCAATGTTTTTAAACCCGACCCGGACAGTGAACCGGACGACTTACCGAGTCATTGGGTTACTGGATCGACCGCGGATGAACCGCGGGTTAATAATAAAACTTTATTAATTCTTATATAATAATTAATAATATATTAGCTATAAAAATAAAAATATATAAATTAAAGTTAAATATTTTTAAATGTTTTTCGAACATAAAATGTATAAATATACAAAATATTAAAAACTAGTTTAGACTTTTTTTTATAACAAGTTAAAGGGAATGACATCTAAAACAAATCAAGATATAAAATTTATAAATATTTAAATGTCTAAAACATTAAATTAAACTTCAAATTCAAAATAAACCAAAAGTAAAACATCACTGTAATAAATTGTCAATAACAAAAATAAACTAACATCAAATCACATCAACTATAGTTAAATTTTAAATTTGAAATTTAGAATATAAAACAGAGAAAAAATATAATTTAAAGTTCAAAACTAAAAAAAAAAAGTAAAAGTTTATTTATTGGTTCAACCAGTGGTTTAACCGGTATCGGGTTTTGGGTTTTAGTAGGTTTTTCCGGGTTTTTGCTGGTTTTTAAATTTTGGGTTTTTAACAAAATCCGATCCGGATTTATTTTGGGTCACCGGGTTTATCGGTTCAACCGCGGGTCCGGGTTGGGTTTCAAAACACTGACTTTACCCTTTTTGACAATATCCGGTAAGTTGTAGGATTTTCGATGAGCAGACCCGGCCCGTGAGGGAAGCAAAGTAAGCGACCGCTTAGGCCCAATTATTTTGAGTTAGACTTTTACGTTCTGTAAGTTAAATATTAAATATGTTTTGGGCTCTCTTTGCTAAAAAAGAAAACGTTTTGGGCTCAAATTTAGATATTTACCGAACTGAAACAATCCTATTTGTCTTGAACTTCTGTGTTTTTTTTGTGTTCTTTTTATAAAAAACCATACTCGTTTTCTTTACACGTCAATCTTCTATTGAAATTATGTGTTCATTTTATAAAAGCATACTCTCTTTTTTTTTTTTTACTTTCAAATGAAAATTAATCTTTTATTGAAATTCTATGTTTTTTTATATAAAAACATACTCTATGTTTCTTATTTACTTTTAGATGAAAGATAGTTCTCTATTTATTTATTTTTTGTTTGTGAACATAATTATGTAAGAACTTAGTATTATGGTTATGAGTGAGTAATAACTAAGGGGCAAATATTTTTGAATCTCGCTTAGGGCCTCATATTGACATGGACCGGCCCTGTTGATGAGGGCATAAGATGTTGTCTTTGTAGAAATAATAGTAGGGCTTAACTCTTCAGTTCTTTACAATTAATTGTTCTTACTATAATTTTAGAAGCTACATCAAAAAATGATCTAACTAATTGAGAATCATGAGTGATGAACCTGTTTCTGGAACTATTATTATGCATTGTAAACCAACAAAAAAATTGAGTTGTAAAGTACAGTGAACAATCCTAACTTGATCATTTAATGCATATATATATATATATATATATATAGTTGACAAAATATTTTTTTAATTAACAAAAAAGAAAAAAAAAATATAGGAAAACCCGCCTAAAAATTCTTTAAAGTGTCAAATACTACCACTTTAAACTCTAAAGTTTTTTCGCTAAAACTTTTAAACTTCAAAGTATCATTTATATCACAAAAAACTTTCAAAATAAAAAAAGGACTAGTAGTACAAGTAAAAAAATGATGTGTTAGTTTTATTTATTAATAAAACTATTTAATTAATAAAATAAATGAAAAAATTAACTAGAATTCCAAAAAAAAATTTAAAAAGATTCTTTTTTTTTGTAAAGTTCAATAAACATCAGATTTTTTTAAATAAAAAAAATTCAGAAAACTAAATAACTATTTATAAAATTTATAAAATGAATAAATAAAAATAATAAGAAGACCAAATAAAACACACAGAAAGCTAAAAAAAAAATCATAAAATTTCAAAAAAAACAAATTCGAAGTTCAAAATAATTTTTTGAAATTTTGAACGATGATGTCGGAACTATCATTGGAGATATGCGAATAACCATCATTTTAGTGAAAAATAATCATCGTAATAAGTGATATATTTGAAATTTTCATTGTAAACGGTGATATGATATTTTTGTTTTTTAAAAATCTTGTAATCTATAATAAAATATCTTGATTTTTGAATTTGCTAATATTGTTTTTTTAAATTACGAAAAACAATTATTAGGTTTTAATTTAATTTAATTTTAGTTAAATCTTAATAGTTATTTTTTATTTTAATTTAATTTTCTAAATATTTTTTAATTTTCTGAATATTTTCTTTAAAAAGAAATTTTTATTTAATTTGAGCTTTATTAAATTCTCTGAGTTTATTTAATTCATATTTTTATTTATTTTTTATTTTATAAATTAGATAATTATTTTTGAAAAACATGTGACACATTAGTTTTTATATGTACAACCGGTCTACTTTTTACTTTGGAGGTTTTTTATGATACAAATGTTATTTTGAAGGTTTTTTATGCGACTTTTCTATATATATATATATATATATATATATGTTATACAGTAACAAACAAAATGACAGCCCAAAGGACATATTGTGACAAATAGAGATCTGCGACAAAGAGATCCTTTTTTTTTGCACGAATTTCATTAATTAAAGTCTAAGGTGCTACAGCGATTACAACCGAAGGTATGCTCAACGGTAAGATAAAAAACAATAACAGTAGAACAATAAAACATGGGATAGAAGTGTTACAAAGAGAGAATTGCTCAAAGTAGAGAGATCCGCAAATAATCTTCACTTGAATCCTTGAAACCACAGTTCGAAAGAGCTTCAAATAGTCTGAGACGACAATGAAATACCCTAGTAAAAGGGGTTGGAAGAGGGGTGAGAAGCCGACTGAGGCTAAATAACCCATCAAACGAATGAGATAAGCTCTGAAACCGACAATTTTGATCCGGAGACGAGGTGAATCTCAAGTGATCCGGAGACCAAAGCGATCAGTAAGCAAGATGAGGCAGTTGAAACTATTTTCTTCTCTGAAACCATTGGTGAATATGACGCTATAACGAACTGCATGCTTGACATTGTCGGAGCTTGAACAGCTGGGTCAAAAACTTCATAAGATTAACTTGGTCAAAGAGAGTTGAGCCATAAACTCCAAGTCTAGAGACCTCGTCTGGAAGAGCAAGGATCCGTTACCGAAAAAAGAGACTCATCGTGATGGTTATTGGCTCGTTGGAAGTGATGATGACGAACATTGACTTCCCCAAACAAACAAACAATGACAATCCGAAATAAGTATATGACATGGACGTTTGGCTGATGTTTAACGATGCCAGAACTGATTAACAACTCCGACTTTGAAGTCGAGTTCACCTTCAAATTAACGCTGAGTGGCTGAGCGCTTAGATTAAGTGTTGTAAGAGAACACTGTGACGGATGCCGTAGCTGCAGTGGAAGGAAGGCTAGATGTTGGTGAGACGAGGTGGGGGTTGTGCCGGTGGAAGGGGAGCTGCGATGACCCAAATCTAAGAGACGAATCATCGTTTTGTACGTTGGTGAGAGCTGAACATCCCCAAGACAATTCACCACCGATGCTTTGACATTCGGAAGCCTGTCCTCAAGGCTTCAGTTTTTCTGAATCAGAAAGTGCCTAACTTGGAGACAAATTTTTCCCAAAAAAAAAACCCCAAACTTTCATGCACCAACTGCAGAGAAAAAAAAAGCTTTTGGATTTGAAACTTCAGGTTCAAGTTGAGCCTTCCTTATCGAACTGGTTTGGAAATGAAGCTCAAAATCATCAATGGTCACAAATCTGAAAATCATCTTCTGGGAATTCAATGTTACTTGTCTCATGGAGAAAGACGACCTCAGTCTAGAGAGAAGCTTTGGCTCTGCAACAAAGCATAGCTCGAACAGGATGAAAAAACGACTGGGAGAGTCGTCAGAGATGGAGAAGCCACCGCCTGAGAGACACAAAGCAAATAGAGGATCAAGGGGGTACAAGACGGCGAACAGATCTGGTGTGAGTTTTGTCGCTTCTGCTTGCTCGGAGAGGATGCGTGGTGACGAAGAGACTAACAAGGGAGGCGGTGGTGACCCGGAGAGGAAGGAAGACGATGACGGCGAAAGAACCCGACAAAGTAGCTACGCGTGAGACGACAAGAGAAAGAGACGAAAAGAAGTTGGGGACGACAAAGACAAAGAGATAATACGTTAAGGAGCTATAGACAAAACAGAGGGCCTGACGCCGGCGGCCATAGGCCTCACCGGCGTCGAGGGGTTATAGCGGCAGCAGCGTGGTTATGTTCTCTCTAAGGTGAACTCTCTCTGTTTTCTTTTTTGACCAATAGAACAAGGGGATCCTTTATCATCCTATTTATTTATTATGTGTACAGAAGCACTATCGAATATCAGGATAAATGAAGGAGAGAAGTTATTGACTGGATTAAAAGTAGCATGGGCTAGTCCGACGGTTTCTCATATGTTATTTACTTATGATAGCTTATTTTTATGTAAAGCAAATAAGCAAGAATATGAGATTATTTTGCAGGTTCTGAAAGACTATGAGATGGCATAGAGGCAACAAATTAATTTTATGAAGTCTTCTCTCCAGTTTGGACATAAGGTACCAGATTCGGTAAGGTTGGAGGTACAACAGATCTTAGGAATAAATACACTTGGGGGCATGGGCTCCTATTTGGGTATCCCAAAAAGTCTTGATTGATCAAAAACACATATCTTTGGGTTTCTTAATGAGAGGGGTAACAATAAATTTAATAACTGGACAAAATTCAATTTATTACAAAAGGGGGAAAGGAAATACTAATCAAATTGGTAGCATCGCCTATGCCAACTCATGTTATGTCTTGTTTTCGTTTACCGAAAATTGTTACTAAGAAAATGACAAGTGTAGTTTCTCATTTTTGGTGGGGAGGTTGTGTTAATACTAAAGGTATGCACTGATTTTCCCGGGATAATTGTGTAAAGGAAAAGACAAAGTTGGTATGTTTTTTGGGACATCCAGAATTTTAATAAATTCCTTTTGGCGAAACAAATATGGAGATTGATAGATAAACCTGATTCCCTGTTTGCAAGGGTTTTTAAGGGGAGGTACTATAGGAAATCAAAAGAGGGGGAATATGTTCAACCATTTCAGTTTGGAATGATCCCTGGATCCCCACACCTCGCCCAAGATCAGCAATTCCAAAACTTCCGAACCAATTTTTGAATCCATTACTTAAGGTGGATAATTTAATTAATCCGGTGGAGTTATTCTCGAATGTGAAGTTACTTAATGTGTATATTCACCAGGATAATGTGGCAGTTATACGAGGTTTGGCTATTAGTCGTATTCCAAAAGCTGATTCGTATGGTTTTTTTTTCTGATCATGGTAAATATATGGTTAAGTCGGGATATCGGATGGAGACACTCTTTCCGGATTGAGGTTTACAGCAAAAAGTGATGGGACCAGATACAAAAATTGTGTTAGCTCATTCTTGGAAACTTAGATGCTCACCAAAATTGAGATATTTTGTTGGCAGATAATTTCATTCAGGTAATTTACCAGTTATGAGAAGCTTCATTCTCGTGGTATTAAATGTCATTTGCAATGTCAAGTGTGTGGAGCCGATGAGGAATCTACGAATCATGTACTTTTTGAATGCCCCTTAGCACTTTAGACCTGGGCACCCTCGTCAATTCCTACACCTCCAGGGACTTTCCCTGCTCCCTCCATTTTTACCAACATGGATTATTTATTCTAGAGATTACAAAGAAACCAAATCTAACGTATTTTTGTGAATTATGTGGTATATTTGAAAAATAGGAATAATAAGATTTATGAAAATAAAACAGCAAATCCTTTGGATATTCTTTTTGTTGCAGAAATAGAAGGTATTTTATGGGCTGAAGCATAGATAAAAAACTTGGAGATTAGGGATCTTTATACTACTCCGGGGAATCTTTTTTCCCAATGTTCTCATCGTTGTTATATCGATGGAGCATGGAAAGAGCAAAAGTTATTTACAGATCAAGGATGGTTTTACAGAAAAGAAGGAACTACTGATATTATGATGGGTGCCATGAATATATATCCGCATGAGTCTATCATCTTTACATGCAGAATGTGAAGCGCTAATCTGGGTGATGGATTGCATGAACTCCCTAAATATTTTAGAAGTAGTGTTTTCAGCAGACTGTTTTCAACTGGTGAAGATGGTGTCTATACCCACAGAATGACTGGTATTCACTACACACATGGAGGATTTTCTATGTTGTAAGAAATATTTTTAGACTTTCGCCGTTCAACATATCCCAAAAGCGAAAAATACAATGGCTGATACACTGGCATTCGGTGCTTGGAATTAGTCTTCTGTTATAGTTTATGTTGATTTAGTCCTTCGGAGATGGCTTTAATCATGATGTAGTTAGTGTTTCTTTGTCTTTTGTTGTAAAAAAAAAAGAAAAAAAAATGTCAGTATATTTATTTGCTAGGTATAGAAACTAGAGCCACGGCAGTGGAAAACCATACAATCTCGTTTTGAGTTAAGAATAAGAACTTAATCAATAAGCCCTAATTTTTGTTACTTGCATGATATGTATATGATTTTCCATGGTATAGGTTTAACACAATTTTCTTATTGCATTTGAATTCGTCTTCTATTGCTTTAATTTAATTTTCTTACATCAAAAATTTACAATAAAGATTCGAAATGTGCTTTCTTCAGTTTTCAGTGGATCGTCACACTAAGAACAAGCAGTCTTTCATCACAATCAACCAAACTTTAAATTAATTTGGCAATTTTTGAAAAGTCTACAGCAGGTGAAACCAATAAGAACACAAAGGATTCAAGACCAACTGTCTTTTTATTAAGAATCACTTAAACAATCTTTTACAAAGACTTGTCTAATCTGAATTACACAACGCCACACACGGCTTGCCACAGACCAATTCTTAATCTACCCTTTGCGTGAACCAACCCCTGTTGATCACGTTTACAA
>CAKOAT010946265.1:106644-127497 GCA_932364175.1 Eruca vesicaria subsp. sativa | reverse complement strand
TTCTAAGTTGCCCGGAAGTGCTGACCAAAAGTTTGGATTTCTTTTATAGCGCTATTACCCTTGTGTCGGGTGTTCGAGAGCTATCTCTGCAAGATAACTTAAGTTTGTTTAGGACTGTTGCGAGTTCGTTGTGATCAGCAACAAACTATTTTTAAGTGATAGATGTTTACGTAGTTTGGGCCTTCGCGAAGGATACGTACGTTAAGAAGTTTTGCGTATTTTATAGTCGCGAACGGACTCTTAGGTCTTCCAAGAAAATGACTTTATCGAGGAAGGTATTTGTGTCGAAAAACTAATCCCCGGGCGTCTGCGACGTCTCGCATTGCTGAAAGTTGGTTTTTATTTTATATGCCGCGTTTCATGTTGGGAACGTTTGCGGGATCGAAGATGTTGTGCGGTGTTGCGAGGGTTTTTTCTTAACCCTGCTTTGCAGGAACACTTTGGTTCGTTTGCGTATATTTGCAATTAAAACAAACATTCCTGTTTGGATGTTAGGTAGTTTTATGATTTGTGCTAGAGTAATTAAGACCGAGAGGTCGTGTAAGTTGTTTCCCCGAAACGAAGGGTTTTTCGTTACGGTGCTTTGTGAAGTGTTGACCTTCCGAGATTCGTACGGCTTTAGGAGCTCTGGTACGAGTGTTTTCTTATACGTCGGATTTTGTAGGCAACTTGCTTCGGGAGTAGAGTGAATCGCGTGAATACAGAACTTAGCCGATTTTCGACAAGTTTGCATTATCCGTTGAACGTATTGGCTTGGCGTGAAGGTTGTGTTCAGCCGCACAACCAAAGTCGTATTTGGTAGAGGATTAGACCACGACACTTTCGTGCTATCGAAAAGGTCGAGTCGGTTTATAAACTTGGCATTGAAGTGAAGCGCACTCGGACAATATGCCAAGTATTCTCGTGGTTATTGAAAACGTTTATCCATTGTAGGTTTGATTTATACGATGAAAATTCCGTATAAAATTTCCTTTGTATGGAAGTTGTTTTTTTTTTTTTTACTCGAGGTAAACAGATCCTAAGAAGCTCGATGCAGAGCCCGTGCGGAGTCGTTTGCGGGGCGGTCTCATTCTTGGATGTAAACGGGAGGAATGAGAGCGGATGCTCGTGAAACGATGGGCTAAAGAGTGAGATCTTTCAGATCGTGTCGCGAGGAGGCAAAGTTTAGATTGGCCGCCCAGTGCCGGATCGTATAGCTTGGTTTTTGCTATAAGGAAAGTACTTTTCGCAAAACCTGTTACGTTTACTTTCGAGAGTTACTTCGTTATGACATGATCCTGACTATACGAATGATTTCTCGCGTAAGAAACGGGCGATGAATTTAGTAAATCGTCGCGACGCATTGGGTTAACAATGTTTCCGCAGATTTTTCGAGAAACCTTTCCGCTTAGTTTTTGTTTCTTCGGTGATAGTTTTTTCGGAGTCACTCGTGGAGTTTTACCAAAAGTTATTTCACCGAGATCTAGTCGCAAAATTTTTTAGCGGATTTCTCGGGCGGAATGAATCACATGATCAGCAATAGGATCAGTCAGTGAGAAGGGAGGACGTGTTCTCTATTGCTGCTTTGTGTTCTCGATCTTTCTTTCTCCGCAAATGTTCTTGACATTATTCCGTGACTCACTTGGTTTGACGGAAAATGAGATCAATGCTTTGATGCCTAAAGATTTCGACTCTTATACTTGTTTTATCAAGTTTGAGAAGATCTTTATGACTTCGGCAAATAATCGAGTTTCGCTCTGAAGTTTCGCAGAGATTTTCTAACCGCATAATTGCGACGAGAGATGTTGTATATTCCTCGAGATTATTTCCCAGACATTTTGGCTCATTCTTTAGCACTTAGACGGTTTTTAGATTGTCGTTTGCTTTTGGGATGATTTCGACGAGGCGTTGCACCGTCCGAATATTTTTCCGCTTATTCTAGAAAGCGTTTTCTTGATGCGAGGAAAAATGTTCGGCGAAAGAAGAAAGACGAGTTTCGTTTGAAGGATTTGGATGATCGACAATCCGGGTCGATTAAAGACCATGGTGGATCGGAGATGACTTTGAGTATGTCTGATTTACGAAAACTTCTAGGAGCGAGTCGGTTTTAAGACAACGTCAGCGTCTCTAGCTCCCTCTTTCTTTCAGGAAATGAGTACGTTTGAATGCGTGGTGATCGTTTCTCGGTTGTACGAGAGATTGGATCGGTTTGCGAGTTATGCCTGAATGGTTAGAGAACAACAAATCGAGATAGACAAAAATTGCTTACGACTTAGCATGCTAGACTATCCTCTAAATTCTAAGTTCTCTAGGTTTTACGGCAGTTTACAAGACGTTTTCGTTTCTTACCTACAAGAAATTAGAAGTCTAATAAAATTTTCAAATCGGACATACCTTAGTTTCCTCGATGATTTGGGATCGTCTATTCTTCGTTCTTCGTCTTTTGACTTACCGGTCTTCGACGAATTACCAGCGAGAGTATCGGAGCAGGGAGAAGACTTAACCATCGGAGCTCGTGTTCTTGTTTCTTCGTACTGCTGGTTTTATTTGACCGACTAGGTGCGCTTTGTATATCGAAAAAAATCAATCACGTGTTTATGATTGGATGTTCTCGACTTAGCATGGCAGAGTTTCGTAAAATCGGATTAGGTTTAGAGTGTCCAGATTTCTCGTATAGTTTAGGCAACTTTGGTGTTAAGTCAACCGTTGCCTTTTTAGATGATTGATTCGAACTTATACGAAGAAACAAGTCTTAGCGGTTTTATCGTAAAATCCCGATGGAAATTCTGGTTCAGACGAAACGAGAATCAGCGCGATCAAGACTTCGAGAGAACTCGAGGATTGGTTCAGCTCGACGTAAGGCAAGTCGGGTGAACCCTTTCAGCTCGTCATGTGGCGATCTGGATTGTAAGAACCCTTGAGGCGAAGTCAGCGTCTCTTGGGCGAGCCAGGCGCTTGGGTCAGCTCGCTGTATGACGAGCTAGCTGGCTCTACGTTCGGCGAGCTAAGACGCTTGGCGCGGGTGATCTCGATTCGTCGAGTTGACTTGTTTTCGTCGTAGAATCTCAACGGACAGTCCGATTGAGACGAAACGAAAAGCGACTCGATCAAGATTCGAGATGGAGATGTTTCGATCCGTCGAGCTTGTCCAACTTGCCTAATGGTGAGTCGGCGAGCACAGTTCCGATTCATCAAGCTATCTTGTTTTCGTGGTAAAACCTCAACGAAAACTTTGATTGAGACGAAACGAAAAGCAGTGCGATTATTGTTTAGAGTATGGTCCGGCTCACCATAGCTATGAGTTGGATTGTGCGGACCCTCGGGAAAAAATCAGTGCCTCTGGGACGAGGTGGAAAGCCGGTCAGCTCGCCAAGATGGCAAGCTAGGTTGCTTGGCCAACTCACCGTCTTTTCGGCTGGATAGTATTGCCCGATTCTGCGAGTAGCCTAAGGTTCTTCCGTGAGCAACCTAGGGTTTTGTCGCGAATAACCTAGGGTTTTTGCGCGGTTAAGCTAGGGCTTTCTCCGCGAGTAAAGCTAGAGCTTCTCCACGAACAACCTAGGGTTTTGCCGTGAATAACCTACGGTTTTTCCGCGAGTTACCTAAGGATTTTTCCGTGAACAGCCTAGGGTTTTCCGCGAGTATCCTAGGATTTATTTCGCGAGTAACCTAGGGTTTTGTCGCGAATAACCTAGGGTTTTTGCGCGGGTAACCTGGGGCTTTCTCCGCGAGTAAAGCTAGGGCTTCTCCGCGAACAACCTAGGGTTTTGCCGTGAATAACCTACGGTTTTTCCGCGAGTTACCTAAGGATTTTGCCGCGAACAGCCTAGGGTTTTCAGCGAGTATCCTAGGATTTATTTCGCGAGTAACTTACGGTTTGTTCCGCGGTTTCTGGGAGAGCAAGTTTTATTTTTCCGAAAGGTTCTCGGAAAACGTCTTTTTCTTAACGCTTGAGATTCGTCCAACTCGGAAATAAGAAAAAACACTATGGGGTTTGATAGATTTTATCGTTGCCCTTAGTGATCTGAGATAGAAATCGTGAGCTTGTTTTATTGCTCTTTCCGTGGAGAAGAGTAGCGATTAGGTTTTTGATTTTGTTGAGTACTACAGCGTTTGCGCGAGCGTTGGCTGTAGGAGCAGTCGCTGGTGGAGTTGTTTTACCAGCGTCTTTTTTCGAGTTGCGACTTTGTCTTTCATACATCCAGACATCGTTTTGGTCAAGCGTTTTGCGGCTATGAGTAAGAGTAATCCGACCCCCCCCTCCTTCTAGCGCCAAACTGTGGGAACCGAGATTCACACCTGTCGATTTCCGTAAAATAAGGAAAGTTAGGTGAACCCTAATTTTCCAGAGGAAACGGATCTCTGCGAAAGCCAACGACAAGTAACCAAGAACGAGATTAATATGAATAAATTGAAAGATATAAAAAGAAAAACGAGATTGAGAGCGAGAAGGATTCTTATTCCGAATTTGCGTAAGAACGGTTACAACGAGAGTTGCCTTAGCTGCGTGAGCCGTCGGCAAAATTCCTAGTTCTAGCATTCTAAGACTAAAACCCTAGTTGAGATGCACCTCGATAACGAAAACGGAAAATTGCCTAAATGCTAAATTTCGTGGTGAAAGCTCTCAAAACTCGTGTGTCCCAGCTTCTGCCCTATGCCTCCTCCTTATATACTCCTCCTTAGGTGGTTTTAGTCTTTCCATTTGGCTCGAAACCGAATATTTCGGGAACTTTCCATATATGTCGATCTTTCCTTTTCTTCTGCAGAAATCTTCTATTTATCTTCAAACTTGCCTTTTATCTTCCGTCTGCGAGTAGACCTTCAAAGCGTTATCGTATCTTCGGGTTTGATTTCGTTAACGTCGCGAGATGGATTTTTATTGTTTTTTAGGACCTTTCGGGCCGTTTTACTGATCCGAGCCATTTTTTTACGATTCTCTCGACGTTTTTTATTAAAAACGCGTTTTTTATAATCTTAACGAAAAATCTCGGATAAATCGTATAGTTTAGGCGATGTTCGGTGTTTTGATTAACCGTTACCGTTTTATACGATTTCTTCGAGTTCTTTTCGGGAAAACGGAGTTTAACGGTTTTTATCATAAAACTCGAACGATAGGACGGATCGAGACGAAACGGGAGACATTTCGACCGTGATTCGGAATACGATCGTGTCGAAGGACGTATGCCTTGAATCAAGGATGTGGGAGATCGAGGCTCGGGATGGGCGGCTCGACGTACGGCGAGCTAGTTCAGCTTGGCTAGGTCGCCATATGGCGAACTAGGCGAAAAGAACCAGTGGGGCAAAGTCAGCACCTCTTAGTTCGCCCAATGGCGATCTAGACGGGACGGGACTAGTTCGCGTTTTACGGCTGTTTTCGGTTTTTTGCGGTTTCGTAAAACGATCTTCGAGTTTTATAAAACGGCTTCTCGAGTTTTGTAAAACGATCTTTGAGTTTTATAAAACGGCTTCTCGAGTTTTATAAAACGATCTTCGAGTTTTATAAAACGGCTTCCCGAGTTTTATAAAACGATCTTCGAGTTTTATAAAACGGCTTCTCGAGTTTTATAAAACGATCTTCGAGTTTTATAAAACGATCTTCGAGTTTTATAAAACGATCTTCGAGTTTTATGAAACAGCTTCTCGAGTTTTATAAAACGGCTTCTCGAGTTTTATAAAACGATCCTCGAGTTTTATAAAACGATCTTCGAGTTCTATAAAACGGCTTCTCGAGTTTTATAAAACGATCTTCGAGTTTTATAAAACGGCTTCTCGAGTTTTATAAAACTATCTTCGAGTTTTATAAAACGATATTCGAGTTCTATAAAACGGCTTCTCGAGTTTTATAAAACGATCTTCGAGTTTTATAAAATGTCTTCTCGAGTTTTATAAAACGATCTTCGAGTTTTATAAAACGATCTTCGAGTTTTATAAAACGGCTTCTCAAGTTTTATAAAACGATCTTCGAGTTTTATAAAACGGCTTCTCGAGTTTTATAAAACGATCTTCGAGTTTTATAAAACGGCTTCTCGAGTTTTATAAAACGATCTTCGAGTTTTATAAAACGATCTTCGAGTTTTATAAAACGATCTTCGAGTTTTATAAAACGGCTTCTCGAGTTTTATAAAACGATCCTCGAGTTTAATAAAACGATCCTCGAGTTTTACAAAAACGATTCTTCGGGTTTTATAAAACGATTCCTTTTATATTTCTGCGGGGAGTTTCGGCCGTTGATTCCATCGTACCGATTTTGACCCCAACAAACTCGTTGTTTGCCTCCATAGCCTGAAAATACATCAGGAATAAGCTCAATAGAGAAATAAAAAAGATCAGACCAACCGAACTTAGCATGAGCAACCGCCATCTTCACGTAAGCATCACGCTCAGTCATATTCCGTAGCGAAGGAATAGGACACCCTACCGGCTTGAAATGCCTGACCAAATGAGCCACACTATCGGGATTGTCCAGAATCGGATAATCCTTGGCATGAGAAAACTGCTAGTGAAACGGCTTCGCGACCACACCTTCGCTCGCAGAGCCGAGCCGACCATCACTCCCAGAGATCTTCGCCTTCTTTGGAGGGTGATCACGCCCCTCTGAGCCATTCGAACTACCAGAACTCAAAAGAGTTGCGGTCTTTGGTTCATCCAAGTCTTTGGCTTTGGAACGAACAGTAACACGGGGGAGTTGAGGCTCCTCACGAATAACCTCAGTAAATGCTTCACTCACGTCGCCAGAACGAGTCCACCCTGCTCCATTATTCCGATTCCGAATCCTTTCAGATTCACGAGAAGTAGTTTTTCTCGATGTCATGATTTGCGTATGAAGGAATAAGACACTCGAGAATACGAAGATAGGGAAGAACAAACTCGATGTTTATAAGGGCAGGGAAAAACGAATATTGCTAACTAAAAAGAGATAAAATCCCTAAAGCATAGATATTATAGATTCGTGATTATCCACACAACGTTTAACTTGAGAGCAAAAACAGAAAAAAAAAAACACTGGATATCCGATTTAAAAAAAAAAAGAAAAAGAAAAAAGAAAGAAGATAAAACTAAGAATCAGCTCCATCCTCGAAAGAAGATTCTGCGGCAACTGAATCACCAGAGATCTCTGGGAGACCAAGGTCCACGACAAACCAATCCGCAACGGCAGCCGAATCAACGAGCCCTTGCAATCTTTCTCCATCTCCTTGAGATGAGCCAGCTCATTGTCGATGTCCAGCCCAGCGTCTTTAATCTCATTCAGCAGGTCGATATTCGCAACCACCTCCCTTAGCTGGATCTCCGCATCGACCTCCTTCTTCTTATCTAGCCACTTTTTCTCCACAAGAGCTAGGATCTCTCTATAATGGTCGACAATCTCACGGTGCATTACACGAAACTCGCGACGGATATCTCGCTCCCTCTCCGCAAGAAACTCAGCGACCAACGTCTTTTCGTTGGCGACCTCGGTCTAAAACACCATCCTTTTCTCGCAGGCCTTCCTCCACTCATCCTTCAAATAAGCAGCTTCTCTTGTCTTCTTCTTGAGGTCTTCCTTAACCTTGCGAAGAGATTCGCCGAGACTCTTCACCTTGGCCCGCAACCTTGCCAGATCCCTGTCGCCGCGACCCACAAACATCTCAACGAGCTCATCAACAACTAACATAACCTATGGATCACCAGAAGCATCAGAACAAGTTAGATCGTAAGAGAATACTACGAAAGAAAGTATCAGCCCCCTTGGAATTAGCATCCGCGACCTTCGAATACGCCTCCCTTTCCTCATGAGAAGCCGAAGGTAGAACAGAAGGGCCCGGAGCCGATCTATCACAGCTTCGGAGCGGTGACCGATGACGCTTGCGGTCACTAGCAGCAGAGTCCTCTTCTGAGTCAGCGCTCAAAGAGATCGGAGATCCTCCACCTCCAGAAGTTCCCTCGACGTCGTATACCTCGACATGAATTAAAGTCAAATCCTCGGGATCCTTGTTTCCCCTAACACGACTCCGGATTCTGAACGACGACCTCCTAGCCAACTGTCTACCCGACCTGGCAGAAGAAGGGGGATCGTTAGAAGCTCCCGCAGCATCCTTAAGCCTAACCAAGTGCCTGGCAATTTCCGGAGCTTGATTAGTCCTGTCGGGCAGCAAAAAAACAGCGCAAATTCGCTTGCTGTTAAAAGATGATCAATTCGGACGATCTCGTTATAGTATCTTTAATAAGCCGCGGATCTCGTCCGACATCGGAGAAGTCCCGGAATGCACTAGAAGGCCATAAAAAGAACCCAGCATTCAAATACTAAAGGATCAAAAGAAATAGACGCGATAAGGAACTGAAACTAACCTTTGTCGTCAGACCAACGCCGAGGAATCCTCTCGAAGTCGAAATCACCTATCGATGAACGATCGACCTTAAAAACAAAGAAATTCTCTCTCCAATTTTCGTCGCGGTATGGAACTCCCTGGATGACGTGGCGTCCAACACCGCGGCGACATAAGAAAAGTCCCTGGACTTTTGTTGTTCCTCTTCAACAAACACAAGTGACGAAGCTCCTCCAGACCGAAGCGTAAGCTCTCCTCACGAGCTCTTACCACAAGCGCCAAAAGGTGCCTCAAGAAATTCGGGCACATCTGAATAAGACATATGCCCAATTCAGCTGTGATTTCGAGAATCGGGGGCAGGGATCGGAAAGGATAAGCCACAAGATTCGAAGAACGTGCGATACGCTCCGCAAAAACCCTCTCGAACGGTCTCAGGGGTCTCAAGCGTAGTAGCCAACTCGAGCTGAAAGCTATGATCAACGCCATAAACCGAATATAAGGCTTGGAGATCTTCAGCTTTAGTCGTCGGAAGAGGAAAAGTGAACGTTACTTCCATCTTTACTTAAAAAAATAAAATCGCACAAGCAAAAGATTTCGTATAGAAAGAAAGAAAGCTCCGGTGAAAGAAAAGAAGTTAGGAGAAAACAAGAAGGAACTCCTATATTTATAAGGCAACTCGCCGACACCAAGAAACAGCTTTATCATTAAAGGAAGAGATAATGATTAGGTTTTTTCATCGAAAAACGGCACAAGTAGCCGTTAGGAACACACACCAACGGTCCATCGACAGGGAGCGGACACGTGTCAAATCTCTGTACCGTGGGAGCTACACCGTCCTTTACCGATTGAGTCCGAGCAAGCCATATTAATCTTTTGAAAAGAATAAGATTGGGGGAAAATGTTGGACCTAATTTCGAAAATGTCAAGATGTGATATAATTTAATAGAGTTTATAATCTCTATACAAGGAAATGTTAATATGTGATATAACCTAATAGAGTTTAGAGATTAAGAGTTTAAGGTTTTGAGTGAGTTTCCTTAAAATAAGTTATTAAGAGAGTTGTTCTATACTGGTATCGGAGCCAAGAAAAGTCATGGGGGATCTTTCAATCGTGTCAGCAACAAAGCCGAAGGAGGGAGAGCGTTCTTCGATCAAGTGACTTATGTTGAACTCAACGAATTATACGGTGTGTACAATTCATATGAAAATATTGCTCCAGGTTCATATAGTTTGGCGTATTATTGAAATGCCAACAAAGTAGATAAGAATGATATGGAAATTGCGTTATTGTTTCAACCAATACCCGAAGCTTTAATTCTACAGGTCAGATAGTTGAACACTGCAAAGAATGTGTGGGGTGTTATCAAGGCTAGGCATGTGGGTGCTGATTGGGTTAGGGAAGCTAGATTACAGACTTTGATGGGAGAGTTTTATTGTCTTATGATGAAAGACACAGACAAATGAATTCGTTGGCAAGTTATCTGAGGTTCCATCAAAACCTGCTGTGTTGGAAGAAGAAATTGAAGAAACAAAGCTTGTTAAGAAACTTCTTAAGTGTCTTCCTTGGAAGAAATACATACATATTTTGGCTTCGCTTGAACAAGTGTTTATAGATCGTCTCAAGGCTATGGGGAGCGATTTTATGAAGAAGAAGACCAAGATGATCAAAGGATACAGAGGACGAGGTGGACATTTTTCACGGGGCTGAGGCTGTAGGAGATACAATGGAGTAAGAGATGCTTCACAGGTTACATGCTTTAGATGTGATAAGATAGGTCATTACGCATACTCATGTCCAGGTCGGCGGCTGGAGTTGCAAGAGACACAAGGAAGTGATAAAGATGATACGCAAGATGCAGATGACCTCATGATGCACGAGATCGTTTACCTAAACGAAGAAAAATTCATGCTAAACAAATTTGAAGCAAACATAGAATATAACAATTTATGGTACATGTTGGACCCAATTTCGGCATCTACCTGAACATGCCCAAGCCCATCTGGAGTAATCACTAGCTCGAAATCGAGCCGGACTTGACGAAGTCGAAGACGAGATTCTGGAGATCGCAGAGACGGTTAGAGGACGAAGGGACTATAAAAGAGAGCTAGGATGACATTCAAGGACACGAGAAAAACCCTAGAGCAATTTACTAATCACATCGACCTCATTCCTTAGATTTCTAGTTCGCTTTCTTGTACTCTTTGTTTTTATTTCCGATTTTGTTCATCACCTTGTAAACAAATTATACATTCAATAAAAGTCCATTTTTGTCAACCGAACTCCGATTATATCGTTGTGTTTAAGAGCATTGTTGCCCACATCCTTTGCTTCCCCTGATTGAACTCTCGATCTCTACAAAATACTGAGTGTGGATTTTAGAATCTACAGTACCTTGACAACATAACTTCAAACAACATGACCAGAGATACACTTTATTTCTAGAAAATTAATGAATCAATCTTGGGAAAGGTGAAGTTTGGTGATGATTTTCACAAAGATATCAAAGGTAAAGGATCAATTGATTTTGTAGATCAAAACGGCGAATCCAGAACCATGGCGAAGTCTACTTTATTCCAGATTTAAAGAGCAACATTATAAGTCTTGGAAAAGCAACTGAATCAGGATGTGATGTAAGATTAAGAGGCGAACATTTAACCATACACGATCGTGAATGAAAAAATACTTCTGCAAGCAGTGAGATCAAAGAACCGGTTATATAAGGTTCGTATGGGAATAAAAGAGCCGATGTACTTGACCTTTACGGTTGTTAATGAGTCGAGCAGATGGCACACAAGGTTAGGATATATAAACCACGAGTCTATTAAGTCAATGGTACAGCGGGAGCTTGTAATCAGGATATCACACATTGCCATTGAGAAGGAATTATGTGGCTCTTGCTTACCTGGAAAGAAAAAGAGGAGTATTTCCACAAGCCACCTCTTACCGAGAAAGCAAAGCACTCGAGCTCATACATGGAGACCTCTATGGTCCTATATCACCAATCACCAAACCAAGAAACAGGTACATCTTTGTACTTATAGATGAATATTCTAGGTAGATGTCGAAAATCCTGCTAAAAGAGAAGAACTAAGCTTTTGAGAAAATCAAAAGATTTTTGAAACTTGTACAGCAAGAAAAAATGGCAAAGATAATGACGTTCAGAACTGACAGAGAAGGAGAGTTCATTTCACATGGATTAAGTTCTTATTGCGAAGAGACAGGTATTAAGAAGAATCTTACAGCTCCATATACACCTCAACAAAACGGAGTTGTTGAAAGAAGAAACATGACTCTAAAAGAAAATACTTGCAGTATATTAAAGCATATGATGGTGCCAAATTTTATTTGGGGAGAAGCAATTAGATACTACATACCTGCTAAACTGATTACCTACAAGAGCTTTAAAGGATCGAACTCCCTATGAGGTATTGAATAATAAGAAGCCTAGCGTCAGTCCCTTGAAAACGTTTGGATGCATATGTTACGAAAATACTGTAAAGTCACATCTGAAGAAACTGGATGATCGATTGTGTATGCTGGCACATCTCAGTATGGAACCAGGCTCTAAAGCATATACGTGATCCAAAAAGTCAAAATAATGTGGTCAGTCGTGATGTATTTTTTGATGAAACTAAAAGCTGGAATTGGGACCAAAGTGACTCGGAACATAGAATCATTGATAGCAACAATAACCATGAAGATACGGAAACTGGAAACAGAGTGGTCGAGATTAAATAAAATGATGAAAAGGAGATAATCTCTCATGAAAAATTTGATGAGAATGATGAAGAAGAAACATCGGAGATAACGTTACGAAGATCAACAAGACATAGCTTGAAACCTAAATATTTGGACTATGTATTGCTTGCAGAAGTAGAAGAAAAATATCTACTTATATGTGTGTGAACAATGAGCCAAAGGACTTCTACAAGGCAAAGGAGTCAAATGAGTGGATATTGGCATGTGAAGATGAGATCAGCTCAATCACTAAGAATGGTACATGAATACTCATGGACCTTCCACAAGAAGCAAAGGAAATCGGTCTGAAGTGGGTTTTAAAGTTAAATAAGAACTCTGATGGAAGTATCAAAAAGCGTAAATCTCATCTTGTTGCTAAGGGATACATTCAAAGATATAGGGTTAATCTTGACGAAGTGTTTGCTCTAGTAGCTCGAACAGATACAATCTGACTTCTTATAAATCTTACGGCTTACAGTGGATGTGAAAAGTGCATTATCATCTTGTGAGGCAGAATTTATGGTGGAGACTGAAGCTGCGAGACAAGTCATCTGGTTACAGTATCTACTTGGTTAGATTGATGAAACATTATGTGAGAAGGTAGTGATATGAATAGACAATCAGTCGGCTATAGCTCTCCTGAGAAATCCAGTGTCACATGGCTGGAGTAAACACATTCACGCAAGATATTGTTTTATAAGGGAATCTGTGGAGGCCGGCTTGCTTTAAGTTGAACATGTACCCGACAATCAACAAAGGCGGATATACTAACGGAGGCACTTGGAAGAATCAAGTTCAAAGAAATGAGAGAGCTTATTGGAGTTCAAGAGTTATCAGAAACCGAGTTCAAGCTTAGAGGAGAGAATGTTGGATTAAGCTTGTAGAAAAAGGAAACTTGAGATACAAATTCGAGACCTAATCCTACTGAGTTATAGAAAATATGATTCATTATATGTTTTTGGGGTATCTAGATGTGCTTATCTTTAGGATTAGGAGTTCATAATCTATATATAAGGAGATGTCAAGATGTGACATAACTTTATAGAGTTTAGAGATTGAGAACTTAAGATTTTGAGTGAATTTCATTAAAAATGGATTAATAAGAAAGTTATTATAATCAGCATTCTTTGAATTCTATAGTTTCTAGAGCGGAATGTGTTCTAGACGGTTATTTCAAAAAATGTGTTCCAAGTGGCTATGCATTTCGTATGGGATGAGAGAAATGTTGGAGGGCATAGAAAACTCACAAAATTTATCACTAATTAGTACTACTTTTTAATAATCTAAACTTTGAAACGAAGCAAAACAAAGTTTTTTTTAAAAAAAAATTTGGGGGTATCCCAGGCCCATAGAGAGGTCCAGACTAATCCCTAAAAGGGTGGTGTAGCCCACGAATGGACCCTCACTCCGAGTATTCAAATGGGCCGTAAGATAAGTCCATATCCGCGTCGCCACAAAGTAAAATGTAGTGGGATGCCTTCGAACGTGGATTACTTAGCAAATCTCAAAGCTCGCCCACCACTAGACCACCACCTTGTGGTTTTCTCATTGCTATTGGAAATAAAAACATCATCTAAATAGAAGATATGAATTGCAGCCAAACAGCAACAAAATTAGACAATTCCTAATTAAATTAAACTCCAACTAAAAATATTAAAAAGAGTGATTCATGTTTCGAAGAAATTAACAAATTTACTGAAATAAATATAATTAATATTAAAACTGTGGAACTAATATCAACCTAATACGTTTAGTAAAAGGAACCATTTACAAACAACTTTAGGTTAAAAAGGTAAGAAGACACAATTTCCACCACACTAAATTAAACACTAGTTTCATATTCAAAATTTGATATTTTATTCTTGTCAAAGTTATAAAGTCAAAATATTAAATTTATTTACCGTGTTCACATGTTTTTATCAATCGTCAAATTCACCTCAATTTTTATCACCAATCAAACTGCCTTCTCACATTAATAAAAAAAAATTAAAACAAAAAAAAAATAACTTGAAATAAAGAAAAATGTCGATGCTAGCTAAACCTTATATCCTAAATCTTGAACTCTAGACCATAAACTTAAACTTAAACCTAAACCCTAGTCCCTAAATCAAAACTCTAAACCTAAAAGAACGACATCAATATTAACGCCGACACCTAAACTGTTAAGGAGGGGGGTCGGATTACTCTTATTTAACGGAAATCGACAAGTGTGAATTTTGGTTCCCACAGTTTGGCGCTAGAAGGAGGGGGGGTCGGATTACTCTTACTCATAGCCGCAAAACGCTTGACCGAAACGATGTCTGGATGTATGAAAGACAAAGTCGCAACTCGCAAAAAGACGCTGGTAAAACAACTCCAGCAGCGACTACTCGTACAGCCAATGCTCACGCAAACGCTGTAGTACTCAACAAAATCGAAAACCTAATCGCGACTCTTCGCCACGGGAAGAGCAACAAAACGAGCTCACGATTTCTATCTCAGATCGCTAAGGGCAACGATAAAATCTATCAAACCCCATAGTGTTTTTCTTATTTCCGAGTTTGACATATCTCATGGGTTGAGCAAAAGACGTTTTCCGAGAACTTTTCGGAAAAATAAAACTTGCCCTCCCAGAAACCGCGGAACAAACCGTAATTTACTCGCGAAATTAACCCTAGGATACTCGCGGCTGTTCGCAAAAAAAATAATTAGGTAACTCGCGGAAAAACCGTAGGTTATCCGCGGCAAAACCCTAGCTTTACTCGCGGAGAAAGCCCTAGGTCACTCGCGGAAAAACCCTAGGTTATTTGCGACAAACCCCTAGGTTGCTCGCGGAAGAACCTTAGGCTACTCGCAGAATCGGGCAATACTATCCAGCCGAAAAGACGGTGAGTTGGCCAAGCAACCTAGCTTGCCATCTTGGCGAGCTGACCGGCTTTCCACCTCGTCCCAGAGGCACTGACTTTTTCCCGAGGGTCCGCACAATCCAACTCATAGCTATGGTGAGCCGGACCGTANACTATCCAGCCGAAAAGACGGTGAGTTGGCCAAGCAACCTAGCTTGCCATCTTGGCGAGCTGACCGGCTTTCCACCTCGTCCCAGAGGCACTGACTTTTTCCCGAGGGTCCGCACAATCCAACTCATAGCTATGGTGAGCCGGACCGTACTCTAAACAATAATCGCACTGCTTTTCGTTTCATCTCAATCAAAGTTTTCATTGAGGTTTTACCGCGAAAACGAGATAGCTTGATGAATCGGGACTGTGCTCTCCGACTCAGCATTAGGCAAGTTGGACAAGCTCGACGGGTTGAAACATCTCCATCTCGAATCTTGATCGAGTCGCTTTTCGTTTCGTCTCAATCGGACTTTCCGTTGAGATTCTACGACAAAAACAGTTCAACTCGACGAATCGAGATCACCCGCACCAAGCATCTTAGCTCGCCGAACGTAGAGCTAAACCAAGCGTCTTAGCTCGCCGAACGTAGAGCTAAATCAAGCGTCTTATCTCGCCGAACGTAGAGCTAGCTAGCTCGCCATACAGCGAGCCGACCCAAGCGCCTGGCTCGCCCAAGAGACGCTGACTTCGCCCCAAGGGTTCTTGCAATCCAGATCGCCACACGACGAGCTGAAAGGGTTCGCCCGACTTGCCTTACGTCGAGCTGAACCAATCCTCGAGTTCTCTCGAAGTTTTGATCACGCTGATTCTCGTTTCGTCTGAACCGGAATTTCCATCGGGATTTTACGATAAAACCGCAAAGACTTTTTTCTTTGTATAAGTTCGAATCAATCGTCTAAAACGGCAACGGTTGACTTAACACCAAATTTGCCTAAACTATACGAGAAATCTGAACTCTCTAAACCTAATCCGATTTTACGAAACTCAGCCACGCTAAGTCGAAAACATCCAATCATAAACACGTGATTGATTTTTTCGATATACAAAGCGCACCTAGTCGGTCAAATAAAAGCAGCAGTACGAAGAAACAAGAACACGAGCTCTGATGGTTAAGTCTTCTCCCCGCTCCGATACTCTTGTTGGTAATTCGTCGAAGACCGGTAAGTCAAAAGACGAGGAATGAAGAATAGATGATCCCAAATCATCGATGAAACTAAGGTATGTCCGATTTGAAAATTTTACTAGACTTCTAATTTCTCGTAGGTAAGAAATGAAAATGTCTTGTAAACTGCCGTGAAACCTAGAGAACTTAGAATTTAGAGAATAGTCTAGCATGCTAAGTCGTAAGCAATTTTTGTCTATCTCGATTTGTTGTTTTCTAACCATTCAGGCATAACTCGCAAACCGATCTAATCTCTCGTACAACCGAGAAACGATCGCCACGCATTCAAACGTGCTCATTTCCTAAAAGAAAGAAGCAGCTAGAGACGCTGACGTTTTCTTGAAACCGACTCGCTCCTAGAAGTTTTCGTAAATCAGACATACTCCAAATCATCTCTGATCCACCATGGTCTTTAATCGACTCGGATTGTCGATCATCCCAATCCTTCGAACGAAACTCGTCTTTCTTCTTTCTCCAAATATTTTTCCTCGCATCAAGAAAACGCTTTTTAAAATAGGCGGAAAAATATTCGGACGATGCAACGCCTCGTCGAAATCATCTCAAAAGCAAACGACAATCTAAAAATCGTCTAAGCGCTAAAGACTGATCCAACCGTCTGGGAAATAATCTCGAGGAGTATACGGCATCTCTCGTCACAATCATGCGGTTAGAAAATCTCTGCGAAACTTCAGAGCGAAACTCGATTATTTACCGAAGTCATAAAGATCTTCTTAAACTTGATAAAACAAGTATAAGGATCAAAATCTTTAGGCATCAAAGCATTGATCTCATTTTCCGTCAAACCAAGTGAGTCACGGAATAATGTCAAGAACATTTTCGGCGAAAGAAAAATCGAGAACACAAAGCAGCAATAGAGAACACGTCCTCCCTTCTCGCCGACTGATCCTATTGCTGGTCATGTGATTCATTCCGCCCGAGAAACCCGCTAAAACATTTTGCNAAATCTTTAGGCATCAAAGCATTGATCTCATTTTCCGTCAAACCAAGTGAGTCACGGAATAATGTCAAGAACATTTTCGGCGAAAGAAAAATCGAGAACACAAAGCAGCAATAGAGAACACGTCCTCCCTTCTCGCCGACTGATCCTATTGCTGGTCATGTGATTCATTCCGCCCGAGAAACCCGCTAAAACATTTTGCGACTAGATCTCGGTGAAATAACTTTTGGTAAAACTCCACGAGTGACTCCGAAAAAACTATCACCGAAGAATCAAAAACTGAGCGGAAAGGTTTCTCGAAAAATCTGCGGAAATATTGTTAACCCAATGCGTCGTGCCGATTTACTAAATTCATCACCCGTTACTTACGCGAGAAATCCTTCGTATAGTCAGGATCATGTCATAACGAAGTAACTTTCGAAAATGAACGTAACAGGTTGTGCGAAAAGTACATTCCTTATAGCGAAAACCGAGCTATACGATCCGGCACTGAGCGACCAATCTAAACTTTTCCTCCTCGCGACACGATCTGAAAGATCTCACTCTTTAGCCATTCGGTTCACGAGCATCCGCTCTCATTCCTCCCGATTACATCCGAGAATGAGACCGCCCCGCAAACGACTCCGCACGGTCTCTGCATCGAGCTTCTTAGGATCTGTCTCCCTCGAGTAAAAGAAAAAAAAACAACTTCCATACAAAGGAAAGTTTATACGAAACTTTCACCGTATAAATCAAACCTACAACAGAAAAACGTTTTCTATAAACACGGGCATACTTGGCATATCAAGCTCGACAAAGGCTACTTGGCTATTGTCCGATTGCGCTTCACTTCAATGCCAAGTTTACAAACCGACTCGACCTTTTTGATAGCACGAAAGTGTCGCGGTCTAATCCTCTACCAAATACGACCTTGGCTGTGCGGCTGAACACAACCTTCGCGCCAAGCCAATTCATTCAACGGATAATGCAAACTTGTCGAAAATCGGCTAAGTTCTGTATTCTCGCGATTCACTCTAGTTTCCTACAAAATCCGACGTATAAGAAAACACTCGTACCAGAGCTTCTAAAGCCGTACGAATCTCGGAAGGTCAACACTTCACAAAGCACCGTAACGAAAAACGCTTCGTTTCAGGGAAACAACTTACGCGACCTCTCGGTCCTAATTGCTCTAGCACAAATCGTAAAACTACCTAACATCGAAACAGGAATGTAAGTTTTAATTGCGAATATCCGCAAACAAACCAAAGTGTTCCTGCAAAGCAGGGTTAAGACAAAACCCTCGCAGCTCCGCGCAACATCTTCGAGCCCGCAAACGTTCCGAACAAGAAACACGGCATATAAAAAAAAACAACTTTCGGCACTGCGAGACGTCGCAGACGCCCGGAGATTAGTTTTTCGACATAAATACCTTCCTCGATAAAGTCATTTTCTTGGAAAACCTAACAGTCCGTCCGCGACTATAAAATTACGCAAAACTTCTTAACATACGTATCCTTCGAAAAGGCCAAAACAACGTAAACATCTATCACATAAAAAGTTTGTTGCTGATCACAACAAACTCGCAACAGTCCTAAACAAACTTAAGTTATCTCGCAGAGATAGCTCTCGAACACCCGACACAAGGGTAATAGCGCTATAAAAGAAATCCAAACTTTTGGTCAGCACTTCCGGGTAACTTAGAAATTGTTCCCGGTGAGATGCTCGGTTCCAACCAGACGAATCGTATAAGCCGAGAACCTATCGCGGATTCTAAATCGGTATGGAATCAGGTTAAAATCGCAACAGGCAAAACGACAGCCGACTAGTCATCGCATAGCCTCAATCCGAAAGTAAACCTAGGTCTTGCCCTAAACCCAGCACACTGGTCGCTAACGTCTCAAGGCATGAATCGAGATCCTAAAGGCATGTCTCTTCGTCTATATCTAAACGCTCACTTGATTTACCAAACATCATACGACGGCCAAACGAACAAGGCGATCTACTAAGGGAATGGAATGCGAGAAGAAAACTCGCGGACCTCCCTCAATATCAACTCATATTCTTCCCGCTATATTCACACGAATAAAAACACGCTCTTAAAAACGCAAACTGATTTTTAATAAAGCCGCAAAAGCGGCAGGGACTCAGAGCTGCACACGGCCAGTCCAAAAACTATAACGGCCACGCTCGGCCAGACCAACGGCCTACGAGGCTAGTCTCAAAGCCGGCAAAGGTCCAGATGCCATCGACATCAATATGCTCGATAATTCACACACAACATATAACTAGACCGTAAAGGTCTTGCTAGGAAACGGGTCATACAGACCTTAAATCCGAAACGAACTACGAAAGGCTTGATCCCCTCAAAAGAGTACGTAGGCAGCCTTCACAAGGCGCAGCCCTAATCTTAAACACATTCCGCTCCCTGGAGAATGGAAAGATCACTCTCAACGGACCTTTCCAACCATTAATTCCGCCTAATTTAACTAAAACTGGCAAACCACTCGCAAGAACCTTACGCTAGAAGCTCAAGATTCTAGCGAGCTGGGGGCTAACTGTTGGTGTCAAAATCGGTCACGACGGAATCAATGGCTAAAAGTCTCCGCAAAAGTAAAAATAAAAATACGTTTTATAAAACTCGAAAGATCGTTTTATAAAACTCGAGAAATCGTTTTATAAAACTCGAGGATCATTTTATAAAACTCGAGGATCGTTTTATAAAACTCGAGAATCGTTTTATAAAACTCGAGAATCGTTTTATAAAACTCGAGGAATCGTTTTATAAAACTCGAGGAATCGTTTCATAAAACTCGAGAATCGTTTTATAAAACTCGAAGAATCGTTTTATAAAACTCAAGGATCATTTTATAAAACTCGAGGATCGTTTTATAAAACTCGAGGATCGTTTTATAAAACTCGAGGATCGTTTTATAAAACTCGAGAATCGTTTTATAAAACTCGAAGAATCTTTTTATAAAACTCGAGAATCGTTTTATAAATCTCGAAGAATCGTTTTACAAAACTCGAGAATCGTTTTATAAAGCTCGAAGAATCGTTTTATAAAACTCGAGAATCGTTTTATAAAACTCGATAATCATTTTATAAAACTCGAAGAATCGTTTTATAAAACTCGAGAATCGTTTTATAAAACTCGAAGAATCGTTTTATAAAACTCGAGAATCGTTTTATAAAACTCGAAGAATCGTTTTATAGAACTCGAGAATCGTTTTATAAAACTCGAAGAATCGTTTTATAAAACTCGAGAATCGTTTTATAAAACTCGAAGAATCGTTTTATAAAACTCGAGAATCGTTTTATAAAACTCGAGAATCGTTTTATAAAACTCGAAGAATCGTTTTATAAAACTCGAAGAATCGTTTTACGAAACCGCAAAAAACCGAAACAGCCGTAAAACGCGAACTAGTTACGACAAGTTCGCCGATGGGCGAACTAGGGACACTCCACTAGTTCGCCCATTGGCGAACTAAGCCGGCCCGGCTTAGTTCGCCGATGGACGAACTAGGAGTCACTCAACTAGTTCGCCCATCGGCGAACTAGTCCATCTCGACTAGTTCGCCCATTGGCGAACTAGTCCCGTCCCGGCTAGATCGCCAATGGGCGAACTAAGAGGTGCTGACTTTGCCCCACTGGTTCTTTGGCCTAGTTCGCCATATGGCGACCTAGCCAAGCTGAACTAGCTCGCCGTACGTCGAGCCGACCATCCCGAGCCTCGATCTCCCACATCCTTGATTCAAGGCATACGTCCTTCGACACGATCGTATTCCGAATCACGGTCGAAATGTCTCCCGTTTCGTCTCGATCCGTCCTATCGTTCGAGTTTTACGATAAAAACCGTA
>CAKOAT010946265.1:18486-106239 GCA_932364175.1 Eruca vesicaria subsp. sativa | reverse complement strand
CGCAACGCTCTTACGCGAATCGGAAATAAGATCGACTTTCTTTATAAATTCGTTTTACTATGTTTTTCATATTTTTCCGCATTTATTTGGTTACTTGTCGTTGGCTTTCGCAGAGATCCGGTTCCTCTGGAAAATTAGGGTTTTCCTAAGTTTCCTTATTTAACGGAAATCGACAAGTGTGAATTTCGGTTCCCACAGCCAAACCCCAATTCCTTCCACAAGGATCCACCGTGTGTAGATATTTATACCCAAAGTGAAATTGGAAATCCTGAACAAAATTAAAAGATTGTTATGTTTCCGAAAGAAAAGGAAAAGATGGCCTATGTTTATGCCAAATCTCTCTTAGAAAACTGATAGTGTACTTACTACCCATTCCTTGACAATTCTAACTTAACATTTTCATTCAATTTTGGTATACCGTAAATATGTCGACACTATACAAACCACACGATAGAAACCACAAACAAGTAATCGTCTTCTTGACAATTTTAGAAAAACACAACCCTCAGAAGCCTGAAGTACAGTTCCAAGACACCATGCTGCTCCAAAACTCAAGCCACAGAGACTCATAAACATGTGTATACTGTTAGACAAAGCAAATAAAATATCTGAGTATGCGAGATTACATATTTTTAGGATCCCCACCGATAGGTTTTCCTTTCTCCCATAATCTTTCCATTGTATAAAACACCATGTTGAACCAGTACCCTCAAAATCCATCGCAGAATATAATTGTAAATTCATTGCCGGTAATTGCAGGATCCCCAATGCCATTTACCAAGGACACTAAAACAAGATCCCTAGAAAGATACATCTTCTTGCAAAATCTGCGCATAAACCTAATTTTCTCATTTTGTAGCTGCTTCCTAGTAGGCAGGTGGACTCCTACGCAAGAAACAAATAATGTAAACCACTTATTAGTCCAAAAGGATAAAGCATCCCATAAAACATATATGTTCTGAGGATGTATGTGAATCATATTTGACCTTTCCAGGGGAGATGTCAAAGGGGTATGCTATGAATTCAAAAGGGATACAGGATCTAAATACACAAGATGTAGGGAAATACTTGGATGATAACCAGAAACTCATGCTTGATGCTTTTAAGAGTAGCATCAGTGATGAGAAAACACAGGATTCAGTCTCAAAGGCTCGGAAGTCTCTTGACTTTGGGGAAAACCAGATGGAGATGGGGTTAGAGGTTTCGACGGGCAGCAACTCTAAGATCTCTCAAGAAGAGGGTTTCAGGAAAGGTACAGAGAAGAAGATAGAGGAAGGGACAGACTCCATTGACGTTAATGACGCGATATTCGCTATGGAGGTGGAAACTTTGGAACCGATAGAACAAAAAAACATGTGTGAGGAGGAAAAGGAGATGGATGAGGAGGATCAGGGGGAGGAGTCTGACACACAAGAAGTGATGGACACTGATGATGGTACTGGACGTCCAACGGCTTAGACAAAGATTGCAAAGCCTGGTAGTGTTTTTCTGGGTGCTTCTACTAAGAAAAGAGTAATGCAGAACCTTGCGTCACCAAGGAAGAAGATGATGGCCAAGCAGGCTCACAGGGCAGGAGAGAGAGGTCCTTTACCTCCAAGGAAGGCTCCGACCAAATCAGCTGCGGAACAAGGATAAGTTCCTAAGGGCATCGGTATCGGGGGCCCTAAGCCTGTCCCGTAGCTTTTATTGGGTCGAAAAAAAATGTGAAAAGAAAATAAAATGGGTGGGACGGGCCTTGCGCAAGGGATTTATGGGCTCGTCCCTAAGCTATGTGGCGGAAGGGGAGTGGAGATGAATTTCGGTGTGTTGGACTCTTGCTCTCCTCGAAAGTTCCGAAATCGAAAGAAAAAAAAAATCAAAAACTCTGTCGATGGCGAAGACGAAGGCTTGATCCCCGACACCATCTCTGCAAATCGAAAGCCAAACCTGCGTCTTCTCTCTTGCGGTGGAGTGGGAGATATCTTTATCTCCGTTCGCGACGTCGTTTGATCCCCAGATCGTCCTCCAAATCTCAATCCACTTCGGTTCGATTCCGTTCTAGTACGAGGAGAATCAATCCTCCCCAAAACCTTTGCGATTCGTCCCAATCCTATCACGGTTAGTTTTTGATCTCAGATATCGTTTCGAAATTTTTTTTAGGTTTTGTATAAATTTGTATAGATTTGTAAGCCTTGAATGGTTTGATTGTCTGATTGTTGCTTGTTTCGTTTGTATTGAATGATTGTTGATTGTGATCGATTGGTTGTTGTTTGACTAAAGAATATCGAAAATTAGGGTTCGATTGTGATCGTTTGTATTGAATGATTGTTGATTGTTATCGATTGGTTGTTGTTTGACTAAAGAAAATCCTATCACGGTTAGTCTCGGATTGTTTGTGTGTGAATGAAATCTCGGTTTCTATACATTATTTCGGTGTTTCTGATTGACAATTAATACTTTGTAACTTGGTCACATGAATACTTAAGAAAAAAAAACATGTCTTGAAACCTTATTATATATCTTTCTTCATTGCGGTAGGTTCTTAAGCCTGAGATGTTTTTATATATATCTCCCTTGGTAACTTGGTATGTTTATGAATGAAAAACATGGCTTGGAACCTTATTATATATCTTGTTACGATAATGATGTATTCTTGTTTGTATACTGAACTGAGTTTTCTACTTAGGTGTGCACATTTAAGTAAGACGTTGAACTGATTTTTCTACTTAGTTTGTTTTATTAGACAAGCATTAGACAAGACTTCCTTGTAGCTGTGTATCAGATAAGTATTAGACAAGACTTTTATTACTCTAACCGTATGACTTATTTTACTCTAACCGTATGACTTTTATTACTCTAACCGTTGACGATCATGTTAGATTATGACATTGGTTATGTCTCTAATTGTTTGTAGATGGCGTTCCCGCATGAACCTCATTTTGTAAAGCCTCTGCTTCCTGGTTTCCACACTGGCTTGGTAGACACACTTCCCTTCTATTTTCCGCTGTATATGTTTCTAATAATGTTTAGTTGTGCTTAACTTTCTCTTCTCTGAATTTCAGGACATACCACTTACCTTCTTCGCAAAGCACATAGAAGGGAAGACGAACAAGACATCATGGAAATTAAGATCGGACGCTTCCGATAAGACTTGGAAAGTGATACAAGAAGGGACGAGACTCATCAGATGTTGGGAAACATTCGCCAAAGCACATGACCTTCGCGTCGGTGACATCATCATCTTCAAAAAGGAAGGACACATGGTGTTTCATGTAACTCCTGTTGGTCCTAGCTGTAGTGAGATTAGGTATACACCTCCTCTCATGATCAAGGAAGAAGCCTCCTCACATGATGCTGCAGGTGAGATTAGTAGTTTCAATAAAAACCCACCGTCCTCTTTTGATTCATAAAATTTTTTTCTTATGTTTCAGGAGGATCAGGAGCAATGTCATTTGTCACATTTGAATACTGTTTTTTGGCTGAGGTCACGGCTTTGAACCTAAGCGAAGACATACTTGTAAGTAGTTAGTCGTTTTGTGTGTCTATTTCAAATGTAAAACAAGACTAACTTTTGACTTGTTATGTGTTTGCAGCTTCTTCTTGTGGCAGCTACGCATTGTACTGCGTTGAAGAAAGAATGCCAAGAGGTGATACTAGTGAACAAGGAGGGAAACTCATGGATTGCGAATTTGCTATTTAGCGAATCAGCGAGTATGTATTACATCAGAGGAGGGTGGACGAAGTTCTGTCGTGATAACAGATGCGACATAGGAGACTCATTGGTCTTCAATGTCGTTGGAGATGGAAAAACTGCTCCACTGATGTATGTATGTCCTGAAAGCGAAGAGTGCCGCCAAATACTGAAGGAATGGTTGAGCAGAAAGAATGGGTGAGTTGTGTCACGGGTAGTTTGGTGGTTGTTTGTTTGCATGTTGGTTTTGTGTTGTCCTTTTGCTCTTCTTCTAATGCTATGTTATTTCTTATGACTTCTATTGTAATGACTTGTAATGACTTATTAGATTGTATTGTAATGAACATTTTCTATGTTTAAGTTCCTAAGTTTCTATGTTTGTTTGTTTAAGTGTATCAAAATAACATGAGTAGTTCTCTAGATTTTCTTAAGCTTCTCAACGTAAATCAAATGTTCGTTCATATAGTATTTGTAACAAGTGCACATGTTTATTTCACAAGTCTCGATCTAAAAAACTTCAAGTATATCACAAGTGCACATATTTATTTCATTTTGTTTTTATGACGTTATGGCAAATGTTTTTTTTTTACTTTGTAATTTTCTTTAGATTTAAATTTTAATGTTAAATTTCTCTTTTATATGTTTTATTTAAAAAAATTAAAATAGTTATTAATTATTAAAAAAAATTAACTAATAAATTAAGGGACCTAAGCCGAGCCCCACCAATAATCAACAAAATTTTATTTGTCCCTTAGCTTAGGTCCCTTACGATAAAAGTTAATTATTAAATCCGGACCTTAGCCATCGTTCCACCGATACCAATGCTCTAAGGTTTTATTGAGAAGTTTTTACGTTTAATTTTCATGAATAAGTGTAGGGATATGATTATTAAATCCCCGAATTTCCTTTTTTTTTGCAATTTGTTTTTTTGTGTTGAGTGTTCCCTGAAGTTATCAGGGGTTTAAAAAACATAGTTGGTAGCAAGAAATAAATCCTAAGCATAGGCTTTGAAAATGCCGTAAGTGCAGATTTTACCACTAGATGTGATAGACAAATTGGTTTAAGTGGAGATGTTAGTACTGTAGTATTCTTGGAACTTGTTGGAAAGAATGCTTACGTTAGAAATAGTTTTAGCAAAAAGTTGACTTCAGGCCAAGGAAGAGATTAGGATCTAAAGTCCAAAGTCTTATTAGTTAACAAAAATACACATTTCTAATTCTAACTATGGTTCAGAAAATAATTTTTTTGCCAATCAGATTTTTATTTTAGAGTTTGTGTTTTTCTTAAAAGAAGTAATTGTGTTTTTCAAACGAGTTATTACTCATGGACCGCATTTCTATGACCAACCATTATTTATCATATACAGTCAATATAAAAAAACTTGCACCCTCATTTTAAAGTGTAAAAATATCTTGAAAAATGTTAATTAATGCTGTTAACCAGTTACATATTGGTCAATAATATTTTTCACACCGCAATGAGATAGTCCATATACACTTTTTATTGATCTAAATATCATGTTTATTGATGAAAAATCCACAATTTTAATTACTTTTAAAATTGAATGATTCAAATTATTGAATTATATATTAAATTTACTAATTAATATTCTCTCAGCTGTTTCATATTAAGTGTCGTTGTAGAGAAAAATTTTCGTTACAAAATAAGTGTCCTTTTCAGTTTTCAATGCAAAACTTATTAACTTTATTAAGTAATTTATTTTTCTATTGGTTAAAATGTGGTTAGGTGTATAGATAATTTTTTTTTGTATAAAAAAAGAATATGTAAAATTAATTGTTTCATTAATCCGTATGCACTACTCTAAAATGACATTTATAATGAAACATAGGAAATATAAAATAAGTCTATTTTTGTTTTTGTTTAAATTTGAAGGTAATAAAATATCAATTTATAATTATATTAAATAGTAGTTTTGAATTTAAATTATTTATTTAGCAAATAGATATGAAGATTACTTGTATAATTCTTGTAATATTTTTTTAAAAATATATGATTTATAACTATATTTAAAAAAATATTGAAAGATATTAGGACTTAATCAATGTATATTCAATTCAACATTATTATCCTTAGTGATTATTTTAAAATAAATATAGTTTTAATGGCGTAAAGAAAATCACACACTAAGTAAAATTAAATTTTATAACTCTAAAAGAATAGATATGGATTTTGTAAAGTAAAGTAAAATGTAACTTTTATTTATTTATATTGCATTAATGAAAAATTAATATCAATTAATTCAAGAAATTATTTTATTCAATCTAATTCTTCCAAGTTCTCATTTCGTACACTTTGGTTACTTTTAGAAAATAGATAAAAATAAAATTTAGTGACCACGACACATTTTCACAATAACTGTATTCTAAATATATTCAATTTAAGTTGGTAAAAAGTTTAACATATTTATTTACAAATACAATCTCATATAATTTAATTAAATACATATATATATATAGAAAATGAATTTAGTTAATTTTTTAATTAAAATATGATTAAGTTTTTTTGAATTATCATTTTTAGGTGATCTTATCCAGTTCAGTAAAATATATTTTTATCATTCAAATGTCTTTTGTATATTAGAATATCTTTTCACCAATATTCATTCAGAAAATATTTAATTAACTCTAACATATTATAATATTATCGTATTACAATACGTTATCCGATTAGATGGAAGTGCCCATCGGAGCGGTTTATCTGACCACCATTTGATCTAAGTTTATATGGACAGCCGACAAAAAAAACTATAACATATTGTAAAAATATTTTCAATGGAGAATTCTATCCATAGAGATCTCAAAATATATATATATATATGTAAATATTATCGTTTAATTATAAGATTTTAAAATTTCGAAAATCCAACTAAAAGTATCTCATGAGTTAGATACTCTAATAAATCTGCTCTTATATGGCTTATCCAGCACTATCAAAATACGCATATCAATCGGAGCAGTCATGTTTAAAACAAGACTATACGAATCTGATGGTGTGTCATTGTCAATCTTTTTATTTCATTTTAATTATTTAAATGCATTAATTTGAAGTATAATAGTCAACGCTTAGATTTTAGATATCATAAAAAGAGGTACACAATTACACAACACATATACAAAACTCAGAACTGTTGCATTGCTCCAACAGAAACAACAATGGAGTCTCAGTCTCAAACTCAGACTAGTCAGCCCGAAACCCCAAAGCGCTCTCCGTTCACCAGAATATTCCATAAACTGAAAACCAATCTTGTTTTCCGGTCAAAGCTGGCCGAAGTAAACGGTGCAATGGGTGATCTCGGCACTTACATACCAATCGTCCTCGCTTTAACTCTCGCCAAGGACTTGGATTTAGGCACAACACTCATATTCACGGGTATTTACAACGCCATAACCGGAGCGGTTTACGGCGTACCCATGCCGGTCCAACCGATGAAGTCAATCGCAGCAGTGGCGATTTCATCAACCGCGGAGGAGTTCGGTATACCGGAGATCATGGCCGCCGGAATCTGCACCGGAGGGATCTTGTTCGTGTTAGGGGTCTCTGGTTTGATGCAGTTTGTGTTCAATATCATTCCTTTGTCGGTTGTTAGAGGGATTCAGTTGTCACAGGGCTTAGCCTTTGCAATGTCAGCGGTTAAGTATATTAAGAAAGAGCAAAACTTTTCAAAGTCCAAAAGTGTTGGTGACAGGCCATGGTTAGGGCTTGATGGTCTGGTCTTGGCTTTGGCTTGTGTTCTCTTCATAATTCTAGTGAATGGAGATGGGGAGGAAGAAGAAGAAGAAAGAGAGGAGGAAGAGAGAAATGGTTCAAGAAGAAGAAGAAGATGGTTTTCGGTAAGGAAGGTTATATCTAATGTACCATCTGCTCTGTTGATCTTTTTGTTAGGTGTTGTTTTGGCTTTTATAAGGAAGCCAAGTATTGTACATGATATTAAATTTGGACCGTCGAAGATGAAGTTGGTGAAAATGGACAAGAAAGCATGGAAAAACGGGTTTTTGAAAGGGACTATTCCGCAGTTACCTCTCTCTGTTCTGAATTCTGTTGTGGCTGTGTGTAAGCTTTCGTATGACTTGTTCCCTGAGAAGAAGTTCTCGGCTACGTCGGTTTCAATGACTGTTGGGTTGATGAATATGGTTGGATGTTGGTTTGGGGCAATGCCTACTTGTCATGGAGCCGGTGGGTTAGCCGGGCAGTATAAGTTTGGTGGGAGGAGTGGTGGGTGTGTGGCACTGTTGGGAGTGGCTAAATTGGTGTTAGGGTTGATCTTAGGAAGTTCATTGGTGGGTATAATGGAGAAGTTTCCTGTTGGCGTGCTTGGAGCTTTGTTGCTATTTGCAGGTATAGAGCTTGCAATGGCTGCTAGGGATATGAACTCAAAGGGAGATGCATTTGTGATGCTTGTTTGCACAGCTGTGTCTTTAGGTTCAAATGCTGCGATTGGATTTGTCGCTGGGATTGTTCTGTATCTAGTTTTATGGATGAGGAACTACGGAAGGGTCAAGCCGACCGGCCTTCCCGTTCAAGTAGATCAACATCCTTGAAGGTCTTATATGCTTAAATTGTGATCTGTTTTATATCTATAAATAAAGAAGTTCAAAACTTCGTTGAACTGCATCGTGCTACTCCGTGTAATAACTACAGTAGTTTGATTTCTTTTTTTTTTTATTGTAAATCAGTTTACCAACGTTTGTATAATAGAAAAAAAATTGTGAGAGATGGGCCAAATAGCTCTGGACTATCTGTGGAAGAACCAATTTTTGAAAAGATGGCTTTTGGTCATCTGAGTACAAAAGTGGCTAATTATCATTTTTTGACATCGATTTAACATTTATAGTTCTTTTTAACCATCTTCTCATGCTTTCTCTCTTCTTTACTAAGATTAATACACAACCAAAACTTAGACCTTAACTTGTAGATGTCCCAGTTTCCATCTCCTTCGGCGAGATGGCAACCGCCATTAAATGATATATCATCGTTGCTGTTTCATTGCTTTGATAGCTGTAGCGGGGCAACTCACCAAATCCCCCATCTGCCATCTCACACTACAAATACCACGACTCTCTAAGTCGCAAGCACTACACTCCGCACACGTTTAATATCATTCATCACTTCCATGGCACTGAGATCGTCAAAATCCACTGCCAATGCCTCTGCAACACTCTACTTCATTGAGGTTCCACCTGTTTTGGGATACTCCAAAGTGGTTTTCAACACGTGATAATGTCTGCTAAAGTCTCCATTATCTACTCATATGTATCATTTTGCAATATGTTCTTAGCATATACACAGAAGATGAATATTTTTGTTGAGCCCTACCTGCTTAAACGCAACAGTGGGTTTGCAGGTGTTGAACATCGGTTCAGAATGTACGTTTTGTTCTCCCAACTATAGCTAGATCGAAGTTTTTCCTCAGGTCGATCAAGTTCTTTGCTTCGAGCTGATCAGTTAGTAGTCTCTAAGCATTTTCTTATAGTCACTTGGAGTATTCCTTCATCTGTTTTGTGGAGTTTGAACTTCTAAAGCGATTCATGAGTGCATGTGGAGGTTATATCATTTCTCTAGTTGATTTTATCTAGTTACTTGCTTTTTCAAGGCTTCGAGTTGTACACGCGACAGAGCTGGCTCAAATGACAAGTCATCTAAACCACCGTTTAGGACATCTAACTAAAGAGGGCATAATTATTATTTTTTAAATGTTAGTCTTTATAAACATGTAAATTTTTTAACTAAATACATATTAACTATTGCACATTATTAGTTAAATATTGTTTTTTGGATTTTTCTACAATATTAATAAATTTGTTAAAGTTAAATATATTATTAACGTTTTAAATTAAAGTTAAAACTTTTAAAAGTTAGCTACAAAACAGTGTATTTCCATTGTTCCAATTTATCCTTCTATGCCTTGACGAAATGTGTTAATTATTACCACTATAGCAGAGCTTCAAAATTGATTACTTCAACACGTTTATGGATTATTAGGCTATAATTTCTCTTGAGTCCGAATTTAAATAATTTCAAAGATATGAATTTTTTTTAGATGTTTGTTTGATTTAAAAAAACTAACAGATGTAAGTGGGGATACTTTAAGAGCATCATGTTTGAATTAAAAAGCTTCCTTACAGAATGATATACATTCATACATAGTTGGTGATGATTTATTTCTGGAACTAAATATTCTACTAGAATTATTAATAACTTTGAAAATTCAAAGTGTTTGTTTTTTTTTAAAGGAGGTTTGTTTTCAGAACACATAAGTTGTTTGTCACATATTGTTATTTATTCCGGTATCAATTGCTACGGCCGGAAAAAGTTTGTTGGGGTCAAAATCGGTACGACGGAATCGATAGCAAAAACTCCCCGCAAAAAAATAAAAGAAATCATTTTATAAAACTCGAAGAATCGTTTTATAAAACTCGAAGAATTGTTTTATAAAATTCGAAGAATCGTTTTATAAAACTCGAGAAATCGTTTTATAAAACTCGAAGAATCGTTTTATAAAACTCGAAGAATCGTTTTATAAAACTCGAAGAATCGTTTTATAAAACTCGAGAAATCGTTTTATAAAACTCAAAGAATCGTTTTATAAAACTCGAAGAATCGTTTTATAGAACTCGAAGAATCGTTTTATAAAACCCGAGAAATCGTTTTATAAAACTCGAAGAATCGTTTTATAGAACTAAAAGATATTTCCGAACAAAGGAAATCCGCGGAAAACTCGGAATATCATTATCTCGGGGAAACGAAAAAAACGTCGATTACACGATCGCCCGAGTTAAGCATAAAACGCGAGCTAGTCACGTCACGACTAGCTCGCCCAACCGCGAGCTAGCCTCGTCCTAACTAGTTCGCCCAACGGCGAGCCGAACCGGTCTGATTCGACTCGCCGTACGTCGAACCGACTGTCCCGAGCCTCGATCTCCCGTATCCCTGATTCAAGGCTTACGTCCTTTGACACGATCGTGTTCCGAACCATGGTCAAAATGTCTCTTGTTCCGTCTCGATCCGTCCTATCACTCGAGTTTTACGATAAAACCGTAAAACTTTTTTTCTCGAAAAGAACTCGAGGAAATCGTATAAAACGGCAACGGTTAAACGAATCACCGAACATTGCCTAAACTATACGATTTATTCAAGATTTTTCGTAAAAATCGTAAAAAACGGGTTTTGAATAAAAGCGTAAAAACGGTAACGATTAACCGAGAAACGAACGTAGCTAAACTGTACGATTAACTCGGGGAATTTACTAAAACGGCATCGGATCAGGAAACGATCTTGTATAAAGTAAAACGGATTTATCGCAAAACGGCCCGGAAGGTCCTAAAACGCGATAAAAGCCCATCTTGCGATCTTAGCGATATCTAACCCGAAGATACGATAAAGTTTTGACAGTTTACTCGCAGAAGGAAGATAAATGTCAAGTTTGAAGATAAATGGCCAGTTTGAAGATAAATAGAAGATTTCTGCAGGAAAAAGGAAGGATCGAGATAAATGGAAAATTCCCGATAAACTCGGATTCGGGCGAAATGGAAAGACTAAAACCGCCTAAGATGGGAGTATATATGCAAGAGGCATAGAGCAGAAGTAGGGACATGATTTTCAGAGCTTTCACCACCAAACTTAGCATTTATGAATATTTCCGTTTTCTGATAGGGAATTGCGTCTCAACTAGGGTTTTTTGTCTTAGACTTCTAGAGTTAGGGATTTCGCCAATGGCTCACGCAGCTAAGGCCACTCTCGTTGTAACAGTTCTTACGCAGATTCGGAATAAGGACCTTCTTGCTCTTAATCTCGTTCATTCTCACTTTAATTTGAAGTTCATCGTTTTCTTAATTATCGTTATGCGGTTCTGCAGATAGCCGGGTCCTCTGGAATTTTAGAGTTTACTCAAAGTTTCCTTATTTACGATTCATTGACAGTAGGTGAATTTCGGTTCCCACAGTTTGGCGCTAGAAGGAGGGGGGTCGGATCTATCTTACACCGAAACCGCAACATGTCCAACGAAGAAACAATGACTGGTGACCAACAAACTCGCAACGAACGCGACAACTTTGATAAAACACCACCACCACAAGATGCATCCGTGGCAAACGCAACAAACGCCAACGCCGAGACCATCGAAAAGATGCTTTCCGAGTTTAACAAAAAATCGGAAGAGCAGGAAAAGCTCATCGGTTCGCTCGCAAAACAAGTCGAAACCCTAACTGCGAAAACCAGAGCAATTCGCCCCCACAGAACTACTAAGATCCGCAGAAGGAGGCTCGATTTCGCGACTCCTATGGATCGCCCCAGAACCGAGCAGGATAACTTACCGGAGAAGGATTCCGGAAAGGATAACCCAGATGCGACGCTAGACGAATCGGAAAAACTTCCCACTCGCGAGCAGGAAACCGAGGGCGACGGCATCGAAAGGGTTAATCTGGAAACGAGCGACCAAGCCGACTCGTCAGACGAGGACGCTGACGTCCATCCTAGGAGAAGAAAAACTTGAAGCCCTCCATCGGATTCTTCTCCCGAGCGTTCTCTTACTGGAGACGGGGAGGAACTCGACTTTGCGCGATACGCAAAAACTTCCGAGGAGCGATCTCCGGTTACTCGCAGCAAACGCCGACGAGGTCGGAAAACTGCTGGCGACCTGACCCAGATTCGCATTCTCCGCGAGTACATCACTAAAACGGCCGCAGCGGTAAAAGCGGTGAAATCTCAGATTCATCACACTACCAGCGCCACACCCGAAATCGATCAGCTACTGTAGGAATCTCGGAAAACACATTTCACGGCTCGCATCACCGAGGTCAAGCTGCCCGATCCCGAGAAACTTAAGGTGCCAACTTACGATGGGACGTCTGATCCCAAAGCGCACCTGCAGGCCTTCCAGATCACCATGGGACGAGCCAAACTCAAGGATTACGAAAAGGACGCAGGCTACTGCCATCTTTTCAACGAAAACCTAGAAGGAGCAGCGCTCGAGTGGTTCGCCAAACTTAGGCGGAATTTGATCGGAAATTTCCACCAACTCGCTTCTGAATTCTTGAAGCAATACTCGATGTTCATCAATCCAGAAATCTCCGACGCTGATCTCTAGAGCCTGTCGCAAAAGGAGGACGAATCTCTCCATGATTTCATAAGCAGATTCAAACTCGTCATGGCTAGGGTTAGCGGAATCAGCGACAAGGCCGCCATCGACGCGATAGGAAATCGCTTTGGTTCAAATCAAAGTTCCGCAAATGGATAACTCTCGAGAAACCACGGACAATCCAAGACATGCTCCATAAGGCTACCGATTACATAACCATTGAGGAGGAGACTAAAATCCTATCCGAAAAGCATAAGCCGACGAAAACATCCGCAAAGGATAACGCGTCCGAGAAGAAGCAGAAAAAGATGAACTCTCGTAACGACAAGTTCGTCAATCACGAGGGGCAGAATCTCCGAGGGGTGCACAACTACGCCATTAATTCCGGATCGGAACAAGGGCGAACTACGGGTAACACGTGGACGAGAAATTTGAATTACGATGAGAATACTTTCTGCGACCTTCACCAAACCCGTGGACATTCTACCGTGAACTGCAAAGTTCTCGGCGCCAGGCTTGCCGCAAAACTGATCGCGGGAGAACTCTCTAAGATATCCAGCCTCAAGGATCTCATCCGCGATTCAGACCGCCTCCCAAAAAATGACAGGAACTCACGAGCGGAAACTCCGCCTCAGGGGAACCAGTCGGGCGAAAAACATGGACGAAGGCAAGACGAGAAGGGTAACGACGCTAACCACTGAAAAATCATCATGATTATCGGTGAATCGCAATATTACAACGACACCGTCTCATATATCAAATCCTACCAACGCAAAGCCGAAACCGGCTCGAGTTGGAAGGTGTCGTCGGATGACACACCAAAAGGGGTAATCTCATTCGACGACGCTGAAACCGGCGGAATCGACCAACCTCATGCTGATCCCCTTGTCATTGACTTAGTGATAAGCGATTTAGAAGTCGCTCAAATCCTGGTCGATACAAACGTGATCTTCCGCAACACGTTAGCATGTATGGGAATATAACTCTCGGAAGTCGAACCTATTCCAAAACCGTTGACCAGCTTTTCCGGCGAGACATCAATGACCTTGGGATCAATCCGGCTACCGGTGGCAGCCAAAGAAGTGACGAAAATCGTCAACTTCGCGATAGTCGATTTCATGGCCATCTACAATGTGATCATGGGCACGCCTTGGATAAATTCCATGAAGGCGATTCTATCGACGTATCACTTAGGCATCAAATTCCCGACTCCTACGGGAATCGCAGAAATTTGGGGATGCCAAAGACAATCGCTATCTTGCTTCTTGGCCAAACACAAGCTGAGGCAATTGGCGGACGCAATCGTGAAACCAAAACGGGCAAAGGTCACGCCACCACCCGCGGAAGACGACCCAAAGAAAGCAACATCGAGAAACAACAAGTTTCCGCACCCATTGCTTCTACCCAGCCGGAGGAGACAAGCCCGAACAAAGACATCGATCCAGCAACTGAAGTGATCGAAAAGTCTGCTACAGCCGAGTAAGCATACTCGCACAAACAATCAAAACTACGAGATGGCTTGATTTCCGAAAGGAATACGTAGGCAGCTCGCCTAAAGACGAGTTCAGCTATCCCCCTTCCAAAACGGGGGGGGGGGGGGGGGGGGGGAGTGGAAGCGTATACGAGTATGCGTATACGAGTATTCGTATACTCCCAAATTTTTAGAACTTTCGCTTTGTAATCAAAAAAATTTCGAAACTTTTTTAATAAAGACAAAGTTAGAACATTATAAAATCTCTGCTACTATCGAAAACGCAAAAAAAACGAATTCCAAACATCCGGAAATCACTTACGCAGTAACAACTACTTAATCGTTTCTACGAAACTTGTACACCAAAATATTTTCGGAAAGAACCGGCGAGACGTCGCCTAAATTCTCGAGAAAAATATTCCACTAAGTCCGTCCGCGACTATAAAAACATGTACGCTCGGCGATTGGCCCCGTCGAGCACGCTAGCCGTCCTAAACAAAAGGCACCGATCTATTGGTCCGCATACATCCGACTAGGATAAAATAGCGCGCTATAAAAGAAATCCAAATTTTTGGTTAGCACTTCCGGGCAACTTAGAAATTATTCTCGGTGAGATGCTCGATTCCAACCATACGAATTTTATAAGCCGAGAACCTATCGCGGATTCTAAATCGGTATGGAATCAGGTTAAAATCGCAACATGCAAAACGAAAGCCGACTCGTCATCGCATAGCTTCAATCCGAAAGTAAACCTAGGTCTTTCCCTAAACCCTGCACACTGGTCTCTAACGTCTTGAGGCATGAATCGAGATCCTAAAGGCATGTCTCTTCGCTCACATCTAAACACTCGCGAAGATTTACACCAAGAGTTAGATGCAATACGACAACTCGTATTATTCCCTCTACATCTAAAACGAAACGCAAATTTCATACTTAGAAAAATATTTCTTATTAGAAAGTCTTCAAATACACACCGCCCAGCGGTAGGGATCAAAGCCACCAACGGCCAGTCCCGAAAAAACAACAACGAAATCATAATAGCAACAACATCACACACTGAAGTAATCAAACACGGTCATCGCTGGAATCAATCCATGGCTGGTCGACTCCACCATCCACATCCGGGATCCCAGGTCCGACCTCGACCGAATCCGGAGACACCACGATAGGGTTCCACTGATCCCACATATGTTTACCGGGATTAACAACCTCGTTCTTCTTCTTCTCTCTCTTAGCCAGACGTGCTTTCTGCTTCACAATCGCAACCTCATACGAATAGTCCGGATCGTGGGTAAGGTGCAAACCCCCAACTATGCCCCGGCACTCGCAAAAATCGCCGTTCGCCCATTGCGCATCTTCAAATTCCACATAAAGAGACATGAACCGCGCATGGCGAGCGATCAACTCCGCAGCAACCTCTCTTCTGCCCGCTCTACGAGCACGGCGAACCATCGTGTCAGGAAGCTCTATGCTTCGACGAGCTTCAGCTTCATACTCCTCTCTCACACGAGCGGCCTCCCTTGCGGCCAAATCCTGGGCACGAAAGAAACTGGCAACGATCTCTTCTTTGAGACGAGCAGCCTCCGCCTCCGCCGCTGCAGCCCTAGATTCGGCCCTGCGAAGTTCCGCGCTATTCGCATTCACCGCTTCGCTCATAAAGCGAAGACCTATTCGCATTCGGCCCTGCGAAGTTCCGCGCTATTCGCATTCACCAGTTGTCGCCCATACGGTCCTGAACAAATGAATACAACTTTCCTCCACCGACGTGCTATCAATTTTGACATAGAAGAATCGTTCAATCCAATCGTGATTGTTCGAGGCGAGTCCGCTGATAACCGCCATTTCTCTCCGGGGGTCAGGTAAAAGCCATCCCCTCTTCCGCGCTTGAATGTCAACATAGCCGAGAGATAGTCCGCGTCAAGGGACATTCCGCGCTCATAGCCTAGCACCAAGATCCCAACAAGGTGCTGCAACCCACCAGGACGTAGCTGGCTGAACGGTACGCCACACCTATCCAAGAACTCGACAATGGCTCGAGGAATAGGGAACCATAGATGACAGTTCAGCAGAAAGGCTTCGTAGCACGTAAAATAACCCGGAGGCGGATTCTCGACATCTTGACCTTGGACGGGGAGGCAAAGCTGAACCGACTCAGGGATCGCACGGAGATTCCTCAAATCTCTGAGAGAACCGATAGTACTCGCACTCGGACCGACCGTTTTCTTCCGAAGCTTATCCTTCTTCGTAACCCAAAAACCCGGAGACAGAACTTCGGCGGCCCCCAAGGCCGAACAGTATTCCAAAAACTCTTTCTTAGTCGTTGAAAAACGCCGAAAGATCAGCCTGGGAAGGGGGGAACCGCCAGAGATGTCAAGGTCGCTCAGATCAAAAATCGATGCATGAGCATGGTCCGAAGCTTTCCATTCGAAAGACATGTTGAACGGTCAAAAGAAAAGAAAGAATCCAAAGGAAGAAGTAGAGAGGAAACTTCTTGAAACTTGGACAAGTTATGGAAAAATGAGTGAAGAACTTGAAAACTCACCCCATATACTTATAGGAAAAAGTTTACTATTCACCTTTGGACTTTTGGCCTTTAAAGTTCCGCCTAATTCTACCAAACTCGCCAAACAAGTTCAATCAGCTTGCAAGAACTCCACGATTCTTACGAGCTGGGGGCTAACTGTTGGGGTCAAAATTGGTACGACGGAATCAATAGCCAAAACTCCCTGCAAAAAAGATAAAAGAAATCATTTTATAAAACTCGAAGAATCGTTCTATAAAACTCCAAGATTCGTTTTATAAAACTCGAAGAATCATTTTATAAAACTTGAAGAATCATTTTATAAAACTCGAGAAATCGTTTTATAAAACTCGAAGAATCGTTTTATAAAACTCGAAGAATCGTTTTATAAAACTCGAATAATCGTTTTATAAAACTCGAAGAATCGTTTTATAAAACCCGAGAAATCGTTTTATAAAACTCGAAGAATCGTTTTATAGAACTAAAAGAGATTTCCGAACAAAGTAAATCCGCGGAAAACTCGGAATATCGTTATCTCGAGGAAACGAACAAACATCGATTACAAGATTGCCCGAGTTAAGCACAAAACCGCGAAAAACCGAAACCGCCGTAAAACGCGAGCTAGTCACGTCACGACTGTGAGCTAAGCCGGCTTGGCTTAGCTCGCCTTTGGGCGAGCTAGTCTCGTCCCGACTAGCTTGCCGTTGGGCGAGCTAGAAGCTTCCCGGGCAGTTCGCCAAACGGCGAGCCGAACCGGTCCGGTTCGACTCGCCGTACGTCGAACCGACCGTCCCGAGCCTCGATCTCCCGTATCCCCAATTCAAGGCTTACGTCCTTCGACACGATCGTGTTCCAAAACCATGGTCGAAATGTCTCCCGTTCCGTCTTGATCCGTCCTATCATTCGAGTTTTACGAAAAAAACCGTAAAACTTTGTTTTCTCGAAAAGAACTCGAGGAAATCGTATAAAACGGCAACGGTTAAACGAAACACCGAACATTTCCTAAACTATACGATTTATTCAAGATTTTTCGTAGAAATTGTAAAAACGCGTTTTTAATAAAAGCGTCGAGTGAATCGTAAAAACGGTAACGATTAACCGAGAAACGAACGTAGCTAAACTTTACGATTAACTTGGGGAATTTACTAAAAATGGCATCGGATCAGAAAACGATCTCGTATAATGTTGTAAAACGGATTTATCGCAAAACGGCTCGGAAGGTCATAAAACGCGATAAAAGCCCATCTCGCGATCTTAGCGAAATCTAACCCGAAGATATGATAACGTTTTGACAGTTTACTCACAGAAGGAAGATAAATGTCAAGTTTGAAGATCAATGGCAAGTTTGAAGATAAATAGAAGATTTCCGCGGGAAAAAAGGAAGGATCGAGATAAACGGAAGATTCCCGATAAACTCGGATTCGGGCGAAATGGAAAAACTAAAACCGCCTAGGATGGGAGTATATAAGCAAGAGGCATAGAGCAGAAGCAGGGACCCGATTTTCAGAGCTTTCACCACCAAACTTAGCATTTAGGAATATTTTCGTTTTCTGTTAGCGAGCTGCGTCTCAACTAGGTTTTTTCGTCTTAGACTTCTAGAGTTAGGGATTTCGCCAACGGCTCATGCAGCTAAGGCCACTCTCGTTGTAACAGTTCTTACGCAGATTCGGAATAAGGACCTTCTTGCTCTTAATCTCGTTCATCCTCACTTTAATTTTAAGTTCATCGTTTTCTTAATTATTGTTGTGCGGTTCTGCAGATAGCCGGGTACTCTGGAAACTCTGGGTTTACTCAAAGTTTTTTTATTTACGATTCTTTGACAGTAGGTGAATTTCGGTTCCCACAAAAAAATTCAAAGTTGAACTTGATAACGAATTACTTGCAATGCTATGGGTTACTTATATTATTAATTGAAGCGAAAACAGTTGATTTTGCAGAAAAAAATGCAAGAAAAGCTATATTTCAATAATAAGTGTCATAAATAATTAGTCTTCCATAAACAGTTTAGAATTTGTTTATTTATGAAAATTCAAATAAATTATATTGTTTTATGATTTTGTTAAAATGTGCATAAGGTCATATATTTAAATTTGACTTATGGTACTATAAATCATTAGATCGTCTTTGGTTACCCCAATCACCTCAAACTTAAGTAGTAGAATAACTATTTATTGTTTAAAAAAAAAAAAATCAGTAGACCGGCATTGACTCGCGAGTCAGTGTTTGTCATGGTGGTCACATTTTGCTATTACTCCGTCCTCTCTCTAACGCTAAACTATTGGTGTAAATTAAAGAGCGGTTCTTGATGACACTACTAAACCAAGAGGCAAGAGGACGAGAACATCAAAATATAGTTTTATCAAAAGTATTACGTTGAAGTATATAATCTAGTTCTAGTTGCGTGCTTTTGAACAAATAGAATAGTTTTCTCTCTTAGGGTTTTCAGTTTGTTTTTTAAGAGATAGTTGGCGAATTTCTTAGATTTGTGAGAGATACAATAGTATCTTGAAATCTATAAAATTCATTTATATAAGAGATAAGAGAAAACTCATGAAAACCGAAAGTTGGAGGCCCGAAAGCCAAAAGCCCACTAGGATTACGTTTGAAATAAATTATGTATATGCTCAATTAATATTTTTAGTAAATCTCTATAAAATTATTTGAGAATTATTTGAGAAGCCAGTTTCATATATGTCGCTTTAACATTTACTCTAACGATGGTTGACTACACTGATATCCTTAACGAATTAAAAATAGTTAAAATAGTATTATTTATTCTTTTATTTAGTTTATTTTCCACAATTTCCAAAAATATATATTATAAAAAAAGAAATTGTTTATAAAGTTATAAAAACAAATCGAAAACATAAAAATATATGTATATATAATATGATTTCATAAAAAATGAAAGTTCACAAAATAGTAATAATCTCATTTAAAAATATTTTTATATAACATTAACTATACTTTTTGAGTAATAAAATAGTTTATAATTAGTATTATTGAATTTTTTTATTTATTTTTCATATATTTATTTGACTATAATATCTTTCAATTACATAAAATTATCTATAAATTATACTTTACTTATATAATATTATTTTCAAATACAATCACAATTTTGTATAGTGCTTATTTTTAAGAGATATTAAAAACTAAAAATAAATTTAAAAATAAACATCGTTTGATCAAAAAATTAACAATTAGTTTAATGAGCTAGATATATGATATTTTATCATTATTAAAATTATTTTTTTCTTAATATTAAGTTTTCTTTTAAATTTTATGTTTTTATGTTTGTGAAACTAAATATAACTATAATAAAAATACCAAAGCAAATCTGAATTACCAATTTTAAGATTATTTAAAATAAATTTCAGTTTACATTTAATAAATCTAAAGCAGAAATTTTTAAAAAAATTATAAATATTTTAATTATTGTAAATATTGATATGTTCCAAAAATGTATCAAGTACTTATGCATGTAACCTTCTATTGATCATAGGATAACTCAAAACATATTAACAACTAAAATAAATATTAACCAACGCTTACAATTTTAATTCTTTTGTAAATTTATATGTATGCATGATACTTTAGAATATTATCGTTATGTTAATTTACGTATTTTTGAATCAGACACTTTAGTTAATTTTAATTCATTCTAAGCACAATATATCTTATGTTATACATAATTTTCCTAAATATATTTATATATCTAAGACAACGCCTACAATATGCAAATAAGTAATTAATTAAAAAATTAATAAATTTTAAAAGTATTATACTTGAATTCACAGATGCAATCCAATTTATCCATATAATAACTAAATCAACAAAATCAACTAGCTATAACTTATATAAAACAACAATCAACAAAATTTTCTTCCGAACCTTACAGTGGATCCTCATCAACCCCATTTCACTTACGTGGAATTTACAGGCAATCCGATCTCTCATAGATCCTCAGGATGTGCAGATTATCCAGAGTATACCTCTAAGTCGGACACAAATGAATGATAGAGAGGGCTGGGATTTTACAAATAATAGAAATATACGGTGAAATCTAGATACCAAGTGAAGAGGATATATCCGGACAGGGGAAAACCACCAGCAATGCACAGACCTACTATTGATGCCCTCAAGGCATTCTGCTGAAAAGTTTGATGTCCACCGAAAATCGAACATTTTTTTATGGCAAACCGTTTCAGGTTGCATAGCGGTCAAGAAAAATTTAAATAGAAGAGGAATAAAGGGTGACATATGTTGTGCTCGCTTTGGTGACCAAGAGGAAATGAGGAATCGGTGAACCACGTCTTTTTTTGAATGTCCTCCTGCAGTGCAAGTGTGGGCTCTGTCTAGGATTCCATCTAATGCAGATAATTTCTCTGCACAATTACTTTTCAGGAATATGGATCATTTGTTTTGGAGAGTTTCCCCAAAGATGGATTGATCATCAATTCGCTTGAATTTTATGGTATATCTGGAAAGGGAGGAATACCAATAATTTTAGTAACATTGATATGGATCCCCGAGATACCCTCAAACTGGCGGAAACATGATTACTTCTTTGAGCCGAGGCACAATTGACACTTACACAACAAATATCCCAAAGATCAGAGGTTACAACTTTACCCCATATTGCATGCAAATGGTGTTTTATAGAAGAGTCATGGAAGGACAAGGAGTTATTTTCAAGACACAGTTGGTATAGTACCTTTGAGAGTTTCAAAGGTTTAATGGGAGTAAGAAATACCCGTGCTAATCTCTCCCCACTTCACTCCGAAATGGAGGCACTTATTTGGGCAATGTAATGTATGAGGAATTTACGTTAATATTAAGTCATATTTGCAACAGATTGCTCTCAACTGGTGAAGATAGTTTCAGAACCAGAAGAATGACCAGCATTTACAAAGATATCAAGATCCTGAAAGACAGTTTTCACTCCTCCGAGCTTCTCCATATACCTAAAACGATGAATTCACGAGCGGATAACCTTGCACGGAGTGCTAGGAAAACAACCGACCTTCGTCGTCCATATGGATACAGAGCTCCCCGATTGGTTTGCAGAGTTTACATGAATCTGTGTTTAGTTGATGACAAAAAAAAATTATAGTATAATTAAACTAATATAATATTATTAATATAAATGATGCATACAAATTATAAATTAATTTAAAATTAAAACTAAATAGTAATTAATTATTATCATATATTTACTTTAAAAATATTTATACCAGTGCATGAGCACATAGAAATTACCTAGTTAAAATTTATTTGAACAAACATAAATGAGAGTTTTAATGTATATATATAGGTGTTGGTTTATGTGCAAAATCTATAAAGAGAAATTGTTAGAAATATCAGCAAGTTAATTACCATTTTTCAAAAATGTCACCAATCAAAATATATATTAACATTTTGGGTTTAGATTTTAGTAATAATTTATTTCGGATTTAGTATTAAGGGATTAAAGTTGGATTTATTAATGTTCTTTAAATATTTAAAAAATTAAGTTAATGTTATTTTATCACAAATTTAGAATATTTGTGAAAATCATTCTTTGCTAATAAATTTGAAAAATAGTACTAAACTTGTGTTAGAATTGAAATTTCTCATCTATAAAAATAAAAGTATATTAACTTATTTAATCATATTTACCTTTTAATTTAATTATTCTATGAAATATAATTATTATTATTGGATGTTTAATGTTAACACTAAATTAAATAATATTAATTTAGTCATATTTTAAATTTTTTTGATAAATTTATTATTTTTTTTAAAAAAAGATAAAAATATAAGGGAGTTTAAAATAATTAAAGAAATTTAAAAAAACTGAAAATATGAAACTATATTATGAATCACCTAGTTTAAAATTATTTAGTTAAAAAAAAATTAACTATCATTTTAATAAAAATCTAGACGTCTAATGATGTTTAATTGATATTTTCGTAAATAAATGTATAAACAAAAATAATCCTATATAGCTTATTTTTAATAGATTAGATAAATGTTAAAAACCACCAATACAACTTTGAGTGAAGAAAAATAACAACCACGAATCATCAGGTACCAAAAAGGTAAATATAAAATATATTCGACATAAATTCAGGGGACACGAGCTTTTATAATGTCTTCTCTAGCGTTATCTCGATTTAGCCCTAACCTATACGGCTGCTTCACCCAGATTTCCTCATCCTTAATAGAAAAGAAGCAAAAACCCTAATTTTCTAATCTCCACACAGTTATTACAGCTTCCCCTTTAGATTCTATGATTTCTCATCTCGAACCCTAATTTTCAATTTGTTAGATCTCTTTCCATTTGTTAATCCGCGGTTATTGTCCGAAGAAGCTTGTTTGTTATTTGCTGTCGTTTTGATCTGAAGTAAGATGGCTGGAGGTGGAAACAGGAGAGACGAAGGATCGATTACGATCCAGAGCACCAATTTGTTTGCAGCTTTGGACACTCGCAAGAAGAAGAAGAAGACAGACAAAGCTGGTAAGAGCAAAGGTTCCTCCTCTAAGAGCAAAGAGCCAGAGAAGGAGCAGCCTGAGCCACAGGTTTTCTGGGCACCTACGCCTTTGAAAGTTAAGTCGTGGGCTGATATCGATGATGACGATGAAGATGATGACTATTACGCTACCACTGCTCCTCCTACCTCTGCTTGGACCACTTCTGAGCCTAAAGACACTCATGTTGAGGTCAGAAGATTAAATCAATATATGTTTCTTTCTTGTTGTGTCTTAATCTATTGGCTTCCCTTTTTTTTGTTTGGTTGTTTATTACAAATGTATCAGTTCCTGTTTGATGTTTACAAATGTTTGCTTTCATAGACATGTCTATTATATATATTTGATTTTTTTTTTAAGGTTGATTTGCTTTTAGTTGGGGTTTGTGTCCAGACTGCATGTATGGTTTTTATGGTTTCTGATTGGATTCTGTTGTATTGATTGTCAGGAAAGTGAAAGTGAGGAAGATGTAGTTGATGAAGTTGACGATGACGTGGATGAAGAGCATGAACATGAAACAGAGGTACAAGTTCATCCGGAACCAGAACCTGAGGTGAAGAAAGCTCCTGAAGTTCCTGCACCTCCTAAAGAGGCAGAGAGGCAACTTTCAAAGAAGGAGAGGAGAAAGAAGGAACTTGCTGAGCTTGAGGCTTTGTTGGCAGATTTTGGAGTTGCCCCCAAGGACGATAATGTTCAAGAAGACTCTAAAGGTAACCTTTTTTTTTCCAATCCTGTCGTTTTTAATAATACTCTCGATGCATTAATACTTGCACAGCCAATACAACTGATTGTTGTGACACAATTGTACTGTGAAGCTGTTTTGATGTATGTAGCTTTTTGGTAATATAAACACCTTGTGACTTGTGCTCTTTGTTCATTCACAGAGGCCAAAGAAGAAAAGAAAGAAGAGATCAATGGAGAGGGAGAGAAGAAAGAGAATGCAGCAGGTGGGGAGTCAAAGACATCAAAGAAAAAGAAAAAGAAGGATAAACAGAAGTTGCTGGAGGTGAAAGAATCTCAAGAACAACAAGCTAACTCAGACGCTGTAGATGAAGCTGCTGGGTCTGAACCTACTGAGGAAGAATCTGCTATTGATGTCAAAGAAAAGCTGAAAAAGATTGCGTCTATTAAGAAGAAGAAGTCAAGCAAAGAGATGGATGCCGGAGCGAAAACTGCTGCGCAGGAGGCAGCGGCAAGACGTGCAAAGCTGGCGGCTGCAAAGAAGAAGGAGAAGAACCACTATAACCAACAGCCTGTGCGGTAAGACCTGAATCACCACCATTTTGATCTTTGATGGACATACGGATATGGGCATGTATTTGGCCGTGTTTTGTTCATGTAGGTCTTCTCTGCTTTAATAAATCCTTTGAAGGTTTCTGGTTTTAGAGTTAAAACGCACATTGAATCCTTTTTTCTAGTCTTATTATGATGGACAGTCTAAAGACAAAAACTTGAAAATTTCGTTTCTCTGTAAACTTTTGTCCTTTTTAATCTCAGACCTTTTTAGGTGCGATGGATTTACGTTCTTTCAAATTATCTTTTTATGTATTGTTTGATGGTTGCTTTATTCTATGGTCTTATGATGATCGTGTGTGCAATAAAGATCTCGTTTCTTTGGTTAAATGTTCCCGTCATTCTTTGCAAAGTGACTGAAGCAAGTTAGATTTATTGTTCTATACATGAGATTGAGATCTTACATTGGGGCTCGTTGATTAATGATATAAGAACGATGTCGCCTTACGGGGATCACCAGCTAATTCTATATGAGGACCATTTTCAAGAGCCTATTAAACATCCTATGTGCGACACTGGATGAGGACCAGGCTGTCTAAAAGTTATTTTTGGGGCAAGAATAAGAATCATGTTGAGAATCTATTAAAAATGTGCGTCATGTAATTGGAAAAGTCAAAAATGGGAGGGATCAGTCGTTAACAGGATCCTAATGGACCAGTTCTAAATTAAATTCATACATGTTCCTACGAAGGATTAACTCAGAGGAGATCCATATATGAATATGTTTCGTTCCAAAGTCCAATCTAAATATCTAAATGAATTTTACCTAAGGTGCTGTTTGTTTCACTATCTATCATCTCCATCCAGCTAATCCATCTAGATGATTCATCTAGATGGTCCATCCACATTTTTGAGATTGTTTGTTTGTCCATCAAGATGGATCATCTAGATGGACTCATGTTTGTTTCTCTGTTTTTCTTCTTCATCTAGATAAGTTTAGTAAAAAAATTACTAAAATATCCTTGTTTTAATTTAGTCATATCTATGATATTAATTTTAAATATATTTTTATAATTTTGACGCGAAAATGAGTTTTTGCGAATTTGGAGGAAAACGGGTTTTTGTGGTTTTAGTTGGAAAATGTGTGTTTGCGGTTATAGCGGGAAACACATTTTTGCGATTTTAGCGGAAAAATACGTTTTTGCAGGAAAATGTGTTTTTCGGGAAAACGTGTTTTTGCGATTTTGACAGAAAAAGGTATTTTTACGGTTTTGGCGGGACAACACATTTTGCGGTTTTAGCAAAAAAACACGTTTTGGTGGGAAAACACATTTTTGCGGAAAAACATGTTTTTGCCGGAAAACGCGTTTTGGCAGGAAAACGCGTTTTGGCAGGAAAACGCGTTTTTGCGGAAAAATACGTTTTGGCGGGAAAACACGTTTTGGCAGGAAAACGCGTTTTTACGGAAAAATACGTTTTGGCGGGAAAACGCGTTTTGGCGGAAAAACGTGTTTTGGCGGGAAAACGCGTTTTGGCGGGAAAACGCGTTTTGGCGGGAAAACACGTTTTGGCGGAAAAACGCATTTTGGTGGGAAAACGCGTTTTGGCGGAAAAACGCGTTTTGACGGGAAAACGCGTTTTGGCGGAAAAACATGTTTTGGCGGGAAAACACGTTTTGGCGAGAAAACACGTTTTTGCAGTTTTAGCAGAAAAACGTGTTTTTACGATTTTGGCGGAAAAATGCGGTTTTATCATTTGAGGAAATGTGGTTTTGTCATATAAGTTATAAAATAATAGTATGTTTAGGTTTGTAATTTATGAATTATATAAAAGAGTATAATAGACATTATATAATTTTGGAAGAAACATCTCCATCCAGATGGTTCAAATTGGTCCATCCAGATGAACTTCAAAATTAAGTCTAAAATTTCAAAGTCATCTGAATAATCCATCTAGATGAGTTGTACTTTTAGTGTATAAGCAAACAAAACTCTCATCTACATCCAGATGAGTCATCTGGATGGTGAAACAAACAGGTCCTAAGTCTTTGCAATGTGCTCTATAAGTTCATTAAGAAAAAACGTGCTCACGTTTTAAGTGGGGCTATTGATTTGTATTTTAAAGGATTTAGACATCTACGTCCCAAAATTATGTGTTATCAGATTAGTAATTTTATTTTTGTATCAAATCACATGATTTACAGTAAGTGATTACTAAATATTAATTAAAGTTCAGTGTTACTCAATTTTACATATTTACTTATCAATTTGATCTCATAGCGAATTTATTGGATTAAAAAAAAATAACCTTTTAAAAATAAAAAGATATAAATCTAAAAGAAATTTTACGGATTTGTAAACAATAGTTACAATCCATTCAATAGATTTGTAAACCAAAAAAATTACAAGGATTTGCAAATCTTAATTTCAAATCAATTAAGATTCATAAATGAATAACATTCTCTAAATGTATCCCTAAATTACAATAGTATTTAAAGTCTATTTCTTGAAAACCATATAACCATGCTATGAATTTACGGAAATCAAGTAAGACTAAGATGGAAAATAAAACTTGCATGTTTGTTAATTAGGGAAGTGGTGCGGTTTCAGATATCAAAGATTGATATCTCTCGGTTAGGTCTAGAGTTGAAGCATTGGCCCAAAAGATCACTTGAAGGTGGTATGGGGGCTTATCCTAGAGCTTTCGATGTTCTTGGACGTGGATGAATTATAGATGATGGTGATTGTTGAAGCCCAAATCCGGTAAGGTCAACAAATATAATAAATGGTCAAACAAGGATTAGAGTTAACCTATGTAAGATACTGAGCTCTGAGAATCTTGTACATGAAATTGTACCTAGCGATGATAAAGAGATAAAGGGTGGTTTTGTGTTATAATTGTATCTTGTGAAAAGTTACCTACGTATTATCTTAATAGAGATCAAGTCATTCATAGTTACTCCACAGATATTTCAATGGTATTATCATATCTTAAAGTTGACATTAGGATTGATACCAGACCAGAGTGAGACCAGAGTGAGAGAACATGAAGATGGTGAGATGTGAAGTCATAGCTTTTTGAGATGATGGTTCTGGTTATCGTCATTGGAATGAGGTTGTCGGGGAAAGATGCTTAGGTCGTCGGTGCGGCGGTGTCGATGCATCGTGTCGGTGCGGCGGTGTCGGTGCATCGTCGTCGGTACAGTGGTGTCGGTGCATCGTTGTCGGTGCGGCGGTGTCGGTGCGTCGTCGTCAGACGAATGGCCTTCTGGATTTTCCAGAGAGACTTCTCTCTAAAACTTATGTTTGTTTCTCTTTCTTCTATTTTTTTTGAAGGAAAGGGAAAGTGAATGGAATTCAGAATGGAGTTTGTGTAGAGGTGAGAGTTATATTTATAGTGGAATAGCTTTGTCACCAACTTTAGTTAAACTTGGTCACAAATTTTTCCCTTTTCGGCCAGGTTTCTTGTTTATGCTTAATGGACCAATGGTGATTTGGGAAGAGCTAAGTGGGGGTTGTAAACCCACCTCCAACAATAACTCTCTCTCTCCCCCCCCATTTCGATGAGGGAGTAAAATGAGTGAGTTGAATTTAAGAAAGAAAAGAGAACTTAGCTCGGAGTAAATCAAAATTGGCCAGATTGGATTTTCCTTGTCTTCAAAAATAATGAGGTTGGGGTCATCGAGTTCTGCCTGGATGAGGCAAGGTCGGCTCGTCGGGTCTTGGCTGGATGAGATGAGGTAGTGATCATGTGGCTTAGCTTCTTTTTTTTTCCCTGGGCTTAACCAGTAAGGTAGGATCGAGAAAAGTGAGCGGGCGGACCCGGCATAACACCCAACCGTCACCGACCTGTGAGAATCTGCCTCAGCTTAACCCCTAAGGTAGGATGGAGAAAAGTGAGCGAGATCCGGCTTAACACCCAACTGAAGACCGACCTGTAAGGGTTTCGTTCTGGCCTCATTTTTTTTTGGGTCGTCACCAAAAGCGATTTTTTTCTTGGGCGTAGGTAGTTGAATCGTTGTTGTCGAGTCGGGATAGTTGACATCGTCGTTGTCGAGTCGGGATAGTTGAAATCGCCGTTGTCGAGTCGGGATAGTTGACCTTGTCATTGTCGAGTCGGGATAGTTGACCTTGTCGTTGTCGAGTCAGGATAGTTAACCTTGTCGTTTTCGAGTCTGGACAGTTGACATCGTCGTTGTCGAGTCGGGAATTTGCTTCTTATGGAGTTGTTGTTATTTGTCCTTGGGAGTTATGTAGTATGTCATCATTATTTAGATTGCTTCTTGCCTTTGAGAGTTGTTGGAGTAGGCCATCATTTCCTATGTTGCGTGTTGCTTTGGAGAGTTGTTGAAGTGGGTCCCTTTTGTCCTTTGTTGCTTGTTGATTTTGAGAATTGTTGAAGTGAGTCCTTTTTGTCACTAGTTGCATATTCCCCGCGCAAGCGCGGGGCTGGGATCATTGTGTTTGCAATATTTTATTGATTGTTGGTTTAGTGGATTCTTCTAATAACACCAAATAATAATGAAATTGAAAGAAAGTAGTAAGAGTATAAAGTGAAAATAATGTATATATAATGTGTTAAATGTTATTTATATGCGAAGTAAGGTTTATAGGAATAGTTAAGCTATAATATAATTTGTAGTGTGTAAAAGTAGGTGTGATCTATTTTTTTTTCCTGTAAATAGTTTTTATATCGTAGGTCAAACTTGATATAATTCTATATTTATAGTAGTTATATTTGTATTAAATGATTTATCAATTTGAAAATAACCTTAATTAAGTTAATATTCGTTGTTTAAGTTTCATTAGATAGATTTTTATATATGGTTTTTTGTAAGTTTGAGTTTTGTTCATAAATGATGTTTCATTTTTATCTACGGCGTCATCGACTGTGGGAATCCATTCGCCGGGGTCTGGAATCGGTGGTGAGGAATGTTTTCAATGAAATTATAGTAGTTATTAAAATGTAAGAGAAATTACATATTCATTTAATAAATAACAAAAAATAATTAAATTTTGCTTTTTTTTATTTTATCTCACATACAATTTTTTTTGAAAATATATATTAGGAAATCTGTGCAAGGATTAAATTTTTGAGATCTTAATCTATATTATTCAAGCTTCATTAAGCCATCCACGTAGGCAGCCGCGTGTTTTTTTTTGTCTGTTCGTTTTTGGATCCATTTTTATTATTTTTGGGTTGAGCTATATTATAATAGGATAGTTTTAAGGTTCTTTAAGCCATCCGCATATGCAACCGCGTTAGACTTGCTTTTTTTTTGTTTTTTTTTGTTTGTTTTTGGATCGATTTTTAACTATTTTTGGGTTTGAACTTGTTAAACTTTATGGTTTATCCAACTATTTTTATCTTTAAAACAATAAACCCAAAAAAACATAAAAACTTTATAAACAAAAGGCCCATAAGATAATAACCAAATCGAAAAATCAAAAATACATGATAGCTGCGTGTTTGAACCCACGATCTTGTATGATTAATTGGACACCTTTTACCACTTGGCTAAATTGTATTTCATTGTTCATAATCATCTTACTAAGACTATGGATTTTAAAAAAATACTTATGGACCCCACAAAACTGTTGACGTGGCGCGTTGTGGAGCCTATAAACTCTACTATTATAATATAGATTTGTTGTTTGTTGCAGAAGTACTGCTATCTTGTACTCCATTTAATAAATTCTCATTATGCCATTTGCTGGATGTGGACACTGATTCGATGGTCGTCGAGGATGATAACACTGAGTTGATATTGACGATGCCGAGTTTGATATTGATGACGATAGTTGGCTGTGAATTTATCGTTGCCACCGCTAAACTTCATGTGTTTAAGAATTCTGGCCCCCTCTTTCTAGCACCAATTGTTGAAGCCCAGATTCGGTAAGTTCAACAAATATTATAAATGGTCAAACAAGGATTAGAGTTAACCCATGTAAGATACGGAGCTCCGACAATCTTGTTAATGAAGTTGTACCTAGCGATAGACAAAGAGATAAAGGACAATTTTTTTTGTTATAGCTGTACTTTGTGAAAGTTTGCCTACATACTCTCTTAAGAGAGATCAAGCAATTCGTAGTTCATCCACGGATATTTCAATGGTTATCATATCTTGAAGTTGAGATTATGATTGATACCAGACCAAAGTGAGAGAACATGAAGATGGTGAGATGTGAAGTCATAGCTTTTTGAGATGATGGTTCTGGTTATCATCGTCGGAATGAGGTCGTCGGGGAAAGATGCTTGGGTCATCGATGCGGCGGTGTCGGTGCATCATTGTCGGTGCGGTGGTGTCGGTGCGTCGTTGTCGGACGAATGGCGTTCTGGATTTTCCAGAGATACTTCTCTCTAAAACGTTTGTTTATTTCTATTTCCAAGGAAAGGAAAAGTGAATGGAATTCAGAATGGAATTTGTGAAGAGGTGAGAGTTATATTTATAGTGGAATAGCGTTGTCATTAAGTTTAGTTAAACTTGGTCACAAAGTCTTCTCTTTTGGGCCAGGTTTCTTCTTTATGCTTAATGGACCAATGGTGATTTGGGAAGAGCTAGGTGGGAGTTGTAAACCCACCACCAAAAGTGATGCAATTCTCTTTAAAGTTGTGAATGCTCTAAAGATGTGTATAGCTACTCGTTGGCACAGGTGCACATGCTTAGTGAAAGGTTGTTCACACGTGAAACATGGTAAGAGAGTCCCCAAAGGGGCATTTTTGAAGTCTAAGAGCTTTTGTTATTACAGTTGAAAGTGTACCCTTACACTGGATGTTTCTTAGGTTTTATAAAAGAAAACTGAAAACCAAAACTATAAAATCCTAATCTTGTTCCTAAGATGAAAAAAAGAAAAAAAAAACTATTTTTGATTGGTTTATGAAAACAAATCTAATTCTGTCCTAGTTGGTTTATAAGTACCAAAATCTAAACCTAGTTGGTTTATATTTAAAAAATCAGAATGCACCTAATCTAAGCAAACTGGCCAACTTGAACTAAGATGGTCGATCGTTCAGCCCAAAGCCCTTGTTTAACCATCTCCAACTTAGGCTCGTCCCATCTTGTTGCTTCTGTCCCATTCGGGTTCATTAGCTTCTTCATTCTCTCTTCCTCTTTTTTAGCGTCCTTGTTGTTGATTATTGGTCCAAGTAGTTTCAAGGTTACACCAAAAGCTCTCAACTTCTCTCTATTGGTCCAATGTGGCCGAGTAAGAGTATATCTCGATCATCCCTTGGTGCACCCAACCCAAACCTCATATTGACTCGACTATAATGTTTCTTATGGACTGGTGGACAATTTATGTTGTCTTCTTTCTCCTAGTTAAGCTTCGGTTTGTCTTTACCCTTCCCAAGTTCTAGCAATTTTCATCTCGGATTGTCTTGATCAGTTGTGGAACTAACTAAGGACGTGCCTTCATTGTACTTTTCGCTAGTTCTAGTCACACTAAGTAGTGACTACAATAGATAAATAATAAATTTAAAAGCAAGTGAATGAAGATGTAAATAAATAATAAAGATGAAAGGTGTCATAGAATTTTCATAGTATTATGGATTAATGAAATTAGATAAGTTAAACAATTTTCGTCTGATAAATATGAATTCAAAAACATGAATGATTAATAGTTCTACTTATGTATTACAAATTACTATGTGTAAGCAATCCATATTACTCATCTTATTTAGGTATATAAGTAGCTAAACATTGATTAGTCAAAAGAACTAATTTCTTAACTAATTTCTATATTCTCACAGATTCTGATGCTTTTTTCATCAAAATTACTTCATGTAAACATCTTATTCAATTATTTTATTAACTTGTGAGCAGTTCCTAGATGATAAATCAAACAAAAATCCATAAACATGAATTTAGATGAAGAATAGTCGTATTTTGGGGGACATCCAATAAATTGGAAGGATACGTAGAAGATTAGCATAGCGCACACGCAAGGATGACACACAAATCAATAAATAGTCCAATTTTTTTATTTTACAAAAAAAATTCTATAAAAAATTTATAATAACCTAATAATCAATCCATGAATTCCTTTGGAAAATTGATACCTACAACTATCACTCATTAATGTGGTATAAAACACAAAGATAATACAAAGATATTCATGACCATAAAATAAATAAAATAATAATTTTAAAAACTTTTTTTTAACACGAAGAACATGTAAATCTAAAGAACATAAGATTAAACCCTATAAATTTATAGAAATCTAGTATATTATAACCTTTTGGTTCTCAAGTACCAAATAGTATATATGATAATACACACCAAGAATAATTAGAAAGTTTGGTGTGTATTAGTAGGATTATGATTTTACTAATTATGATTTGCTCATCAAGAAGATTATATTGTTTTGCATCAAAAATAGTCACCTATAAAAAATATTGTAACATCTCAATTTTTGGTATATGGAAATATTCAAAGTGCACTTATCTTTTCTGTCACATATCCATTTAGAAATCAAGAATTAAGTGTGATTGAGTTGCAGTAGTGGAAGGATAGGTGACCTATCGGGAAGTTATTCTTGATGTTTTGTGAGCAAGGCTAAAGAACGAGAAAATGTCATGTGGTGATTACAAGATCAGTAAATCAGTAAGCAAGACTTTTGAGCCTCCGAAGATTAACTTACAACCCGTCGCACGGAATGGGACCATGGGTCAAGTGAGCGGGCATGAGAGATCCATTACCCATGGGCGGACAAGGCATTATAAGTGGTATCTAGGCCTGGGTGTTTGTACCCCAAACCGAAGAAACCAAAACTGAATCAAAACCGTTATACAAAAATATCCGAATGAGACTTATTATTTTAGTACTTTGAGGTTTGGGTATAACCCGTACCAGCCGAACTAGGATCCAAAGATACCCAAAATTAGCTAAATAGGTTAATGTTTTTATATATTTTATGGTAATTTAGATAGTTTATAGAATTCAAAAGATTTAGTTTGTTTCATTAGTTATTTTGAATAATTTTAGTTAGTTTAGATAGTTTAACTAATTCTAAATATATTTGTGAATAATATCTATATTTTGGAAAACATTGCCAATTTTTGTCAATTTTTCAGGTTTTAAATTTTGTTTTGCACGATTTCAGACCGGTTACAATCCGATCCAAGCCAAACATTGAAGGAACCAAACCTGGCCTGATATGTAGTAAAATCCGAATGTGACTTAGGAGCATAGTACTGAAAATCCGAATAAACCAAACAGAGCTTATGAACACCCATGCCTAGTGGTATCAGAGCCAAATCTAGACGAGTGTGGAGTCATATGAGGGCTCACACTACCATGGGTAACGATCTTGAGAACAATGAGGACGTTGCATTCTGTGAGACGGTGAACTTTAACATTCCGGTTGGTGGTATATGGAAAGGATTAAGAGAATTGATTTTGGCTACCTTTTTCACAAAAGTGCACTTATTATTTCCGTCACACATCTTTTTATAACTCCAGAGTTAAGTGTGCTTGAGTTGGAGTAGTGGAGAGATGGGTGACCTATCGGAAAGTGATTCGCGATACCGTGTGAGTGAAGCCAAAGCATGAGAAAAATCTGTGTGGTGACCAAAGATATTTATATTTTTATTTTAAATATTTTTTATTTTTAAAAAATCAATTTTTTTTTTGATTTTTTCACTTAAAATCTGAAAATTCTTTTTGAAACTATTTTAAAATTATTCTAATTATATAAATTAAAATTGTAAAAAGTACACTTTTAAATTTAGACCAAGTCTAGATCATTAAACTATTTTATGGGGGTTTTAGGATATTTTTGAAGAACTAATTAAGTCTTAATCATACTCAAATTTGCTCGTCTTTACCTATCAGAGTTCTCAGTTCTCACTATAAGAATCTGTTTCATAAATGATTTAAAATTTGTTTTGATTTTAGGATTAGTACTGAGTTTCCATTTTTATTTATGATTTTATAAACCATATTCTCTTTTTGCATGCTTGGCTTTTCATTATATGGTTATTAGAATATTTGTCTATATATATTATAAAAATGGTGGTAAAAAACAATTGTATTCATACAACGATGGACGATATAATGATAATTAGGAATACACATGAGAATCATGTTATTACTTTTGTTTCATATGGCAAAGCGAATTCCAAATTAACAAAAAAAAACATAATCATAATAACATTCTACAATGTGTAAGAAAAGATGGATGCGCTGAACTGAATCTTAATCAACTAACATCAATGTGTAAGAATCTATACACAAGCAAGTGGTCACCATTTACAATAGCCCTCTTTAATGTGGAAACATTAATTTGAGAAAGAACTTGGCTAAGTGATATTGAGTATTCACTCATGCAAATTTTTGTTTTTTCCTCAGTCCAGTTCGGATTTCTCCATAGCTAACACGAGAGAATTATCGGCTCTGTTCGGGTCCAAACTCTTGCTCAAAGAACCAAACATGTTACAGGTCAAGGAAGAGTTAATACGCTTTACCTTAACTGCCATGTAATGGTACACAAGCTGACCCAAAGTAGGGTTACTGCCGTTGAGATGGTGACGATTGCAACAGAATTCTAAGTTCTGGAACGCAAAATGACTTCAATAGAAGTGTACATCCCTTCAGCCATACAGAAACGTGTGTATTCTGAGATTTTTAGGTTTTTATCACATATGATAGTCAATATGCTACTACATAAGATTAAAAGTCACATAAAAAAGAGTGGAACTAAAAATGATAATAAGAAAATGACTAATAACTTGGATAAGGAATAAACTTGGGAAGCTTGACGAAGGAACTATAGAGTGTCTCTCAGACTTAAGAGTCCCAATTGTCATGTCATTTTTCTTCAGAGCTATGGAATTTGCGGTGCTTTATGCTGAAAGACTTGCAGCTCTTTTTTTTTTTTTAAGTCATGCAACTTTATACAACTCCTATTGTAATGTACATAATTTAAGCTTAGTTTCACCAACCCATCAAGAGTGATTACGATAAATAAATTGATAATGAGGGAGGAACACACTAAAAAGGAAATATTGGAAATATGACATACCCATATTCCTTGTTGTATCCCTACTGTTCCTGTTGTATCTAGTCACATGACTCGAGCTGGCTTAAGCAGATGAAACTGGACCAAACACATATGAGAAAAACTGATAATATGAATTCTATTTTAAATGGTGTGCAGAAACAGAAACTGTATACCTAAAACTAGATAGAAGGCTCTTTGAAACACCAAAGAGCGCAATGCTTATAAAGCGCACAAGTATAATCGATGAATCTGAACAGTAGTCTAAGGCTTAACGATAACCCTCATTGCAAAAATCTACTTATTACCTCGCTCTTGGAGTAAACCATAGTGATTCAGAAAAATCCAGCAGTGAGCATGCCACATGATCATCATCTATAAAAAAACGTTATAGGATACAGACGAAAAATTAGTTTCCGATTATATATCCATGAATCAATTAGGATGAACACGTGATTTGCATGAGATCTTCCCGGTTTCCAATGCTCAGGTTCATGGTACTTTTACAATCAACAAATACTTTAAACGCCAAAAAACAATTAAAGAAAACAAAATTACGTTTGACCAAACATATGTCTTATGTAGTCGATGTAGAGAATCTGTGTTGAGATGTTTTTAGAGTATGATGGGTTTCAGAAATGAGAGCACCGAAAGAACAACACTAGTAAAAATCTACCGCATAGTTATGGTATTGCCATTACAAAACCGTGGCTATATAAAAGAATCTGTGGCTAAACTAGCCACGGTTTAGCAACGAAACCTCGTGGAAATAATCTAACCACGAATTAGCCACTATTGTTTCGTGGCTTTATTTTTTGTTTCTTTGTGCCGACATCAAAAAGAGAATAACTGTACATAGCCACGTTTTTTTCATGGCTTTACCGTGGCTATGTTTAACTTTTGGACTTCGGAGAAGGGAAAGATTTGCGTGGCAGTGATATTTTATGTAGCCACGAACTTGTTTTGGTAGTGGTGTGGCTAGTCCATTAATCTCTGTACCTCCCGTGAGACATTAAAAACTTTTGCTCTTCAAACAAATTTTCCAAACGAAATTGTCTTTCTTTCTTTGATAAAAAAAACCTATGTCTTTCTACTTTAATTCAAGGGAATGGATGGAGAGGATTTATCCTCAAAGTAATTCCGTTTCAGAAGTGTTTCTCGGAGGCATTAACGCGTTTCTTCAATTTGAGTGTAATCAAAGAGATTACAAGGAGCAGAAAACATTATTGTGTTCGTGTGCTCGATGCAAAAATATAAAGCAACGAGATGCAAAATTTGTCTCAAGACATCTATTCTTATACGATTTTAAGGGAAATTATTATGTTTGGACGAGTCATGGAGAGAAATTCTACACTGTTGGTGAGAGTTCTGGAGCGAATCATTCAACAGGCAAAGAGAAAATGTGGGAGAATCCTACTTAGATTCTCATGAAGATCACTACCAAGGTAATCCAGAAGTACCAGCGGACATTGCGCCACCATACATAGTGGAACCTATAGAAGAAACGGACGTAGCAGAGCCATATCGTGATAGTGTTTTTGAAGCATTTGAAGCAGCCAGTCAACCTCTCTATGAAGGATGTGCAGACGGAATATCTCAAGTTGTCTCTTGCTTCGCGGATGATGAAAGTGAAGATAGATTATAACTTGGCGGAAGCTTGTGTAGATGAGATATCTGAAGTATTTAAAAAAATGCTTCTGCAGCCGAATAATGCTCCAGCAACCTATTACGAGACTAAGAAACTGACACGAGGGCTTGGGTTACCCCTACAGAAGATTGATGTTTGCGTGAAGAATTGTATGCTATTTTGGAAGGAAGACGCGAATTTGGTTAGTTGTAGGTTTGTGGAGAAAATCGCTACTACCCAAATAATGGAAAAGGGAAAAACAAGCCAAAGCAGAGAATGTTTTACTTGCCTATTGCAGATCGTCTGAAACGTTTATACCAACTCGAGGCGACAGCTTCCAATATGCGGTGGCATAAGGAACATGTGACTCCGGAAGGCGAAATACATCACCCATCTGATACCATAGCATGGAACCACTTTAATGAGGTATATCCTTGATTTTCTGCTGAAAGCCGGAATATTATATATGCTTATCAACAAATAGGTTTAATCCGATTGGTATGAATATAGAAGCACATTCCCTATGGACCGTTATTGTAACTCCATACAATTTGCCTCTGGGAATGTGTATGAAAAGAGAATTCCCTTACCTTTTGGTGCTAGTTCCCGGGCCCAAACATCCAAGGAAAAGCTTAGATATTTACCTTCAGCCATTGATTAAAGAATTACATATGTTATGGAGGGATGGTGTGGAGGCATATGATATCTCAATGAAAGAAAGATTCAAAATGCGAGCAGTTTTGATGTGGACGATAAGCGATTTTCCAGCTTATGGGATGCTTTCAGGTTGGACGACTCATGGTCGGTTGTCGTTCCCATATTGTCAAGATGAGACTGGTGCATTCTGATTATCTAACAGAAGGAAACATAGTTGGTTTGACTGCCACATAAGGTTTTTAAATAAAGATCATCCTTACAGAAGAAACACTCAAGCATTTAGACGGGGAAAAACAGTTTTAGATCCTTCTCCTCCATGGTTGTTCGGAGAAGAAAAATTATGTGTAAGGATAAACAATATAGAAGGTTTATCAAAATATGTTGATTGTGGAGGGAATGGACATGATAATCCATTGAAGACAATATCTGGATATGGAGTTACTCACAATTGGGTAAAAAGAGTATCTTCTGGGAGTTACCGTATTGGGAAAATCATCTTCTTCGGCATAGCCTTGAATTCATGCATATTGAGAAAAACTACTTCGATACCCTGACAAACACGCTGTTAAATGCTCCTGGAAAGACAAAAGACAACAAAAAAAGAAGATTGGATCTTCCAGGACTTTGTAAAAGGCGGGATTCAGAGATGAAAGAGGATGGAACGCTGCCCGTGCCAATATTCATGCTGTCAAATGCGGGAAAACGAGCATTCCTTCTGTGGTTGAAAAATGACATAAAATTTCCCGATGGATACTCCTTTAAATTTAGTCGATGTATTGACGAAAGCAATTTAAAGCTACATGAACTGAAAAGTCATGATTGTCATGTCATAATGGAACGATTATATCCATTTGCGTTCGCTAAACTCCTTCCGAGAAATGTTCACACAGCGATTAGAGGTATTTATTTGTTTGTATCATTTTATAATTAACTATAATTTATGTTATAATTAATTTTACTGTGTTGTTTACAGATATTGCTCTCTTCTTCCGAGATATCTCTTCGAAGATTTTGAAAGAGTCAGATGTTGGCCTTTTAAAGGCAAATATCGCAGTGAAGCTTTGTAACTTGGAAAATATATTTGTTCCATCATTTTTCGATGTTATGCAACATCTTCTTGTGCACCTTCCATATGAGATAGCCTTAGGTGGTCCTGTCCATTTTAGGTGGATTTATGTATTTAAAAGATACATGTACCATTTGAAAAAGATGGTCAAAAACAAAGCACACATTGCAGGATCGATAGTTGCACAATGGATAAACGTGGAGATTTCAAATGCTTCCTCTAGTTTTTTTGGGCATCCTGAAATCATGAGCATTCCAGAAGATCCGAATGATATTCGTTTCTCATACAATTATCCGGAAGTACCACCCTTGGTTTACCATGAAGGGAGAATTAGTGGTCAATGCTCAACTGGTTGGTTGAATGATGAAGATAACTCCGTTCTTCAGACATTTATGGTGCTCAACTGTGAAACATTTGCTCCATATGAAAGATAGTAAATATTATAAATATTTTTTAATACAAATACATATTTCTAGATACATAATTAAGATTCAAATGTGTGCAGGATGTATGAAGAACATATGACTCTAAGTGTTCCTGCTATTACTCTGGATGCAATGCAATAAGCGAAAGACATCAAATTTGCTGAGTGGTGCAGAGACTATGTGAGTTATTGTTTTGTATTATTAAGTTTCACAATTTATTTAATTAAATTTATAATTTATAAATTATTGTATTGCAGATAAATGATGCGAGTCAGTTTTACACAATTTCTTCGTGGATGTTGGATTTTTTACAAGGTCCTAAGCATTCTTATAGGTTTTGGCCAATATACCACACACATGGATACACTTTCCACACTCATAACCATGGTTAAAATAAGAAAACTCAACATTATGGTGTATGTGTACCTGGAACCAATGAGACAAATTACTATGGCCTCATACAAGAGATCATGATGGTGGAGTATCATGGTGATGTTGGCTTGAAGGTCATAGTTTTTAAATGTTCGTGATTTGACACGACGGAAAATCACGGTATGAGAATACATCCATTTGGTCTTGTTGATGTCTCACCACGAAGACAATATGCAAAATATGATCCTTTACCAGATAAGTGAAAAATATATATATTTGTTTGAGATTTGATTATTGATGGAAAGCCATGATTTAAAACTATGATGTTATTGTACCATGAACAGGTAACTGTGATCAAGCATGTTTTATTCATTATCCACGGGTACGTCGACAATCAACCGATGACTGGTAGGCATGTGCAAAAAATTTTCCTCGAGGAGTTCGAGAAACTTCAGAAATTGCTTTAACGGCATGGCAAGATGATAGACGTGATCAGGTTGCTGAAAGTTCATTGTTACGGGTTAAAACACATGCTATTGATGATGTGTCCGATTATGATATTGCTCCGGTGAATCCTCCAAACGATGAATATGTATCAGATGGTGATGTAGGCTAAGATCGTGATTCGTGTGATGATTCGGAATAGAAAAATATATTCCAGGATTGTAAAATATGTGTTTTAAGGTTGAATGTGTTAAAAATAAATACATTGTTAGGATGAAAATAAGTTGTAAGGTTGTAAAATATGCTGGAAGGTTGTAAAATACTTTAGTAGTGTTTTATAATTTATTGTTAGATGTAAAATAAATGATAAGGTTGTAAAAATATGGTTATAAAAAATATTGTATATTTTATGATTTTTGAAATATGTATGTAAGTTGTTGTATGAGTATAAGGTAGAAGAAAGAGGGTTTAGGGATTATAGTTTAGGGGTTAGATGTTTGCGGTTTCGAGATTTGAGGCTGGCCACGCTTATTTCGTGGCTTTGTGGTGGCTATGTTAGAATTGGAGAATACAAGTTGGTTTGCCTCCGATGTATTTGGTTTTGGCTCCATTTCTTTTTGGTTTCGCGGCTTATATTATAAGCAAGCCACGTTAATTTCGTGGTTAGTCGTGGCTATGGTGAAATTTTGGTTTACCTATTGGTTTGCCTCCAATTTATTCAGTATTGGGCTCCAATTATTTCTCATTTCACGGTCATTGCTAAAATTTAGCCACGGTTAGCCACGCTTGTTGTCGTGGAATTGGCTTTGGGCTCCTATCCTCTTCTCCGATTTCGAGTGTCGCCGTATCCGATTCTAAGCGCCACCGTCTCACGTCTCGTTCTCACATCTCTCATGGTAACCCCTTTCTCTCCTAAGCTAAATAGAAACCCTTCAATTCTCGAATCGATTAGATATTCTAGGGTTTCGATTTTTTAATTTTTTGGGCCTTTTAATTCTTCTTTTAGGGTTTTTCTTTCTTTGCTTATGTGTGTGTTTTGATATCTCTCCTTAGATAAATAGAAACCCTACGATTCTCGAATCGATTAGATGTTCTAGGGTTTCGATTTCTTTGCTTATGTGTGTGTTTCGATTTAGGGTTTCTATTTTTCTGATTTAGGGCTTTGGTTTCTTTGCTTCTGTGTGATTTTTTCCGATTTAGGGTTTCGATTATTTCCCATCTAAGGTTTCAATTTGTTTTCAATCTAGAGTTTCGTTTTCTGGTTTTGTCTTCGTCTAGTTAGTGTTCTTGTGAATTGATTAGCTCCCTGTCTCTTTTTGTTTATAGATTTGTCTTTCTCTCAGACCTACAATTTTTTTTAATTTCTCATGTTCTTCTCTTTGTCTTTTTCATTTCGTTTTGTCTCTGTATACTAATGTTTCTTCTTCATCGGTTGTGAACAGATGAACTCACAAAGAGTACCTAGGACAACTGCTACGCCTCCTCCTATGCCTCCTGATGCTACTGGACCGGCTTTTAATCATGCTGCTTCCTCTTCTCGTTCCAAATTCCAATAGCTACTCGCAGATGACCCTCATTCCCATGCTCAATTCACCTGCTAGGCTAGCACAGCCTCATCTCCATCCAGATAAAATCAATAGAGCTTTTTGGTATGATTAGGATAGTTTCTGTTATTTGAATTATGGCTGTTATTTGCGTAGGATAGTTTCTGTTATTTGAATTATGGATGTGATTTCTTAGGATAGTTTCTATTTAGAATTGTTACTTATGATTGTTTATTTTTTAGGATTTTTTGTGAATGTATTGTTTCTATTACTGATGTTTGTTATCATTTTAGGTTTGGTATTAACCCATGTGTCAACTCTTTCATTCGGGCAACTTGGCAAGCATACTACATGGGGCCTTGAAAGAGTTGGAGGATGGTTCCTGATGAAAGGAGGGACGCATGGTGGCACACGTTTGTGGTAAGTGACTAGTATACTTTTATATCCGTTTTACATGTTTTTAAATCTCATACTGTTTTGTTTTCTTTTGTAGAAAAAAATCTATTGGGAGTCTGAGTCTAATGACTTGGTTTACGGTCTTTGGAAGAAAGAAACATGGACCACCATTGGTGAAAGGATAAGCAAGAAGAAGAGGCAACAGAAGAAGCCAAAGTATATCAATGAAGCTGACTGGACACTAATGTTGGAGCACTGGGCAACCGATGCAGCTAAAAAGAAGAGCAAGAAGGCTGCAAAATCTCGCAAATCTGATCCTGTGGGTAAAGGCTGCCACAAGCATAATGCAAGACCTAGGTCTTTTTCAAGAATTGAGTATAACATGGTATTTTTCAATGTCTATACTTTTAAACATTGTTCTTTTTCTCTAATCTGCTGTAATTATTTTCCTCTTTTGCAGATGGTGGCTTTTGGTACTAATGAACGGCCATCATTCACTGACCTAGTCAGGGCAACACACACACCCGACCAGATGGGACCTTTATGGACTATCGTGCAGAAGAACTCGTTACTCAAGCCGAGATGGAAGCCACACAGCTCTGTAACACTGAAGGATCACCTGGAAGTCCAAGTACATCACCTAATCCTTCTCGCCTCAAGTTAAACAAAGCTTATCTAAAGGTATATTTCATACACACAATATATTAGAGAACCATGTTATGTTTGTGTTAAAAGAACTTTAGCTTATAGTTTATTTATTGTGACATTGACACGGTCCTAGAAAAGAAACAATGAGATTTATAAATTTTATGTTTGATTTGTATGTGGAATTAGATATGACTTAGAGCTGCTTAAGAATGTGGTTTACAATGTTTTATGCTATGTTCTGTTTATTTATAGTCTTGAGGCAAACTTGAGTTTATTAAAAAAATTTATGCTATGTTCAACAGAATGCAAAGGGGAAGAGGGGGCATCTTTATGGACTCGGCAGTGCACAATACAGGGAGCAAGCACCTTCTTCACGTGCCCCTAATGGTCTTTCCCGCAATCTTGAGCTGGAGATGCGTGTGGGAAGTATTGAAACAAGCCTCCAGAGGCAGGACGTGTATGAGGTCAGGCAGGATGTGGCCGAGATGAAGCAGGACTTTGCATCAACAAGAGAATTAATCGATGACTTCATCCAATCGCTTTGTCCCCAACAAGCACCAACTACTCAGTCTTAAGTAGGTTCCTGTCTTCTCTTTTGTAACAAGGTTTATCAAACTCTAGCTCTGATCTTTTGGTAGAGTCTTTTTAGACTCTTTAACTATGTATTTTGTAGAGTCTTATTAAACACTTTAAACTCTTACCTTGTTTAATTATCTATGTTTTTATAATGTTGACTTACTCTTTTATATATATGCAACTTCTGTTTTTACTAAATGTGCAAGGTTTAAATACTTGAATGGAAATAAAAATTGTTTTAATTGGCAAATAAAAATTGTTTTAATTGGCAAATAAAAATTGTTTTAATTGGCAAATTAAAACTAATCAAAGAAGAAACTATTTATAAAATAGCCACACTAATTAAAATGGAAAAATAACACAACATGAATAAAAGGAAAACCGTGGCTACATATAGCCACAAAAACGTAGTGACAAAACCGTGGTTAACCAGCCACTTTAATGTTAGTGGGAGAACCGTGGTTATAATACCCACTAAAGATAGTCACGTTATAGATTTTATTATCGTGGCTATATGAGCCACAAAAGGTACCGTGGTAAGCCACGATAAGCCATGCTTTTTTATAGCCACGAAATTATAGTCACAATAATTTTCCTTTCCAAAAACGTGGTTCTTTTCTTCCTAGCCATGAATTTTTGCTTTATAGCCACTTAACTGACTATGCGATAGATTTTTACTAGTACAAAATCATAAAATAAAGTTTGAAGGTGGAGGAGTTGGAAGAGTAGATTAGCTTTAACTTACTGCAAAAATTACTAGTTCTTTATGAATGGTACTGGTGAGAATGTTAATCGGCGGAGACGATAAAAAAGTTGCTTTCTCATGAGAAGGAAGAAGAAAAAGTCGGTGAAACAGAGTGATGATTGCCTGTCATATTTTAGCTATATTAATGATCAACTTTTTTTTTTCTTTTTGTAATAAAATATGACATATTATAAAAATGACATGGCAACTTAACAATATATTATTGGTTAATTTTATTAGATAATGTGGATAGCTTAGAACTAGAGGATATTTCCATTTTAATATCTCTTATATATTAATTAAAAAACATTTGAAATATGAAATTTTAATTTTAAGTTTGTATTAATTAAAAAATAATTCTATCCTATGTGGTAGCTTTCTATGTCTTCTAATTCAATTTAGAAGGATTCTAGAACACTTTGTATAAAATATATTATAAAAATTATACTATTTAGCAATATAATATTTCGCATACTATAGTTGGTGCATATATCAAATATTTATTATTTCGTAGGCTTTCCTTAAATAAAACCTACGGAATTACCTAATGTGATTAAAATATATATATGAAAATTAATGATTTTAAACAATAAAGATTTGATAACAATCTGTATCTTTTTTACCATTTTATTTATTTCTTTATTAGTAAAATAAATTACACAATTACATAAATCATTAATAAAAATTTATATTTTTTTGTGTATGTTGTATTTCAAATTTTTCAAAACGAGTATAAATTACTAAAATTGTTAAAACTCTCACATAAGCTTTTATGATCAAGATTTAAATTTTTTTCTATATTAAGATACAATTATTATAAGAGCATATGAAGAAATAATTTTATTTTAATAGGTTTTATGTTAATATATACATACATATATATATATATATTTCACATTGTTTAAATTAAGCTATACATCGTATGGAAATACATACTAATATTTTGATATTTGCATTGAACATATATTGAAAAGATAAATAATTTAATTTTAAAATATGTCATTGGTTTTTTTAAATGATTATAGATTATTGAAACTACTACGCATTTCACATTTTTAAAAAAATTGTTGGTGTAAAATTTTGTTATACAAATAATCATAAAATCATATGAGTATAAACTTCATTTAATAAATATACATATTACAAGTGTTATATATATCTATGTTAATATCATTTAACTTTAATTGTATATCATATACGATAGATAAAATTGATTTTTTTGATTTATTTATCCTAATTGCGAATAAACAAGAGTGATTGTTAGATTTATATGCACACGCCAATTTATTACATAATAGTAATTGATTTCTTAGTTATTTAATATATACTTATTATTTTATTATTCATAATATGCAGGAAAACATAAAATGTATAATAAATATAAAATATTTATTCTGCAAATAATGCAGATCTTAACCTAAGTATATATCTCTTTAATTATTTTAAATCTTAAGAATTATCTAAATCTTAGTCCAAAACAAACAAACAAAATGAAAATAAACTTCAAACTCAATATTTATATCGAGCAATAACTAAAAAAAAACACAAAAAGAGAAAAATTTTAAAGATAAATAGGATTGACACGTGAACGTAAAATTTTCATAGCCATAATTAATTTTTAAATTGCTAAATCATAATATAAAATCGAGTTGACATAATTTTATTGTAATCAAATAAACCAATTTTTTTTTGATCTTAAAGATAGGTTCTTTGTAATAAGTATTATTTTTAGAAAATAAGATCAATTCTTCAGTAAATAAATTATGTACTTAACAAAAAATAATAATTTTCATTTAAATACTAAAGTATTAATTCAATCAAAAATATATATTATTTTTATATAATTTTTTTAAAATAATTTTTTTATATAAATTTATTTATACGCCTTGCGCCGATCTTATCCTAGTCGTAAATAGTTGTAAGACTATTTCTTTAACATCGTAATTATGATACAGTTTGATAAAAGCTTGCCAGAAAATTAATAATTAACTGTAGTAAAGAATGGTGTGAACGGCAGAACCCAAAAGTATTGGAAAAAGTTTTGTCCATACAAAGACAAATAAAGCAAAGTCGTGAATATCTTTGCTACCTCTGAATAAAATAGGATATAAAATATACACGTACACGTATCACGCGTTGTGAAAGTAAATATAGATTTGATAATGAAAGCCAATTAGCATGTGTCATCACATGCTCCCACGTCAACAAGTTTATTGTCGGTCCATTTAATTAATTAAAAGATGAACCATCGTTTTCAAGAAAGAAAAAAAAAATCAAACACAAAAAGTTCCTAATAGCGAAATATTCGAATATATATAATATATATATATTTCCAAAATAACTACTACCATTAGACTGATTCTTTTTAATTTTCTTAATCAACGGTCAAAAGAAGAAGGGAAATAAAAACAAAACGCAGTCGTATTTTGGTTTGATTCTTAAATAACAGTCGGTCTCGTATATCTCGCCTCCGCCGCCGGCGAACAGTTTTCTCTCTCTCAAATTCGTGTTCTAATTTCTGCCACGAAACCCTAATTTTCTAAAACCCTAGATCTCCCGTGATTTTGTGAAACCATTGATTACGACGAATCTGTTATCTATCTGCATTCTCCGCTTAGTCAGATTCGATTAGGAGAGTCGCTAGCACAAGGTTAGCTTAATTTGATTTGCAATGATGGTGTACAATGGAAGAAACTAAAGGAATCTCTGATCCGGAGAATGGGAGTTCGAGTTACGGCGGTAAACCGCCGAATCCTCTCTCCTTCTCTTCTTCCTCTTCCTCTTCCTCTTCCGCCGCCGCCGCCTTATACAGGCAGACCTTTGACGGCGACCGCTATATGGCGCCGCCCAAGTCGCTTGTTCGACACCCATCTCTCGTAAGATTCCTTTCTTCCAATCAAAGGCTTTTCTTTTTATAATCTCTTTTATATTTATGACAGATGTTCTTAAATGCTGACATAATGGTTTTGCTTATCTGCTTGAACCTTGTTAACTCTATTCAATGGAATTGAGCCATTTAAGTAAAGGCTTTGTCTTTTTTGTTTGGTGAGGTTTCTGACTCTGCTAAATTTTGGTAGGTGAAGACAAAGGTGTCAGATTTATCAGTTGAGAACGAGTTTGCTTTAGACAAGAGTGAGTTTGTTCCCTCTATGCGTTCTGGAGCTTGGTCGGATATTGGCTCCAGGTCGACCATGGAAGATGCTTATCTATGCCTCGATAATCTCATGGATAGTTATGGTCTCAAGGATTCCGAGGACGGACCAACTGCCTTTTACGGGGTATTTGATGGACATGGTGGGAAGCATGCTGCTGAATTTGCGTGTCACCACATACCAAGGTACATCGTTGAGGATCAAGAGTTCTCTAGTGAGATCAATAAGGTGATTTCTTCAGCGTTTCTTCAAACAGACTCTGCCTTCTCCGAGGCTTGTGCATTGGATGGGACCCTTTCATCAGGAACTACTGCTTTGGCTGCTATTCTTTTTGGGAGGTTTGTTCATTTTAACTCTCATTATCTTTTGTACTTAAATCTATAAAACTTTAAATGAATACTAGCTAAGACCTGCATATCAGCAGCATATGTATAGTGTGCTTAATCTCAACTGTGAAAACAATTCCGCAGCAATAATTCGCTTATAGAAGTTACACTCTAGCCTTTGATTACCGTAGTTGTTATCGTCTCAGCCTGATTTTTCTTCCTTTGGTTTAAGTATGTAAATCAATGCTCGAATACAAGTTAATTTTGTCATTTTCATACTATATTTGTTCTCCTTGGTGTTACAGGTCGTTGGTTGTGGCAAACGCTGGAGACTGTAGAGCAGTCTTGTCTCGTCAGGGCAAAGCCATTGAAATGTCAAAGGACCACAAACCCATGAGCTGTAAAGAGAGAAGACGCATTGAAGCATCGGGTGGATACATATACGATGGCTATCTGAACGGGCAACTTAATGTGGCTCGTGCCCTAGGGGATTTTCATATGGAAGGCATGAAGAAAAAGAAAGACGGTACTAACGGTGGACCTCTCATTGCAGATCCTGAGCTTATGACAACTAAACTGACAGAAGAAGACGAGTTCCTCATAATGGGTTGCGATGGGGTATGGGATGTGTTCATGAGCCAGAACGCTGTTGATTTCGCTAGAAGGAGATTGCAAGAGCACAATGACCCGGTTATGTGTAGCAAAGAGTTGGTTGAAGAAGCTTTGAAGAGGAAGAGTGGGGATAATGTGACGGCGGTGGTTGTATGCCTTCAGCCACAGCCGCCACCGAACTTGGTTGCACCGAGGTTGAGGGTTCAAAGGAGCTTCTCAGCGGAGGGTTTAAAAGATTTGCAGAGCTACTTGGATGACTTGGGCTGCTAATTGGGGGACATGAGGAGGATGGTGACGAATGATTTAATACTCTGTTTTTTCTTTTTCTTTGGTTATAATTTATAGTTTTGGGGTTTGTGGCGGTTTTGTTCTATTGAATTGTTACAATTTGAGTAAGTTATAACATAAAGCGGCATACAATAATTTATTTCTTGGTAGGATTTGTTATTGTAATGTCTCACTTGATATGCTTTTGCATGATCATGATTCTATATATCTCGATTGTTTTTCATTTCTTTCGTATGTCTCCCGATCAGAAGTCTTATTATGGCACTCAACACATGGAATTTAATAGGATTCGATTGGTCATCCACTGCTGGGGAGGACATCAGAGCGACAGTAAACATGCCACTGAACAGTCAGGGCCGGCGTTGGGCAAAGTCGGATGAAACATTGGCCTTGGCTTCCAATATTTTTTGAAAAAATTATTTGTAGATAGGCCTCCAAAAGAAAAATTTTTAATCCCCCAAATCCGTTAAAATTTTGTTTTAGGTGAAATCGTTAAGAAATCGCCTGAGCGCGCATAATTTTTAGAGTCGGCCCTGGAACGAGTTTGATGACCTCGTCTTGTATGAAGCAATCAAGGACCAAAATCAAGGCCATGTTTCCACGCTAGAGGATAAGACTTGTTTCTCACAGCCACGGAAATGGAGGTGACTGAGGAAGTGGCCCCCAACTAGATATGGTGTGTCCTCGGAAGAAGACATGGGGAGATGAGATGGATTATGAAATTGAAGCCCGATAGATAGGGATTAGGCTCGCTAAAGGAACTAAAGGGGTGGATGAAGAAGTGTGAAGAGCGATTCCATTTTCATGCATAAGAAGGCAAACGATTACTGGGAAATGTCTGGCCACAAATATAAGAAGTTGAAAATCCATGGACTAAATTCACAGTAAAATATCTAGAATCGCACACCAAAAGGGGATCATAATAACATGTGTTAATCGGTACTTTGTGAGGAAACGAGAGTTAATACGATGCTTGGTAAGAACCAGTCAGAACGTGCCTCGAGGTCAGTCGCACGTGATTAAGTCGTATCCTTGCGTCTACCAAGAGTTTACCACGCTGTTAGAGATGGAATGTGTTCCTGGACAAAACCAAATAATGTAATTAAAGTCGTCTGAGTTAAAAAAAAATAAGTGGTTGAGGAAAACTAAGTCGGCTTAAAAAGAAGAAAAAAGAAGTTGACTATAAATAGAAAGAAACTCGCAAAGAGAAGAAACATTCACAATGACACAGAAGTTGATACGAAATTAGGCGTTTTCATAGTTTTTCTTTGTTCTTATCAAATTCTTGTAGTGTTGTCTTAGCTAGATTTATGGTTAGTAAATGACTAATCAAAAGGATGGAAACAAGATTATCCACAAGATCATTAATTTCGCTCGAAACTAATAAACAAAATCAACAAAATATTTATCTTGGTCTTAGGCCTGGGCGTAAATACCCGTAACCGAAAACCGAACATTATACCGACCCGAATCTCGGTTCTGGATTGAGTACGGTTGTGAGAAAATACCCGAATGGGTTTTGATTTTCTAATGTTACGGTTATCGGGTCGGTTCGGGATTGAACCGCAATCCGATTATTAAACCGTAGTTAACCGAGACCACTTATTAAGCTGGCATAAAAGAGGTTTCATTTAGTGGGGATTCTTCGTCTTCTCCGAACCCGTGGTGGCGAACCCTAGTTCCAATACCGAACCTCCTCGATTCAATCTGAAGCTTCTGCGTAATTGATGAAGATGGCCACTATATATAACCTTACCTCTCATCCTTTCAATCCATCCGAGCCTTCTGTCTTTTCTACAACTTATTCAGAGGTTAGCCTTTCAAATCGAAAGCTTCTTTTTTTTGACAAATTAGATTTTGATGTTTGGTGTATACATCGATTGGTTTCTGTATATTTGTTTTTATCGCATTGTTTGATTGTTTTGAAAATCACTTTCACATTATCAAAGTCTTTGTGGTGATAATATTTTCTAATTGTCAAAGTATACGTTCGTTAGTAGTAGTACAATCTGATTGTCAAAGTCTTTGTTGATCGCTTTGTTATATATAATACTGTCAGATATGATTCTTTATTGTCGCAGATGGATTCAAATTTTTCTGTTGATCATGATACAAGTTCTAAAGAAAATGAGAGGGAGTTCGAAAATCCAGACAGCACTAACATTACAGAGCCTGGTGCGACTTCAGGGAAGAGGAAAGAGACTCCACAATCTACTGCTGCAAGTTCTCAACCAAGTAAAGTGAAGAGGCTTCTCCCAACAAGATCAGAAGTATGTGGATCATTTCACAAGGACTAAGGAGGACAGAGACATGTGTTTGTGCAACTACTGCCAGAACAGTTTCTCGTGTCTCACCACATCAGGGACATCCAACCTCAAGAAGCATTTGGAAATCTGCAAAAACCATCAAGCGTGGTTAGCTGGCCAGTCTGAACGACAAGAAGGCATTGACAAAGAAGGGAAGCTGAAGCCGGCTAAGCTAACTGATGATGTGTTCAGAGAAGCTACAAATGAGATGTTGGTTTTGGGACAAATGCCGTTATCATTTGTTGAAAGCGCGGCATGGAAGCATTTTTGTGACAAGGTATAGACTTAATGTTTGTTCTTATGGTTGTTTTAGACATACAATAGCTATATCTAATGGTATTGCATATGTTTGTAGGCAAAGCTGCATGCTCGTCATTCAAGAAGAACTGCAACTAAAGATATTGTGAAGATGTACATGGAAAAGAAGGAGGCACTTAAGAAATGGTTTGTGTGTAACAAACAATGTGTCTCTCTTACAACAGACAGTTGAGTTTCCCAAGTCACATGTGATCGCAATTACATAAGTCAATATTATAGTTTACAATTTTATGATATTAATTTGCATTGTCTTTTCTGATCTTTGCAGGTGCTAGTTACATGGTGGTCACAGTGCATTTCATTGACACTTTCTGGAGGTTAAGGAAGCTGATCATTGGATTCAAGCACATCACAGATCACAAAGGTCAGACAATTGCTTCTGTCTTACTAGAATGCTTGGCTGAGTGGGGAATTGAGAGGGTATTCTGTGTAACCGTAGACAATGCGACAGCCAATAGTTCTGCTTTGAGAAAGTTTCATAGTGCATTTGCCTTAGTTTCTGATGATTCCCTGGTCTTAGATGGCTCGTATTTGCACATGAGATGTAGCGCTCACATTATTAATCTGATTGTGAAAGATGGTATGGCTGAGATTGATCATTCAGTGGTTGCTGTGCGTAATGCAATCTCGTATGTCAGATCACATACAAATAGATTGAGGTCTTTTGAGTGTAAGGTTGATTCAGGGAAGATTACAAGAGGTAGCTTACCTTTGGATGTCAAGACAAGATGGAACTCCACCTATTTGATGTTGTCAACAGCTCAGAAGTTCAAAATTGCCTTCGACAAGATGGAGATTGAAGACAAGCTCTACAATGACTTCTTCTTTGAGTTTGAGAACGGTGCAAAGAGGATTGGTCCTCCACAACTAAAGGATTGGAATGACATTGATAAGCTTTGCAGGTTTCTCATTATCTTCTACAACTCGACCTTGGTGGTGTCTGCTTCAAGTTCTGTCAATGCCCATAGGTGTTACAGTGAGATTGTAACTATAGCAACCAATCTGATGGATCTCTCCAACAGCCCTGACCCTGATTTGCAGACTAAGGCAGCACAGATGTTCAAAAAGTTCGACAAATACTGGGATGGCATGAAGAATATGAACATGATGCTTGTTCTTGCGACTGTCTTCGACCCTAGTAATAAGCTGGAGCTTGCCAAGATGTGCTTTGAAGAATTGTATGGCAAAGACACTGTCGAGTACAATGACATGTACGATTCGTTACTCAGTCTTCTGAGGTGTTTGTTCAAAGAATACAAAGCAAGGCATGGAAATGATGATGATCCAGGTGACCAGTCCTCTCAGTCTACGGTGAGATCTCAGTGTAAGGAGCAATGCATTGAAAGAATGGAGATAGTGGACGATACACCAGGGTACAAGAGGATTGATTTGAGGTACAAGCAGAAGCTTAATGAGATGGGTGTTAGAGAGAAAAGGGATGAGCTGGAGACATATCTCAAAGAAAGTGTGGAATCTCAGAATCTGATGACAAGAATGGAGTTTGATGTGCTTTCATGGTCGAGAAAAAACAAAGGCAAGTTCCCTGTTTTGTCTGAGATTGCACGAGATGTTCTTGCCATGCAAGTATCTTCTATAGCTTCCGAGAGTGCGTTCAGTACTTGTGGTAGGATTATTGATCCACATAGGAGCTCTCTAACCCATTACATGGTTGAGGTTCTTATGTGTACAGAGCAGTGGCTCAAAGAAGACTTGAGGATGGTGACAAGGGAGCTTACAAATGAACAAGTTCTAGCTGATCTTGAAGAGGTGGACCGCCTGGAAAGAGGTAACAACATTGTCAATCTAGTTTTTCTTTATTTACAATCTCATAACATGATTGTAATGCAAGTTTCTTATCTTCTTTTCTGCAGAGAATGGAAACACAATAATCCCACATGAAGAGTAGAAGACTTAGCAATTTCAACTTGCTACATTGAACTCATTTCAATTTTTCTTTCTGTTTTCGGCTTTGATCTTTATGTTATCGGCTTTTATCTTTTGGAGTATGCTACATTGAACGTTTGTTGTGTGTTTTTGGTTCGTTTGAACCCATGTTTGTTTAAGATTTGTGGTCTTGGTGTGTTTGACCACAAATCTATGAATCTTTCGGTTTATTATCAGTTACTCTCGGTTTAATTTCGGTTATTTCAGTTATTTTCGGTTATTTTCGGTTATTTTCGGTTTAATTATACTTGTTTGCATTCTTTTCGGTTTTAAAATCCGAAACCGAACCGAGCCCATTAAAATTTCGGAACTTAATGGGTGTTATGTTTTGTGACCGATCCGACCCGAATCCGTTTGATTCCGAACCGAGTCCATTCTTAGATTGTATAATAACCGAATGGGACTTCTATTCTCATAACCGAAGAACCGGAAACCCATTTCCCCCGACCCGAACCCGAATGGGGGACCGAACGCCCAGGCCTACTTGGTCTTATAGTGGACTTTTTCATCAACAAGAACATAAAATTTACAGGTAATCTGGTTTTTGGTAGATTTTCAGAATGCAAAATTTATAGAAAATATAGTTTTGAGCCAGATGCAGTTGATTGACATAGACGGATGGCACTTTACAAATAATAAGATATACACGACTAAATCTGAATACCAAATGAAATGAGTTTATCCTGATAGAAAAATTATCCCTATTGTAAGGATCCTTAGTCGCTTTGCTGAAGGGATTTTAAAAAATACGATGTCCACCGAGAATAAAGCACTTTCTATGGCAAATAGTGACAGGATGCATAGCAGTATATTGTGCTAGATGTAGAGCACCAGAGGAATCAATAAACTATATGTTTTTTGAATATCCACTAACAGTTTAAGTTTGGTCACTATCGAAGTAGCCATCTAATCAAACATCTTTCCTGGATAATCGTTTCTCGCAAATATGGACTATCTATATTAGAGAATTATCCTTCAAATTGAAGATCATTAATTTGCATGGATACTTTAGTACATTTAGAAAGGATTGGAAAAGTAAAATGTTCAGTATATTGGATATTGATCCAGGGATATATATTTTTCTGTAACATAAAAAAACTATTATATTACTCAGACTTGAGGTAATCTGAGAATCCATATCGAAATAAAACAACCAACAAAGTACAATTTGCGATAAAAATTATGAGCATTCCTTACTAAACCATCTGCAAACCGGTTTGGCGATCTTGGTTTGTGGAAGATTTTGAAGTCTGGAAATCTTTCTCTCAATGATGTAAACTCTCTAAGCTCTGTAGAGAAGTTCTCCTAACTCTCAGGTATATTCTTAAATTAGTGGAAACATAATCATTAATTTAGACAGGCACAAAAATCAATAAAATTAAAGGTTATCCAAAATAGAGAGGTGGAGGACAATACTTTACTTCACATTCCAAAAAATGTGGTGCTTTACGGATGGATCATGGAAATAACATGATAGTCAATTTGGGACAGGATTAATAGGACTTTGATGGATTGATGGAGACAATAAACACTAGGAAAAGTATGTATAACCACTTCATTAGGAAGTAGAAGCTCTCATATGCTATGGAATGTATGAGGAATTTATGTCAATTTTAGATCACATTTACACAAATTGTTCTCAATTGGTGAAGATAATTTCAAAACTAGAAGAATGGCCAGCTTATACCAGTTATTTGGAAGATATCAAGATCCTACAAAGAAATTTTCACAACTCAAAGATCATTCATATATCAAAAACGAAAAATTCAATAAAAGATAGTCTAACACGTAGCACAAGGTAACAACTGTGGTTTGTTGTTCATATAGATTCAGAATTATCAGTTTGGTTTGCAGAGTACTCATGACTCTATTTATGTTGATGATAAAAAAAATATTTTTTAATAAACGTTTTTCAAATAATTCACATTAGAATTTGTACTGTTATCCTGAAAATGTTGAATTCAGATTCAATAACTGTCGATGTCTAGGAGATATTAGAAAGCAACGTCAAAAAAATCAAAAATAACTGAAAGAATAACATTCAAACCCAATAATATTGATCAACCAGTGGCAGATCTTTCTGCCGTGATGAGTATGATGCAAATCCTAATTAAACAACAAGGAAGATGAATTTCGAGGGCCCATCCTCCAACAAGAAGGAAGATGAATTTGACACGAGGTCCCGGATTGAAAAGCCTCTAAAACATCCAATTGCAATGACTAGTTTTATTTTTACTTTTTCCTATGGCTGCTCACAGATGTACGATTTAGTTGTTGTAGCTTGTTGATTACTTGCATTTTAATATTAATCCTTTAGTCAACAAAAATAATCAGATTATTCAGTACTTTTTAACAAAAAGTCAACAAGTGAATATATATATACAGAGAAATTTTTTTAAAAAAATTGTGTTAATTCCATCATATTCTATAAATCTCAGCTTGAAAAACCAGTCTTTTTTTGTTAGTTACGTGTGCATCAAGAATCTCTTGCAAGAATGAGGAAATCACCATCTCTGACAAGAGTGATATCATCAATTTCAGCTCCTTCCCTCGTAAGTACTTTAGTTGGCACGAAACCCATCTTTTCTTCACCTAGTTTAAGTAGCTCTTCCATAGAACTCGGTAACAATACAACTTTTCCACCAACTTCACCGTTTTCCGATGACCTAATGGTGACTCTTGACTGATAAAATGCTCCTCCTCCTACCTGAACTGATGAGCTTCTTGTAGTTTCTCCTTCATCATCCCCTGTACAAAAAGGAAAGGAAACTATGTTTTGAGTCTACCTAAAGGGTTGAAACTGTGTCCAAATAACAAAAAATAAACAGAACAATGTAACAATTTTGTGAATATAGGAACAAGAAGACCAAATTTCACTATTTTGGATTTATAATTTAATTTATAAGATTTATAACTTGTTTCCGTTTTGAGTTAGGGCTTTAGGATTTGGAGGTTCAGTGTTTATTTTTAGACTACTCTTAAGAATCTATATGGCTATTGTGATGTGCAAGTTTCAGAATTACTTGACGAGAAAGCAACCAGTGTTTGAGATAAAATAAAGAGCTGAAGTGACTTACCAGTATTTGCAGCCGAGATAAATCCGAAGAGCGAGTTCCTGAAGTTACTTTGTTTCCGTCTCTGAGAAACCACAAGCTGGCCTCCCTCTTGGACAAGAGGTATTTCTCCTGAACGTGGCAGCGTAGGCTCACTGCTATGCTTCACCAAGGGCTTCCCTGTGACAGGAACCTCAGGTGTTCCAGGTACATCATTCGGTTTCTTCTCCACGGGCCTGTGATTATGAAACAATGTTTTGATGTCTTCATGCCCTTGATGCTCGGCAAGACCTCGTGGTGTCCAACCGTAAGAGTCTGGCATGTCCATATCAGCACCTTGGTCTAATAAGAACTTCACAATCTCCATGTGCCCTTCTGAAACTGCTCTGTGCAAGGCTGTGGTTCCGTTTCCGTCAGGGAGCGTGATGTCACCACCGTATTTGATGATGTCTTTGAGTGCCTCTATGCTGTTTTTCTCCACTGCTAAGCACGAGTAATAGCTCACTGAGTCCAAGCTTAGCTTTGCCCCGTTTTCTGCAAGGAGCTTTGCAATCCCGCCATGTCCCCCTATGATTGCTTCCCACAAGGGCACATTGCCTTCTGAATCTGCAAAAATGTACGAGCCACCACCAATTAATACATAACAAATTTTCAATCATGTCTACTTTACCTAGTGAGGCATTTAGACTACTTACCTCTAATATTAGGATCTGCTCCATGTTCGAGAAGTAAAACGATACAGTAATGGCTTCCTCTTGATGCTGCTATATGCTGAGATGTACAGAGAAAGACATAAGAGCGTAAGACATTTTGGTTAAGGCAATAAAAGGAGAATGTGATAGTATAGAAACAGAGGAATGTTTCTGCTCACCAGCGCAGTTCGCCCATTCTTGTCCATTTCATTAGGATTTGAGCCTCGTCTTAGTAACTGCTGCAGCAATAAATCATCTCCTCTTGCTGCAGCAAAACACAAGCTGAGAGGTAAATCCATTTTCCCCTGAGCCAACATGTGTTCTGTATCAGCCAAAATGCCTTTCATCACTGGATCTTCCGAATCTTTTAAATGCTGCACAATCAACAAAGAACATATAAGGCTACGAAAAAAAAAAAAAAAGATGATTAAGAACAAGAAGGTCTGCACAATCATTATTCACACCTGAAGAAGATTATTCATTATAATTGCTCCATCTCCTACGTTAGCCTGAACAAGATTTAAAAGTGTCGTACGGTTCAAACGAAGCAACTGCGTCAAACGCTTGGTACGAACAGTAAAAAGCTGAGGTCTGTAACAAAGCACCCCAACTTCACCAAAAACATATCCTGCTTGTGCTTCTTTAACTACCTGCAAATTACTAACATTAACTGTTACTGAATATGTCAGTTGCAACAATGTTAGTGAGATCTTAGAAAGGCGTAAATGGGTGTAATGACTATTAGACTTGCCTGCTCAACTCCATTTACACGTGCAATTATTTCCTGGGCAAAAAAGGAATGTGTAAGGAATAGTACAACAAGAAGTGGATGCATATATATCTTGTAAAACAAGAAATCATACTGTAACCGATATATGCGAAACACTTACAACAGCTCCTGTCACTAATATGTAAAAGTCTGTTGGTGCTTCGTTCTGCAAAATGACATCTTCTTTCGGAGGAAAATATTCTGCTTTCATTTCCGTGACCTACAAGTTACACTATGTTAAGCGAATATGTTGTGGCCAATCTGCGAGATGGAACACATACCAACTGAAAAAGAAGGTCGTTGGATATTCCATGGAACAAGTAGATGTTGTCAACAACTTCATAAAACAGATAATGCGATATGCTGGAGCGTATAGCTTTGGGGAGTGAATCGATGATTTCTTGCTGCTGTAAGCCTTCTGAATCTGTTCTGTACCTCAGACACAAATGAGCTACCATCTGATCTTGCAACCGCACTGGTAGATTGTTCCTCTGTCCAAACCCTGAGGCGGCTTGGACAGTATCTCTCTGAAACAATGCAAATACAACAACAAGATCAATGAAAAGTCCATACCGAGCAGTTTATCGTTACAATTTTTTTTGAAACATTTACTAAAACACTTAACAACCCCTAAAATTTTAGGGTCGGCATTGCATAGAACATATTTTATTTAATGTACTTACAAATTTTCTGGTGCGACTTGTGACGTGAACCACCAAGTTGGTCATGTTACCAATTATATAAGCTGATAATCCAAGGTTAAAGACCATATAGAAAAGAATGAAAGTCATCTCTTTTGAATTAACACCATGTATATCACCATAACCCGTTGTTGAGAAAGTAGTAATGGACCAGTACATGGCCGTGTTATACTGCACAGCGAGAGGAGACTGTTTCCAGTTTTCATCGGTTAATGCCATAAACGTCTTGGAAGGGTCTGGATAATGCGAAGCAATTGAATAGAGGAAGCAAGCACCACAATGAATCACAAAAAGAGTACAAAGGAGAAGCTTCGTGCATCGAACCCAGAAGTAGCTGTATCTCCTATCTTTCTCTAACCTGGCGAAACAGTTACTGACTCTCCGAAGACGCCATAGACGTAGCATACTGAAAATCCCATACCCTTGAATACTCTCGTGGAGAAAGCTCCCGAAACTTTCGTAAGGAAAAGTTGATATCACATCAAAAGCAAACCAAGTCGACACGTATCTCCAAGCGATTCTCTTTGGATCATCGATGAGGAGGTACGTTACCTTGTCAAGAAAGGCAACGAAGAATGTCAGGATTATATCCACAGCAAAGAATCCGTTCACGATGTTGTCGAGAATACTGAGAGGTGCTCTTGGCCTTTGCAAGAACCCAAATTCAAAAGGTGACGCCCAAGCTGTATAGAGCACCAAAAACACCAAGAACGTCTCCCATGCTCTGTAATAAGACAATTACGTGAGTGATAAATGTAATTTAAAACGTCTTATCTGAAATTACACAACTTTCAAGGCACATGCACAACTTATTACCGAATATATATATACTAATAAATGCAACTTTTAGATTTTAAGTAGAGATTTATGCCAAGGTAGACACAATAAGCAATGTGTGTCTTAACAATCACGTGTCTTAACAACATGACAAAGATACCCATGAAGACAGAACATAAAACGCGCATGCATTCAATGTTAAATAAGAACAAAGAAGAATGGAAACATAAAATTAGAAGAGAAGAATGGAACCTGTAGCGAGGATCGAAAGGAGAGATGATAAAGCGACGGAGATTGGCGTCACGGGAAGAACGAGCGGTGGCTCCGAGAGAAGGAAGAAGGCCTTTGCTATGGCTGTATTGGCTCATTGTCTCGTCTCGAGACAGATTACCTGCCACGTCATCTTCCGCCTCCTTCCCTGTTTCTCCTCCGCCGTCATTATCTCCCCAAAACCATACCTTCTTCTTCTTATCCATTTAGATTTGAGATTTTAGATTTTGGTTTCAAGAAAGGAGAATCAAAAGGGTTTTGATCTCCTGCTATTTCTCCGGTTTCTAATTTTACTTTTTATATATACGTTGGTCTTTTTCCCATTTTTCCTCCTTGTGGGCCTGAGCTGGGAATCGTTATTTTCCCTCCTTTTTCTCTTTCTCGCCACAAAAGTGGCAGATTCCAAACATAACAAATTTCCAAATTAACAAATTGACAAATATTTATAATGAATTTATTATAATTTGAAGAAAATAAAAAGAAATCGGTATCGAAAACGAAAACAAAAAAAAAGAAGCAAAAATTCAAGGAAAAAATTACAGAAATCTAAGAACACCTACATTGATAAAGTATGTGAAGAGAGTACCAAACACATATAATACTAATTTACTTTACTTTTGTTATTAAAATTTAAAACAAAATAAAACTAAACCACTAAAAAAGAGATACGTGAGATAAAAATTTCTTCATTTTATTGCTGAAACCAGGACCGGTTTATATGGGGGCAAACGGTGCGACCGCCCCGGGTCCAAACCTGTGTCCCCCAATTTTACTAATTAAGAGGTCTAATATTTTTTATATATACATATTTTATATAGAAAATTTTAAATATTTACATATTTTAATTGAATAGGGGTCCTAAATTATTTTACATATACATAATTTATTTTCATAACAAATTTTTTAAAGATGTTAATGTTAATTTTTTTAAAAAAGACATTTAATTTTTAATAAATATAAATATTAAAAGTCAAAAAATTTTTTTTGCCCAAGGGCCCAAATAAATATTGAGTCGTCCCTGGCTGAAACTATTCTGAAACATAAGATTTTCCTCTTTTTTTTTCTTTCTCTTCGTCTTTTAATTTCATTTATTATTTTGGTCTTGAGAGATTGGTGGAGAAACCAACACTGCTGATGCACTAAGAAGACCCCCAAAAGACTTAGGATAAATAGGTCTCAAGAGTTCTAACTCATAAAATGGTCCAATCCAGCGATCGAAAATCTTAGTCTCCACTCTGAAGATAGTCGCGGCCAATGAACACACGTCCACAGAGAATGGAACTACTAGAGCCACCATAAAGAGAAGGAGGGTCTGAAGCTGAAGAAGAACCGAAACACGAGAACTTTCAGCAGAACTGCAACCTAACGAAAACCAAAAATGCAATCACAAATGGAGAATCATAAATGAGAAGACTCGTCAAAATGGTTTAGGAAGGGGAGAGCGGAGGTGATGATACTGAGCGATCTTATGTTTTACTAGTAGTTAACCGTCGTCATAATCCCCTTTCAAGACACACAATTGTCCAAAAAGTGGTAAGCTTACTCATCGAGTGTAGCAGTTCAAGCACCACCACCACCTCCTCACCGCAACCACCACTGTAGTGAGTCACTAACTTCCTTCTACACTGATAATCTATTACCGGATACCCCAGGATATCACAAAATGGGAGGAGTGTCGCAAATCCAAAAGAAAGCGTGACACCAGATCTTATCTCTAAAGATCTGAGCATGCATGGCCACCACACGAAGCGACCACCACTAGGACACCGCCAGAACACTGCATAACTCTAGTACGCCACATCAAAGAACCAAGACAATCATGAATGCACATTTGAGCCTCCAGCCAAAAAAACAAAGGAAAAAGAAGGGTCCTCACAGCCCAGAAGAGAACCGAAAACCAAGCCTTAGGGACTTAGATCTGAAAAAAAATTGTTATTTTTTTAGAGAGAAAATAAAAGAAATACAGAAAAGAGAGAAAATACTATATTCTTATTTTTTGGTATATTGGTATTATATAATTTATTATATAGATAAATAAAAAAAATAAATGAAAAAAAATTGTATATATATATATCAGAAAGGATGTTAACAATATAAAGAAAAGTGAGGGACATTTATTTTTTACTTTGTAATTACGAACCTGAAATATGTTTTATTTTCGCGTGAAGTATGTTTTTTCACGTGAAATGTATGTGCACTAGTTGCAGGTTTTGGTGTACATTTTGATGGCAATAGCAATTCCAGCCAAGAATTTCCACATTACACTTGCCACAAACTACCAAGGAGACTATCAGTAACACATTTGTTGACAGAGCATAGAAGACTATTCAAAGTATTCCACATAAGCAGACAGTATAGGGCAACTAATACCTACCCTTCATCCTATTGGCCAATCAGACGGTAAATATTTCTCTTCAATGGCTACGAACAGTTCATAACCATGTGCGCAAAGTTGACCCAACACACCTGCGTCTTGCTACTTCATTTGAAGATTCAGCTTCATTAGTACAAGAATCAGCATCATTTACCATGATATTCTTTTTTTCATCTGTTATCTTCATTCAGATGATTCATCCAAATAATTCATTTGGATATTATTCGAGACTATTTGTTTCTTCATCCAGATAGTTCATCTAAATGGAACATCCAAATGAACTTATGTTCGTATGTTCATCTTTATTTCCATTTAGATGAATTTATTAAACACATGACTAATCTTTGTTTTGATTTAAACACATTTATCGTTTTAGTTATATTAATTTTTATTAACTATCTAAAATATGACTTTGGTGGGAAATATGATTTTACAGTTTAGCAAAAAAATACATTTTTGTGATTTTGTCGAGAAACTATGATTCTTTTGGTTTTAGAGAGAAAGCATAATTTTGTGGTTTTGGCAGGAGAATAGTTTTGTGGGTTTGTCGGGAAAATGTGATTTTACGTTTTTGGCGGAAAAATCGTGATTTTACGTTTTTGGCAGAAAAATGTGTTTTTACAATTTTCGTAAGTACATGCATTTTTAACGGTTTTGGAATGTGTTTTTACGATTTTTACAAGTAAATGCATTTTTGCAGTTTTGGCGGAAAATTACATTTTTTGCAGTTTTGGTGGAAAATTACACTTTTGCAGTTTTGGTGGAAAATTACATTTTTTGCAGTTTTGGCGGAAATTTCGATTTTGCGGTTTTGGCGGGAAATTTGTGTCTGCTGTTTTGGTGAGAAAAAAACATTTTTGCAGCTTTGGGGGAAAAATGCGTTCTTATGTTTTTGGCGAGAAAATGTGTTTCTTGAAGTTTTGGCGGGATTACATTTTTGTGGTTTTCACGTTAAAAATTGATTTCATGATTTTGTTAGAATTTGTTTTTTTCTATGGCTTTGGAGGAAAAATACGTTTTTGGCGGAAAAATGCGTTTTGACTTTCTTTTATTGTAGGAAATATGTTTTTGTGATTTTGAGGAAAAAATGCATTTTTACAGTTTGACGGAAAGGTGACTTTTGTTTGATGAAAACTATGTTTTTTCGATTTTGGTAGAGAAATATAATTTTATAATTTTTTAAAAAACTATATCATATTTGTTAATTTGTCTAAACTTGAATATAAATATTTATTAGAATAAGGTTAAATTCATTATATATTATTTTCGATAGGTTTATCTCTATCCATATGCATCATCAGTTAAATTCATTTGGATAAGCCATCTGGATTAATCTCATTTAAGACTAAAATTTTAAAACTCATCTAGATTAATCATTTGGACATATATATCCATTTTAACATCAAACGAACATCAATTTTCATCTACATTCAGATGGTCCGTATGGCAAACATGCCTTAACTATAACCATAACTCTTTTTCTTCTTGAAAGGCTATTCTTTCACTTTTTCTGCAATGATACAAATGATATATACATACAGTAAATTTTCTCACGTTTGAGAAGATTGTAGACATATCACATTGTCATCCTTTCTTCACTAATTATTTGCAAACTTAACACATGATAAACACAAATATTCACAGCATGTTTTCTTGTATGTTTACTAACCCATGATGCAGGTTTCAACGACCTCTAAATAACACTGTAATGGTGTCATATAAGAAACTAGCAAACGACAGAGCAGGTCCTTGTGCTATTACTGTTTCATCGCTTATTATGGGTACAATGGGTATCCCAAACTCAGCTGTATCAAATGCAATGTATGGGAGCCGTTTCTTTTGTTCAAGATACTCTGTTATATCTTTCATAGTAGGTCTCTTGTGTGGGTCATTCTGTGAACAGATCATGCCTAGCTTCAAAAGCAGCATAGCTTCTTCAACTTCAAAATTTCCTGCTAGTTTAATGTCAACGCTATCTAGTAAAGCACCTCTTCTCCCGCAACTGGCAACCCATTCAACCAAAATCTTCTGCCCCGGTGACCTTTCTGGCTCCACCGGCCGCCTCCCGCAAACCACCTCAAGCATGAGTACTCCAAAAGAATAGATGTCAGTAGACTCACTAGCCACGCCCATTGCGGTAACCTCTGGAGCCATGTAACCAATGGTTCCCACAACACGTGTGGCTTCAAAAGTAGCACCCCTGTCATGGAATATAGCAAGCCCAAAATCTCCAAGTTTCCCATTTAAATTTTCGTCCAAGAGAATGTTGCTCGCTTTTATATCTCTATGCAGTACAACTTTTTCCCAACCTTCATGTAGATAACAAAGGCAAGAGGATACTCCATTTACAATATGAAATCTTTGAGACCAGCTAAGATTGTTTCCATTGAACAAGTGATCAGCAAGACTTCCATTGACCATGTACTCGTAGACCAAAAGCAACTCACCTTTCCTTCTGCAGTAACCACGTAGCTGAACCAAGTTCCTGTGTGCTAGTCTTCCCATAGTAGCAATTTCTGCAACATACTCTTGCATTCCTTGTTCTGCTCCATGGGAGACTCTCTTGACCGCGATTTGAGTGCCATCAAGAAGCTCTCCTCTATAAACCTTGCCGAAACCTCCTGCTCCAAGTACTCTATTCTCCTTGAAACCTTTGGTTGCTTTGTAAAGGGTTCTGAAGGAGAATCTCTGGGGGCTGTATTTTAATTCCCATTGTTCAAACACCTCTGCATACCTATTTCGTTGGTAAAGGTATGCTATCCCGCCTGCTATTATCAGGAAAGTAACTACTGCTGCAACAGCAAGTATAAGCGGTAAGTGATTAGGTGGTGGTTGAGGGAGATCAAGAACTTGAGAAATGTCAAGGCTTCTTGCTTTTCCTCCTACTGCCAATGACCATCCAAGAATATATTGATGACTTCTGATTGTACCCGTGCTCCCCGAGAAACCAAAAAACATTTGCTCCTTGAAGACTTGGGAAAGGTTTACAGATCTTGACAAAAGAGGCAAGCTTGGTTTTGGGATCTCCAGAGGAGCAAGAGTTACGTTTAGCAATCTTTGGTCTCCATCATATTCTATCCATATATGGATTCTTTCTTTGCTTGCAAGCACCAGACTCTTGTTCAGCCCTACCGTATCATCAAAGTAACTAGCATCCTTAGATTCCACCGATACTATACTGTTGATGTCTATCCCTACATGGTTATCACTATCTTCAAGGGCTTCAGAGCTTGCATTAGTGTCAAACTCTATGGCAAGTATGTGATTCTCGGTTTTGTTATCGTTTGTTCTATTGAATATCCCTAGATAAGATGTTGCTGCACCATACCTTAGATCATTGATGCTTGGAGAGACAACAAAAGCCATTCCTTGACCGTAGCTGGTACGCTCTTCTGGAACTATTGCAAAGACGAACTCGGTGGAGAAAGAAAATGAAGAGTCTACGAAAGTTATTGGTTTGTTATAGAGGGCATGCCCAGTGGCTCTCTTTGAGCTATTAGTAAGTTTCAGTCGGCCATCTTTGGTGGTTGCCATGCCATCAACGTATAGATCTGCTTTCCTGAAGTCGTAATACACAAACTGATTACCATCTTGAGCTAACACGATCGAGATCATCTGGACTGAAGCTAACATCCATAATCTCAGCAACTGTATAATAGCTCCTGCCATCCCCCAAATTTGCTCACAGTTAATGTTTGGCTACTAATCTCAGAAAAATGTAAGCATAAGAACTAACAAGGAAACTAAAAGTTGACCCTAGGGAAGTTTCCTCTCTTCTGACTTTGCTAATGACATCAGCTACACAACTTCTTCCTATTTGAACTGGTCTTGGTCACATTCCTTATGATGCCTCCTAGACGGTAACATTTGGATGTCTCTTCGAGACAAAATGAAAATAAATCATACAAGTTGAATTATTTTTTTGACTTCATACATTTCATAGCTGGAAACAATATTTTACAGATAAGTCTTTGCATAGTATCATTTATATCGAATATTGACTTTGAAAACATTTAGCAACTTAAAGTAACGAAATAATCCTAATGCTACAAAATCAAAGCATGTCGATGACCCAAGTTTAAACTTCAGTTAAAGAAGAAAAAAGACACTAAAACTGAACAAAACTTTGATATTAATGAAAGACGAAAGTATGAAACGAAAGATGTTGTTAAGCAGTACCAGCGCTCTTGCCGTTCTTCTTCGATAATTTACGGTAGTTTTTTTTTTTTTTTTCTTCAAGTAGATCACGAGATCGTTCCCGTCCAACATATACATGTTTCATATATTAACCGAACAAGGGTAAGAATAGGAGCCTTAAAGTCAATGTGATAAATTTGATGCAGACTATACAAAAGAAGACTAGAAATATTTTACCCATCTTGACCAAGTCTTGATGAGATGAAAACTCCAACGGTCGACCAGTTTCAAGATGTGAGTCGGGACTGACCTTGTAGACGTTTCTCTATAGCTTTCATTGAACGTGGTTGCTCTTCTTCACTTGCTCGGTTGCAGGACATTACAGAAAAAACTCAATTATTTGATCATTGATTCTATCATTTGATACAAACACTTAAACACAATCAATAATAACAATCAAACCAAGAGAGAGAGGCCTAAACCTCTTTCTTGGTTGCAGCAGCCTTAATTTCTTCTTACGACCAATGGAGCAGCATTCAACTTGAACTTAGGAAAACTTCTTACAAGAATGTGGGTAGGCACTAGGCAACATCCAAGATCCTAGTCTTGATGGTCACATCCTGCCTTAACTCATGTCAGACAATTCTACAGCAGAAAATTATATGTGCCTTATGGTCATCTTCTGAGAGAATGTATCATTATCATCATCAAGTTCTATTTTTAAGCATTGCAGGTTGAGAGGGTCAAACTGGAACGAGAAGATTCGGAGTTCTTTCTTTTTTGGTCAAACTGGAACGAGAAGATTCGGAGTTCTGCATCTTTAAGCATTCTTTATCGGTTTCTAAAAGTTTTGGCTGATTGTAGTCCAACCTCATTGCTAATGAACTCAACTACTCAAGTCAGGCTTCTTTTACTTCTTGTTATTGAATTATGCATATGCACACACAAAGCAACAGCTTATAGAGTGCACTTATTATTTGTACGTACTAACTTAAATAGACAACCTTGGTACACAAGTCCAGAGGATTCAAATTTACATATTCTGAAACGACAAGTTTGTTGCTAACTATTACTCTCTCTGTTCCTAAAAGATCTATATTCTAGTTTTTTCACACTTTTTAATAAAACACAATAAATTTGCATAGTTTTTTGTATTTATATTCTTTCCATAATTTTAAACCAATAAAAAATCAATTAGTGCAATTAAGTTTTTTGAAGTTTACAATTAGTTAATAAAACATGCATTAAAAATGTAAAAAATAGATCTTTTAGGAACAAATTTTTTTTCTAGAATATGTATCTTTAAGGAAGGGAGGGAGTAATATCTTGTATATGATTTGCTAGATCAGAGCTATTACCGAAAGAAAATGAGGAGAATTGAAGAAGTAAAATAAGTGGAGGAAACGAAGAAACGAGCAACGGTTGTGTCAGTTGATAGTTGTAATCGTCTATGCAATTCTATAATACAGTATTCTTTGGGAGTGGCTCATCGTTACAGGTTGATTACACTAGTTTGGAGATTTCAATCTTACCAGTTTATATAACAAAAAAATATCAAATAAAACAGACGAAAGCAGAGACGTTGTGTACTTGGATGAATGGTACGTTTTCCACACGGCTAGCTTAGGCAGGGCAAAAGTTGAAGGTGACAAGCGAGAAGCTAGATAAGTTTGATATGTTTTAGGCTTATCTCTCAGCTTGAAATGTTGTGCCCTCAAGTTCTCAACAAATAACTGCAGGGATTTTCATGGTCTGTGAAAATGTCAGCAGAGAATTTCCACAATACACATGCCACAAGCTAACAAGAATCGACTATTTCGTCACTAGAAGAAAAAATAATGAAAATCACACCTACGCAACACATTTGCTTAATGCGCAAAGACTATTGTCAAAGTATTCGACACAACTCAATTCTTTCTCAGTTAGAAACATGTTTTCATGAACCAAGACTTTCGGCACAAATGCACTTAATACTTACCGATCATCAGAAAAACTTATCAAGCTACACTGTTAGTGTTTCTCCTTGGACGACAGTTCAATGCCTGTGCACAACAGAGTTGGTCCAAAAACACCTGAAACAGATGAGTTATGTACAACCCAAAAAGAACAGGAAAAAAAACAGCGTCATAGTTTGAACTTATGTGTTTGAGGAAGAAGGGGGCATCGCGGTTGTAAACCCCATTTATCAGAGTAAGATCTCTAGAAGCAAGTACCCAACAGGGCTACCCTGTTCCTGAAAAATGTAGAGGAGTTTCAATAATCCACCAATAATAAGGAAAACACAAATGACTCATCTTATCTTGAGCATAAGATTCGAAAGCATAAATTTAAAACAGCTTCATAATCAGGACGTATCTTAGAGCATAAATACTGTTAACTTCTCTCAGACTTTATTATCCAGAAATTACAATAAAATTAAACTAAGCTGACTGTTAGAAGAAAGACATCACAATAAAGGATTGGAGTTTCCATACATGCTTTCTTCCATTCTGTTTGCCTATACAATCACTATAAGAACCCTCTTGTAAAACAACAATATGTAACACTTGATTCCACATTGCAGGGAAGTATTGCCAACACCTGAAGATAAGACTGTTAAGTATCATAAAGGAAAAAAAAACAAAGAACGAATCCTGATTGATACTAACAAAATTCACTATGTGTTGTACCAACAGACTTTAGATTTCTTATCTCCATCAAATGTTCATCAGTTGATATATTTAGAGAAAGTCGGAGATCGGTTAGTGATGCTTCCTGATTCCAATCCAAAGGTCCCGAAGCAAATAACTTCCCCAGTGTTCTACGGTATGTGTATAGTTCGGGCCTACATGGCCTCCTCACTGCTTCTTCTCTGCATCCTTTTGAAGATTCTGCATCACTACTACAAGGGTCGGCGTCTTGACTAGAAGAGCCATCTAGAAAAGAAGCTGATGTATCACTCTCATCATATCTAATAGGGCTACAACTACCAACCGAGCATGCATCAGTATCACAACAACCATTATAGACTGAGCTTCCTGTACCAACAACACATTCACTAGACCTTTTTGATCTTACACTCACCATTTGACGGAAACCATTGTTAACAGAAGCTTGCAGACGCAGTTTACCACACCAAGCAGCATCACCTTCCTCCATGGATCGCATCTTCTTCTTAGGACTTCCCGTGAATGATTCAGCCGACTCGCAGGGTGAAGGTCTCTTTAACACTCTTACAGAAACAACACTCTTCTCATGTGGCTTAATATTCTGGTTTACATCTGATCCAGTCAGCGTCGAGGACTTCACAGAACAAGATACCTGCGAGACGATGATTTTAACTCCATTTAGCACTCATTACTTTAAGACCATTATACAACGATAAACTAACCTTTCCAATCAGAACCCATGTTTCATCTTGCCAACATTGTCGAGCCCTGAGGTTAACTTTATGAACCGTTAGTTCCAGTGCTGCACCAAGCAACCGAACCACATAGTATCTTCCAGACAACTCCTCGAGGACCGTAGCGGTTTTCCAAGAAACGTTATCAAGAACCTCAACAAGCTCACCAGCTTCCCATCTGTCTTGTACATCAATTTGCGGAGGACACGGCCTGATGCTCTTCCTTGCAACTCTCTCCTCCAATGGGGCGTCCTTTGCAAGCCCGTAAGAGTAGTATCTAACATAGTAAATGTGACCATTACCCGAAAGAATCTCGGCAGCTCGCCACGCACCATAAGGTGCCTCTTTGAGACTCAAAACCTCAACTCTACTTCCTTTTCTGAATCTCATTTAGAAAGTTCACTAACAAAAGCAAGCAGTTGATCTGAAAAAGAAAGAAAGAAACAATCTAAATATCAAGGAAGAAAACAGCAATCAATTACAATAAATCTGTAAGAAAACCAATATAACAGAACATCACAAGATTAGTCTGATGATTACAGATTAACCAAAAAAACGTGAAATCGATAGACCAACTACGAAGTTTCAAGGTGATCAAGGGTGTGAACAGGAGTATTGATAAAGTCTGGAAGAAGAATATACCTTTTACAAGGCTGAAGGCAGGCTCGATTGCCGTAAGATTTGGGGATTAGGGTTTCACGTTGATGTGAATTATTATACTACGAAACTTGGCGTGAGGAGAGACTAGCAAATTTATATGACTATTATATGTTATTATCTAATATTTTTATCTTAATTAAATTCTACTAGGTGATCCGTCCGCGCGCGTGAGATTAGCATATTAACATATACTCCAGAGGATGATTATGGTGACGAAGAAGAGTATATCCATAGTGAGATATTATTTTTCTTCATGCATAGTTTAACAAAGTTTTGTTGAATTATATAGGTCGTTTGAGTAGATTAATAGTTCATAACCATTTGTTTGTGTTTTTCGCTGTGAAGAGAGTTTAGTGTAGGAACCGTAAACGGTACGATATGGATTCATAATTCAGTTGAGACTTTTGTTTTTTCAGTCTCTGCTTTTGTTTTCTTTTATAAGAAGGAAATTGTGAATTTGGAATATATCTACTTGTTGAGTCAATATTCCAGCTTAAACACAATCCAGCTTTAATCTCATCATCTAATGAGCACCAAATCAATCGTATAAAGTAAATATTAAGCTATTCATTAGTTATCTATGGACAGCTATTTCTGAGATATGTTTCTCATGTTCTTCGATAAGGTTTAATTAAAGTTTAAAGTCTTGATAATACTACACAAAATTTCTTTGCATGTAATGACTGTAATGTAGAGAATATGCAGAAAGAGTCACTTTTTCCAGTGTTGTATCAAGCAATTGAAGTTTGATATGTTGTCTTTATCTAGGGAGATGCTAGCAATGTTTGTTTTTGATCAGTGTGTTATCACCTTTTACATCAGCTTTTTTCTCTATCTTGAAAGAACCATTATTCAAAACCATTATTCTTGAAAGAAAAATTATGTGACAACACATTGAACAACAGTGTTATCTTTTCTACTTCCAAAATATTCCTCCATTCGAAAACAGCCTTTGATATCTTTCTTTCAAAGATTACAGAGAGTGATAGAGGCAAACCTGTTTCGTTATTTGTCTTCTTCTCTCTTCAGTCCTCCTCTGTTTTTTGCTTTTTCAAGTAAGTGGGTTAGACCATCATAGATTCGATGCAATTTCCAATAAAGGGATGATATTGCTTTGTATCAATCCTTTTATGTTTTCATATACTCTTCTACTCTTTCTTATTTAAGCAATCATATATCTTCTTCACAACTTTAAGCAGTAAAGTGAGAGTATCGAAATAAAAACAAAACAAAATGGGTTCCGAAAACTCTGTGAAGAATTACAACAGCGACGACAGTGATGCCCTCTACACCAACGATACGAATGCGGCCTCCGACTACGATGGGGAGAGTGGTGACTCGAACTTAGATCGCAGCCACTATTTCCGAAACATGGATCTCAGATATTTTGTTGCTCAGCCACTACTGATGCTCGACGACCATGCAAAGTTAAAGGAACTTTGCTTACAGAATAATAACCCCGAAGCGTACTATATTGAAGGGTTATTACAATACTTTGTCCACAAGGAAGAACACAAAGGTCTTCGTCGTCTACGTCTAGCAGCTCTTGGAAACAATAAAAACAGTATGTATGTTTATGGTTTGTTAATGCTTGTCCGAGGTCACTATTTTAAAGGCATAAAGTATTTGGATAAACTCAAACGGTCAAAGAAAATGTCTACCTCTGATAAATGCTGGGAAAGTTTCAAGATCTCACTCAAAAAATTCGATGTTACTATACCAGCAAGACTACTATATAAACATGGTTAACCTTGCCCCACGGTCAAAGTGCGATCGTTATGACATGAAAGAGTTTTGCAAGGAGTGTTACTACTTCAAAAGGGCATACCAGTTTGTCAAAAATTACACTGATTCTTTGAAAAACTCATGTGTTGTATTCACGGTTTCTACGGTTTCTACGTTTGCTCACTTGTTTTTCTAAGTTACTTGTGATAGTAATGTTGTGTGCTTGTTTTCTTATGCAAGGTTATGAATGTAATGGTATGTTTGTGTTATTAATATATGCATGAAGCAATGCTGTGTAATTTTGTGTAAGTTACACATGTTTTTGAAGACATAAAATATCGATCATAATATTATAAAAACACCTTAATGTAAGTGTTGCGAAAGCAGAGTTCTCTATTTTTTATAATCCCACAACTTCTCAAATTTGTTTTCATGCTTCTTTGGATTTCACCATTCCTCCTCGTCCACATGTTTTACTCTTCTTATTGTTACTAATATTATGGTGTTAAAAAAAAAAAAAAAAAAGCAGCTAGTAATATTATCTCTTCCACAGACTTGGAAACAAACCATTCTTGACGATCTTAGGCTGACAACAAACTCGTTTTCTAGTCTCTACTATTGTCTGATTTATCCCAAGTTTAGCCAAATCTCTTCCTCTTTGGACATGGGATATGATTTTCTTAGAGGTGGTCTCACACTGGTTAGGACCAACATTGCTACTCTGATGGCCTTAAAATTAATATTAAATCATGAAACAAAAAAACTGAAAATACAGAATCTAAAATACAACTTCAGTAATATGATTTGCTCGGGTAAAAAAGGAAAAAGAAACTTAGTCAATGTTTTGAAAGATTTTCTTGTACACCACGTTCATTGTTTTTCTTTGAGGCTTGCCGTGTTTGTCGGTGATAAGAACTTTTAGGCCTGATCTTGGTTTTACTCTTGAAACTGCAACATACAATTGTCCATGAGTAAAAACTGGTTTTGGAAGATACAAACCAACCTTTTCTAGTGTTTGACCTTGACTCTTATTTATGGTCATTGCGAAAGCAACCGCAACGGGAAATTGTCTACGACACATCTTGAAAGGAAATCTGGTCTCTGGTGGAGATACAAATTGAGACCCTTTCACCACCTTCTGCGTCATTCTTTTTCCTCATTATAATTCTAGCTTCAATAACATGATCAGCCAATTGAGTAATTTGCAGCCTTGTTTCATTACATAAACCACCTTGAGGATCAATGTTCCTAAGTAGCATAATTATTGCACCAACCTTTAGCTTCAAACAGTGGTTTGGCAATCCAGAGATCTTTATGCTGTTTAGAAACTCTTGAGAGTAAACCATGCTATTTTTTGGGCCTTTTTCCGATGTATCAAAACCATCAGAACTTAGATAAATTTTTTCTTCACCTATAAGGAATAAAAATCAGTGTACATAAGATTAGATGTCTTGACTGCAACAAATAAAGTTAATATTTAAATAATTAGTATGCTACCTGATAATTGGGATAACATATACTCGTTGGTACTGTCAACATCTTGATTTCGTGGACTCAATATAGCTCTTTCCTTGAAAAAATTGGGATATCGTATCTCTGCAAATGATGGTCCGTAAACTTCCTTCACTATGGTTTCTATAGGATTTTCGCACTCAGTTATCAGGAGATCTTCAGGAATATCGATCTCAACCCCTCCATCGTTTAGTTGATTGATATTTCCATCACCAATGTCTAGAATCCACTTAGAAAAAGCTTCAAGTTCTTTAGCTTCGCTATCGGCAAGTCCTGCCATAAGTCTCATGTTTTTTGTAAGTCTTAGAACCTTGCAGCTTTTCCAGAGATATGATGAATTCAGAGAAGCCAAAACTGTCTCTACTCTACCACCATCTGTTACTACCGGTAGAATTTGTCTAAAGTCTCCTCCAAAAACAACTTTACCTCCAAAAGGCTCATCGCATCCCATTATGTCATGCAAGCTTCTATCCACAGTTTCAAAAAAGTATTTGCTCATCATTGGAGCTTCATCCCAAATTATAAGTTTAGCTTGTTGTACCAATTCTGCTTGATCTGAATCCTTTTTCATTTTACATGTCGTAAAATTGTTCACATTAATTGGTATTGCAAATCTTGAGTGAGCTGTCCGGCCACCTGGCAAAAGAAATGAAGCAATTCCACTGGATGCCACGTTTAACACTATTTCTCCTAATGACCTAACTGCAGCACCTAGGATGTTCCAAAGAAAAGTTTTTCCAGTCCCTCCAAAGCCATAGACGAAAAACATACCACCTTTATCGCCATTTACTGCATTTAGTATCTCTTGGTACACAGCTTTTTGCTCATATGTTATCTTGGCTAATAGCTCTCCGTGCTTGTCCCTTTGCTCATCATGGTTGTAGTTTAGCTCGTTACTGATCAAAGTGTTAACATCAATATCATATGCATAAGCATCTGGACATGGCATACCGTTAAACTTGGTCAGTGAGCTTCCGTTGATACGTATGAGTGATTCAATCTCCGCCAAAGCAAAGTTCTTTATTTGATCCTCGGATAAACTCAAATCTGAAACCCAAAAAGAAGGAACTGAAACTCAAACATATAATGATTGATATATTTATTTTTAAAAAACGGTATTACAAATGATCTTACTGGGATTCTTCTTTTTTTTTCCACTGGTTGTATAATATATCCTCAGATAGTATTTACCATGTAGCATTCCATACATTTACTGGAGTTTTGGTACTGTTTGAGAGCAATATTATTGAAAACAACTTCCGTAGATACTTTCCCGAGCTCCAAAGAATTTCTTCTTTAATAGCTTCAATGTATTCTTTATCATCGTCCAGCAAACTCAATGCATAACATGCATCTTTGTATGTCTCGTGGAGAAACCGTTTACTGTTTTTATCTCTTCAAAGCTTGTTGAACCTCTGACTATATATTTAGCAAACCCCGTAAATAATACACTTCCTCTAATGATGGTGGCACATAAGTGATCCTTCCAATAGAAAATCCCCTCTGCCTTGGTTTCCACAGAGAGAGAGAGAGAGAGAGAGAGAGAGAGAGAGAGAGAGAGAGAGAGAGAGAGAGAGAGAGAGAGAGAGAGAGAGGAACTGAATCTCGTCGTTCTTTTTGTTTGAGAGAGAGAGATGAAGAGAAGAAGCGTGAGATAGAGGGGGAGAGAGAGAGAAACACAAAATATTTAATCTGAACCCTTCAAAATATCTAATCTATGGTTAATATTATCAATCCACACACAACTTTATAACCAATAGAAAAAAATGGTGAGGATAGATATAAGAGTGATTTTGGACCTTTGATTCAAATCAATCAAGGGTTCAAAAAAAAAGACAATACAAATTGTCTTCTTATTTATTTATAACTATTATAAAAAATATTTAAGCTTTAAGTAATTTGGAATCATAATTTAAATTTTGAAATCTAAATTTGTATTTGAAATTTTAATTTATTTGCAGAAATATAATTCATTTAAAAGTTAAGATCTAATGTTTTATGATATATGTTAAAATGAGATATGTGGTTTAGGGGTTAGAGTTTAGGGTAATGTTNGCTTTAAGTAATTTGGAATCATAATTTAAATTTTGAAATCTAAATTTGTATTTGAAATTTTAATTTATTTGCAGAAATATAATTCATTTAAAAGTTAAGATCTAATGTTTTATGATATATGTTAAAATGAGATATGTGGTTTAGGGGTTAGAGTTTAGGGTAATGTTTATGGTGTTTGAAGTTTGGATATTAAGAGTGAGTTTTGAAAAAAATAAATTTTAGAGTTTAGTTAAAAGTTTGAAGTATGATATAAGGTTTGGAGTTAATTTTTGGGGTTTAGGGTTTTAAGTACACCAAACTCCATATAGTAATACCACACAAGATATATAAACCCCTAAACTATTATATATATATATATATATATTATAACAGAACTTTAATTATCATTTTCATCCTTTGGTTTTACATTTATATATCTTGAGGTGAAAAATATTAGGTTTAGGGAATGTTTAGGGTTTAGATCTTGAGATAAAAAGAGTTTTTTTTTAACTTGTTATTAGTATAACCAAAATAAACATTGCATTAAATTCATAAAACATACATTTTACATATAATCCTACACTAACATCAATAAAGTTTACGAATTTAACTTTAGATTTAAATTTAAAATTTGTTATTAATGTTTGGGGTATGTCAATTTAAATTATGGTTTATGAAATAGAGTTTAGGGTATAGAATTATGCTTTTATTTATAATTTATCTAAACATTAGTTTTAAGTGTTTAAAAACAGAGTTTGGAACAAAAGACAACTAACAAACTCAACGATGAGTTTTATAACATACAAAGTTAAGAATAATCACAATCAGACAATGAAACTTTATATCTTGTTTTTTTTTTCATTTGACATGCTCACAATCAGACAATGAAACTTCTTTGGTTAAAAACAGGCCACCTTTCACTAGAAGAGGGTTGAATGGGAGAGCATCATATGGAGATCTATCAATTCCAGATGCTGACATATCTTTTATAAGCTCTGGAAGACCAAGTACTGACCGTCACTCCCTTTCCTTGTTTGACATTCCTGATCAAAACCGGACTCCTACAAGGCTATCAAATTTCTTACTCCACCTGTGAACATCATAGCACAACCAAAATCAACAGAAAACACTAACGACAGACTTTAAGAAGGAGCATGTTCTAATTTTCTTTGGCGAATGATGAATAGGCAGCCAAGACGGTTAGGGAAGTGATCTTGAAGAACTGAAGAACATGATCTCAACATCTGCATCGGAATCCTCAGAGGAGATAATCCTTCACAATCCACTAGTACTGTAAGTTCTGAATTCTCGGGGTTTAGAAGATGCAAAACGCCGTGCTCTACCTGAGAAACTGAGAAAAACAAGAATAATCTTTGACTAAATGGATAACGTAGCAAAAGACAATACTTGAAGTTTCAGCAGAGCCACTAATTAATGACGTACTGATTGCCTGAGCGAAACAAGGTCTTTCATGAGATGGCAACTTTAGGAAAGCAAGCCCCAAGCGGACAATGAGGCAAGGTCTTTGGTTATTGTCATATCCATGCCAAAAGACTAAACTTGACCATGTCTCAAGTTCTTCTTCTGATAGGATTCTGTAAGTCTCCCTCCACTGGATTGTCTTTTTTATTGAGGATAGTAAGGATGTGAAGTCGCCATTTGACACTCTATAGAATCTACGAAGCTCATCCTCATTGAGTCTATACATTAAAATGAGACAGAAAGATTATGATCTCAAGTATAAACTTTAACATTAAAATATGACAGTACCTCTCTGGCAAGCTAAGTCTCTGCTTTTCCAGTTCTTTGTAGAGTTGTGTAAGCCAGTCTTGTGAAGTTACAGAATCTGGAGCCTCATCTTCAATTCTGCATTTATAGAAAATTTAAAATATGTAGATAAATATATAAAATAATACTCAGAATACAGCTATGGTAGTTATTAATTTCAGGGTAATTGCAAAGCTTCAAGTACTACAAATTCAAGTCGTACAATATCAGGCTATTATATAACAATCTGACAAGTAAGACTTTGACATCATGCACCTTATATCTGATGGAGACTGAGACGTCTGCGGGTCAGACTCTGATTCTGCAGATGCATGAGAGGCGGTACCTCCCGGGGCTTCTTGCTTTACTTCTGACTGATCTGTAAGAGCCTCAGCAATCGTGAGAACCAATAACGGCCGAGACAACATCTGCATTAAAGATTATTACAATCAAGTAAGAACACCTAAAGTGCTCAGTACATATGATTTGAGATGAAAGCAATAGCATGATACATAAACTTAAAAGAGTAAAAAAGATCACTGAACTACTAGTGACCAGGATTCCTCATACTAGATTATATCACTAATCAATGTGTCATTGTGTTGCCACCATAACATTCTTCCAGATAAACTTTAGCATGTCATACATGATAAAGTTGAAAATGGTGAAAAAAGCCTATAAGCTTAGGATCTAAAAGGATCACTATTCATTACTAGTTTCATTAATCTTAGTTAGCTTACGACCTGCATTGCCTTGATCAAGTCCTTGAAGGGAGCCCATCTCTGAATACACTTAAGAATCTCTGAGCATCTCTTGTTCCCCTCCTTAAAATGCAAAATCGCTGCAAAAGAAAAAAAAAAGAGTTTCAGCGTCTCCTAAATCAAACTTTGATACTTAAAATTGGGAAGCTGAGATCATACAAACCATCATTTAGAATCTGTAAACAGAGAGGAAGATCAAGATCACTGGCTTGGATCTTTATCTTTTCTTCTTCAAGTTTTTGACCATTCATGATCTTCCAAGCTTTTGTCGGAAACCCAAAGATCCTAGACTAAGCATCTGAGAGATAATCTACTGATGCCTTTGAAGTATCTGAGCCGTAGATCACTTCTTCAGCAGCTCTTGCTCCGAGCAAGACCTTTTATCAGAGAACAATAAAAACTCAATAATCAAAGAAATGAAAGAAAAGTTTTTAATAGAGATGTAAAAGAAGCACCTGAAGACGATGAAGAAGTTGTGGACGACGACAAAACATGTAGGATTCATTGTCAAGCCGATGAAACACGACTTGAGACAGTGTTTGACCACGAGGGATGATGGAGATTCGATCGCACCGCTCGATCTTTGCATACTCGTACCGCAATAAAAGATGTGAAGTGATTGCAACTCCAACTTCCGTTGTGGCTCTACGGCACTGACCTTGATGTCCCAATTCTAAACCAATACGCGTCGGACCAACAGTGAGCCGGTCAACAGCGTCGTCCATGTCTGATTGAAGAATCGAGTCATGCGTTTTCCTGACTGCGACAAGAGCAGCTTCTTTAACCAGCTCATGAACCCATTTCTTTTTAACTCAAAAAATTGATCTTCTAACTTAAAGTCCCGATCTTTAAAATTGGAAATAAAAACTCTAAGCTTTTCTGGTCATGAGCTGTAAGAAACCTGAGAAGAGATCTGTGTGAGGCGATTTTATAAAACTTTATAAAGAAAAGAGACAGTGGAATGTTGAGAGAGAGAGAGAGAGGTGATTTAGATTTGCTTCTTCTTCATTTGTTCTTTGTTCCGTAATAGAAAAAGATGAATAATGCACGCCCACAATTATTACATTTGGAGGCAAATAAAATAGTGAGAGGGAAAGTGGAATAAGGGTGAGTGAGAAAATCAATTGTTTTTCTGTTTTAGTTTTGCATAGCGTTTCGTTTTCGAAAACGCTATCTAAAAGTAAGAACTATATCAACTATAGCACAATCGTAAAAAATGCTATCATATTATGCTATTAAAACCCTTATTTCTTGTAGTGTTCAAAAGCATGAACAATATAATACTTAACAATCTAAATAAACCATATAAAGTAAACAACTCATATTGAGAGAATAAATTTGGAGTTAGTGTAATTTACATGGCGGTAAACTTTTTCACTTGTTCTGTTGCTGGATTGAGAAAGATTTGTGTCGAGTTGAACGCATTCGATATGGAGATATTACCTACATATGAATCAAAGAAATCATAAGAAAATTTTTAAAAGGAACTTCAAGGAACCTAATATACTAAAGTGTCAGAATAAGTTACCTTTGTATTCCTTGATGCATGCAAATTTAATGACAAAGATAACAACCGACGTACTGTTCTCATTAGCATAGTCCATCACTGTCTTGGCAAAGTTACTCCACAAAGTACATGTCAAATGAACATTCCTGCACATGTGTTGTTTGAGTGTATGTCTCGAATGTAAAATAGAGGAGAATATTTAGAGACAAACTCACATTGTATCACGAAGAACAATGTCAAGCTTGGAGTTATCCTTCCCCTGTGTTTTAATCTGCTCCATTGGTCCAATATTCACAATTTGCCCAATAACATCTGCAAAATATTGAAGCAAGTATTATATATTTTGAAAATATTACAAATCGTACCAACAGTTATGTTAACTTACCAACAAAGATGTTTCTGTCTAGGTTTCCGGATTAATATATCTTGAAAGTCTGAAAAGTATTTTTCTAGATAATACTCAAGAAAATCATCAGCTGGTTTCACCTTAGTTGTTCTGAAGAATGTTATCTTATAAGGATGAGGATTGGTTCTAAGTTTCCCAACATAGTCCTTCAACTGGAAAGCATTGATGGTCACAACTTCACCTTCTGTCAGAACATTTAGGTGTTTCTTCATCAAGTCTTTTTCAACTTGAGCATGAATCCTTGTCCCCTATAAGTACATAAACGATAATTAAAAGGACTTCCAAGATAACATGAACAAAGGTACATGACATCTTAGAACAAACCTCTTCATCGATTAACACCATCTCATAAGTCTTGTAGGTATTCCAGAGCACCAGAACCTTGACTTTGATTTTTTGTGTTTCATCAGCAGGATCAATGTTTTTGAGAAGAACGAATGTATTTTTTTTTTTGATATAGTCGACATTGCAATAAGCTTTGGAAAACTTGAGTAACTTTTTATCTGTAGTCAATTACAAAACAGTGGATCATATATATATATATATATATATATATAACAAAATAGGTCAAAACGAATAAGAAGCACATCTTCTTTATAGTTATATTTTCCTTTTGTGTTTATCTATTAATGTGATATATACATATATACAATAAGATAAATGTACGTTATTTGTATAAAATATTTAGTATATTTAACAAAATATTGATTCATATCCAATGCATCATATCTATATAAAAATAATATGTAAAACTTACGTTATAAAAAAATGTCAAATTTCTATAGTTATATTTTCTTTTTGTGTTTATCTATTAATGTGATATATACATATATACAATAAGATAAATTTATGTTATTTTTTTATAAAATATTTAGTATATTTAACAAAATCTTGATTCATATCCAATGCATCATATCTTTATAAAAATAATATGTAAAATTTATGTTATAACAAAATGTCAAATTTTCGTGAGAATCAAATCTTTTGGAAAGTTTTTTTTTTCTTTTGTGTATATCTATTAATGAGATATATACATATTGTATATTTTTTTTTTATCTTGATTCATATCCAATGCTTTACGTGAAATTTACATTTAACAGAATATGTAAAATTTACGTGTGAATCATATTTTTTGGAAGGAAGCTTACGATTTTGCTAAATTTACGTGTAACATGATCTTAATAAAACAGAAATCACCATTAACATGATATTTAGTAAACAAAAATCACCATTGATAAGGTAGTTATTTAATAAATATCAATAAAGTACAAAATAAAAGAGAATTATATCTTAAGTATGAAGGAGCTTCCATTAATACGCATCATTGATTCAGTCTCCAACTGAGCTAAACTCTTAATTTGATCTTCTGAGTAACTAAAACTTGAGAGAAAAAAATCAATCAAATATGATAAGCATTGAGATTGGAAATTCGACTTATTTTGTTTCGGATACAAATAATCTTACATGGATCTTCTGACGTATTGTTTATATCTTTTGATAGAATTTTCCAAGTAGCATTCCATATGTTTTCTGGAGTTATATTGCTATTTGAAAGTGATATCGTACAAAACAGTTGTCGAAGACACTTTGCTGAAGACCAAAAACTTGCTTCTTTAATAGTTTCTATATATTCTTCATCATCGTTCACTTGAACCTGAAGGAATTTGTGATCTTAAAAAGAAGATGACCGAATTACTATGTTAATGAACATACGCAAAAGAAAGATCATTACATACTTGTTTTTCAACTAAGTTGGACGGCTGCATGTTCACACGATGTTCTGCGTTTTGTAGAAGACGATGTGCTACGTTTTGTATAAGATTCATAGACATTCATAGATAGAAATATATATATATATATATATATATATATATATATATATATATATCTTTTTAATATTAAAATGTTAATTAGCCATGTCATATTTTTTCATGAGCCATGTCATATTTGCAAGGAGGCCATGTCATCATTATTTTGTGAGAAGCTTTGTAGAGAAGACACCTAAGAAAATTTTTAAAAATCACTTGGCAAATAATGTATAGGGGATATAACATAAATATTTTTTTTACTCGTGTGACCACTCCCTGTTATGTTTGGTTTGCTTCTCTGGCATCAAATATGTTTTCTGGTGTGCGGTGTAGGTAATACTGGCTATGATGTGGCTGTGTAACTTTTTCATCGATCCTAGGGTGGCGGCTCTCAGGTGACTCAATGGTCGTCTATCAGACTTGTATCTCTGTCTATTTTTCTCTTTTGGCCTCTAATATTTTTTCATATCGTCAGTTCTTAGGTTGTGTTTTTGTTTTGGAGAGTTGAATGTCTTTGGTATAATGGAGTATGTTTGGTAGGACGGCTTGTTGAGAAGGTTAACTTTCTTGGGACACCGATTGGAGTTTATCTGTTGTGGTTTTTGGTTTACTTCTTTTTAGAGACGTTCGTTTTTTGGTTCTGGTATGGTCTCGTTGTTAAGCCTCAGTGTCTCGATTAGGATTTCATTTGGTGAAATGTCAAGCTGTGATGTTGTGCAGTCTCTCGATTTGTTTCCTCGAGTTCTCTGGTTTACTTGGTAAGGGGTATAGAGCTTGTGATCAATTGCGATGGTATTGGAGTAGTCAATCACCAAACGTAATTGTCTCATTGTTGGCTGCTCGGGTTGATGAGTGGTTCTCTCGTGGCTTCTTTCGTGTGAAGTTGTGGTAAGTGTTTGTGCTCTTGGTTCTAATGGGAACGGGGTTGGGAGACCTTCGTGCAACTCTAATAATTTAAGCATATGTTTCACTTGTTTGATTAATTGTGCTTCCAGTATCGATTAGCTTCATTCTTCTTGAAGTTTATGTTGGTACACTATGTTTTTAGATATTCTCTCTTCTGTGAGTTTGATTTAGGGTTTTCTCTTCTCTCCATGTGGTAGATTGTACCACTCTAGCTTATGGTTTATAAAGGTGTCATATCTTTGCCGGCTTTATGTAAGGATTTGTTCGAATCAAGTTTTAATTTCCGACTTGTATGGCACGGCTGAGCTCTTTGAGAGACTCCGCTTCGCCTCTCCTTTCCTTATTTGTAACCGAACTCTTTCACTAATAAAACCGCTCTTCGACTCAAAAATAGTAAATAACGCATTTGAAATAACCCACAGACGAGTCCAGTCACTCATTCACTGAAAAGACCAAACTCGGTTCGAACAGTTGGCGCCCACCGTGGGACATAACAAAGTAGCGTCAACACAGGATGAGTCCGAGTAACGATTCAACCTCCGGCGACGAGGGAGATGCCGTAGCACCGACCTCAGGCGCCGCCATACCACTCGCTCCAACCTTCGTCGACTCCGTCACGGAATGCCTTGCTCGCCAAGACGAAGCCCAGAAGACGACGAACGAGCACCTCGCGGCCATCGCCGCCATACTCGCAAACCCAGACGGTGCTGGAGGACACCTTTCGACAGCCCGATGATTTCTTGATAACACAAACCCTACCCCTACTTTGGCTAACCAGCCCATCATGCCGACCGGACCCCCGGATGACTCCGTACAACCGGGAACCAGCCCAGATCTGCAAACTATCCAGGAAATCGCCGCTCTCAAGCAAGCTCTCCTCAATATCAACTCGAAGATTAACGGAGTCACGACCTTTGCTCCACTCATCGAAAGCATCCTCGTGGACACCCTCCGGACTCCGTTCACTAGCAAGATAACCGACGTAAGACTCCGCAAGATGGAAAAGATCCGCTTGCCAACTTACGAAGGTCTCTCGGATCCAACAGCCCACATCACGTCCTTCAACATCGCGATGCGGCGACAGAATCTCTCTGACAAAGAACGCGACGCTGGCTACTGCCAACTCTTCGTCGAGAGTCTAACCAGCGTGGCCATCACGTGGTTTACCGGCCTCCCAGAAAACTCTGTTGACAGTTTTTACGACCTGTCATCCGTGTTCTTAAAAAACTACATAATGTTCACGCGCGAGGAAGCTAACGCGTCCGACCTCTGGAATCTCTCCCAAGCGCAAGGACAAAGCCTCCGCAGCTTCATGGAAAAATTTAAGGGTATCGTGTCCAAAGTCAAAGTCCTGGATAGCATTGCTGTGGACGCCCTCATGAACACTTTGTACATGCACTTCAAGTTCCGAGACGACCTCTATCGTCACCTGACAAAGTCCCTCTCGGACGCCATTATTCGGTCTAACAACTTCATCCGCATGGAAGAAGATACCAAAGCTATAACTAGCAAGAAAAACACAATGAAGCAAGCATCATCCAAGAGTAGCGATACCCGTTCGGAGCCACATCAGCACGCCTCGAGCGACAAAGCGAACGCAAAGAAAAAATTCGTCTACATGGTTGACTAGGATAACCTCCCGGGCTCAACGGTCGTCGTCCGAGCAAAAGGATGGAACCACTGGGAAAGGACGGATGATGAACAAAAGACACCGGGTGCCTCCGAAGCATCGGGATCTAAATCTGAAGAACCGGAGAAGTACTGCTCCTACCACAAAAGTAAGAAGCACGACACAAAGGAATGCAAGGTTCTGTACGAGCATTTCCTCTCTTCAGTTGCCAGCGGAAAATTTGAAATTGAACCTCCTAAGACCAAACCGAAAGAGAATAGTTGGAGTAAAAACAAGGACAAGAAGGCTCGAAAGCCGCAAGGCAAGACTCTGCGAGCCGAGCAAATGACGAATGTCAAGGAGACTGCTCCCAAGACTTAGGAAAAAGGAGACTCATCCGCCGACGAGGAGCAGCCGAGAAATCGACGAAGAGTCGGAGTTATTCTCGCGCGCCCGATCTCAACGACGAATCACAAGTCCGAGTTTGTCCAAGAAGATCTGTGTGCATACATCAACAAACGACCTACCGAGTGGGACAGCTTGAGCTCGACTGATTTGCGGCATAGACTAAAGCGAAGGAACGTCGCGACCGAGACGCATTCGTCCGAGTCCGTCAGCCCCGAAGACGAGGTCGCTACTCCGGACGTACCCAGCTCGTCCCCTATCAGAACTGATTTGAGAAATCACATAAACTCGAAGGTCGTCGACCTCCACTTCAAACTTCGCAAACCGAAAACCCAGGATCTACGACAGCAGCTCGATGTGAACAAAGGCAACATGACCGGGCACGAGCTAACGACAGTCTCACGTTTTCCTTACGACCTGCGTTCCCAACGTGAGGGTAAACGAGCTAACGTCATCATGGGAGGCTCACCCCCATGCGGCGACTCGGTTCGGTCAATCAAAGCCCATCAGCGTCAGGCAAAGACCTCACAGAAATGGCCATCTGTACCAAAGAACGACCTCCCGATTACGTTCTCTGCAGAGGACACACTCGGAGTCCATACGCCGCACAATGATCCCCTCCTCGTCGAGTTGGGCATTGGAGACTGTGAAGTGACCAAGGTACTAATCAATACCGGTAGTTCGGTCGACCTCATCTTCCACAAAACCCTCGAGAAGATGGGAGCCGACCTGCATCTCATGAAACCGTCTAACCATTCCCTAACCGGGTTCAACGGAGTCTCGAAAGAAATGATCGGCACCATCAGACTCTCAGTCTATCTGGCGGAGTTACTCGCATGGTCAAGTTCTCCGTCATCGCGACCGACGCACCCTACCATGTTATACTTGGCATGCCGTGGATCCACTCAATGAAAGCCATTTCCTCGACGTACCATTAATGTGTCAAGTTCCCCGGCAACGACAGATGGATCAGGACATTACGAGGCGACCAGCAGGCTGCCCGCGATCTCCTGATCGCTAAATCTAACCCTACGAATCTACTCCCTAAAGACATTACATGTTAGAACATCTTTTGCTAAACTATAAACATTGTCCAACACATAGTTACCTAATCAATATATTGTCTTTAAAATTGTTCAATTATACCATATATTAATTTATATACCTCATATTGGTTTTTATAGTGATGATTTGGAAAAAAAATCACACAGTTTAGTTTTATACTAGTTAAAATAAAATTATAGGATTAAATTCTGATGTTGACATTATAAGAAGTCTACAAAGTTGACCTCATAAGAAGTCTACACATTGTAGATTTCTCTTTATTAAATCTAGACTTCAAAAGGATAAAAATGTAAAATAACATTCTAGTTTTTTGTTTAGTCATAAGAGGTAAATATATATTTCCCTACTTTTTTTGGTTAAGATATTTATAAATTAAATTCTATAAAATAAAATAAAACTGAAATAAAGTTTTGTAATTATAAAAAATATAAAACTAAAATTTGTAGATATTAAAAAGAAACAAATAATATTACATTTACAATTTTTTTTTAAAACAAATTGTATAAAATTTTGAAAACTTTGTTTAATAATAAAAGTCATATGCTTATAAAATTAAAATTCAATAATATTTCTAAAATTTAAATTATTTTCTATGTGTATCAATTGTGATATATTTGAATATATTAATTTTAATAATGATTTATGAGTTATTACTATATTCTCAATAATTTACCAAAATTTGAAATCAACATTAAATGTAGTTGTACTTTTCACATTAAAACAATAAACCATGTTATTGATTCTACTATACCATGTCACTAGGTAATAACCCGCGGCTTGCGCGGAATGAGATTATTATTTTTGTTATTTTTAAGATAAAAATGATATTATGTCTGTTTAACATGGATATTGGTTCAATTTTACGTTGTTTTTAATGTCCTAAAATATAACTATAATTTTAAATCTATATTTATTTTGGTTTGTTTGGTTTCATTGTTTGATGTTTTTATTTTTTCGATGATAACCAAAAACTATTGTTATTTGTTTGGTTTTGTTTTATATAAATTTTAGACAATTTTGATGTCGAACTAATAGTTTCCTATTATAATTTCTAAAGACATGTAAAATCATCAAAATAATATTTGAAGAAAAAAAAGAAAATAAAATTATTAACACAAAACATTTCACTATAATTTGATCGATAGTGAAAGAAAACATTAAAAAATTCAACTTCAATAACAATTAAAATTCTCACTTGTGGTCAATATTTAGTTATATAGTCGCTCATGTCAATATGTACATGTATGTATATGTAAAAGTATATAAATGTGATGGTAAAGATATGAATATACCGTTAATTACAATTTAAAATATTTTTGTTCAAAATAACACATGATAGTAAATTCTTAAATAAAATTAAGTAAAAAAACAAACCTAGAAATTAATAACATTTTTTCATATGAAGAAAATCAAATTGTACCCATAAATAATAAAAATAATATATATTACAAAGTGACATCTTCACTTGGTACCTAAATTCTGTTTTAAACGATTTTGTGATTTTTATTTCTTTTTAAAGTTTTTTTTTATTTCTGATTTTTTTTCTACCAATTTGATTTGTTTCTAATTCTTGGTCTGATATGAAAACTTTATAAAAATGTTAATATTTGACTAAATTAAAGATCCGACTTTACGTGTTGTGTTTTTCACCTCAGATTCTTTAATTCATAATTAATTACCGTATTTTGTTATTGTTTACGGAAGCCTCAACCATGACTAACTTCGGAAAGGTACGAAACTTTCAATTATTACAAAAAATTTCATCGCAACATTTTAGTTGATGTGAATCTGAATGATTTTGTAATTTTTTTACAATAAAGATATTACTCATTGATTTCATATAGAAAGTTTTAATTTATTAATACAAATGCTAAAAATGTAGGAAAATGAATTAATTAAAAATAGTATATAAATACTTTAAATAATAAATTTTAAAAATTAATGTATGAATGTATTAATTGCCAAATGATTGTGAAGCCGACACGTGTCAGTTAATGTGCAAATGCATTTATTACAATGCTTCTCTTTTAATATATAAGGGATAATTTTTATTTGTAAAATTGATTGTAAAGATAACATGTGTGAAATCACTTTACAAATTACTAGGATAAGACCCGCGCCTTGCGCGGGATGAAACTATTATTTTTATTATGTTTTGAAAAATGAAACAATAGTTCGGTTTCATTCGGATTATAGGTGTTCAATCCGGATATCGGGTTTCGGTTCGGCTCAATTTTTTGTCCGATTTTTTGGTATTTCGATTATTAAAATATAACTACTATTCTAAACCTATATGTACTTCAGTTTGATTTGGTTTATATACCATCGGTTTTCAGTTTATTCAATTTTATACCAAAAAACATAATTATTTAGTTTGAGATCATATTATATATTATACAAATATATAATATGATCATATTTAGAGTCATATTGCCACAGTGTCATTTATTAAAAAATATTATATATTTAAATAAAAGAATAAAAATAA
>CAKOAT010946265.1:4340-18352 GCA_932364175.1 Eruca vesicaria subsp. sativa | reverse complement strand
ATTATCGATTGTTAATATCTTTTAAAAATATAAAATTAAAAAAGAACTAAGATATTTAAATCATTGATAACAAAAATTTTCAATGTGAAAAATTTAATAAGTTTATAATTTATAACTGTTCTTGAAAATTTATTGAAAATTTTGAAATTAAAATATTTATGTAATCTTATATGGTATATAATTTAATCTGTATATATATATTTGTTTTATTATTGAATGATACTTTTACTTATATGGTTTTAAAATTATGTATATCTTTTGATAATAAAAATGTTAAACTATTGATCATTAATTTTTAACATAATAATTTTAATAGTTTAGTTATTTATTCTCGTTTTTAAAAATTTCAAAATATAACTTATACGAAAAAATCTAAAGTTTAATTTTATAGCTAATTTGTTTGTTTAATTTATTTTAATAATATAAAATTAAAGAAAAATGATGGAGGATATATAAACTGTTATCAAATATTTATTATTAGAATCATTAAGTGTCATATATATATATTAGTCGTCATTTATGGTAATTCCGTAGGTTTTATTTAAGGAAAGAAAATAAAATAGTAATTATATATAGGGGAACAATCATTAAGTGTCATATATATATATATATTAGTCATTTATGGTAATTCCATAGGTTTTATTTATGGAAAGAAAATAAAATAGTAATTATATATAGGAAAACAATCATAAATACTTCTATCATAAATATCATATCATATCATCATATCATATAATTTGACCAATGAATGTATCTAACGACATATAAAAATCGAATGTGTACATACTTATTTTTCAATTGAATGTAATTGAATACCTAATTGAGTGACACCTAAGCATGATGTCTTTTTTAATTATTACAAAATTGAGGTTACAATTTTTTAAATGTTTCTCCTTTAATATTTAAGGGATATTTACAATTTGCATATATCAATTTTAACATAAATTCCCAAGTTAACATATTAAGTTTTACATTTTACATATACACTTGCCTTTACCATTAAGTATGTACTTGGTCACAAAGTAATTTCCATTTTACATATACACTTCCATAAATTAAAAGGAATGAAGTTATTATAGTTAATATATGCAAATCGTTATCAAATCGTATATTTTCCNATTAAGTTTTACATTTTACATATACACTTGCCTTTACCATTAAGTATGTACTTGGTCACAAAGTAATTTCCATTTTACATATACACTTCCATAAATTAAAAGGAATGAAGTTATTATAGTTAATATATGCAAATCGTTATCAAATCGTATATTTTCCTTTTCTTCCATTACATGCGTGCGATATATATAAATATATAAATTATGTTACATGCGTTATATGCGTCTCTAATTATTTTTCCCTAGCAAATTTCAATTGAACCTAAAGCTGCCACGTCAGTTTAATTGGTATGCTAATTGATTGACAACTAAGCAAGGTTACTTTTTAATTAATACAAACTTGAGGTTACATCTTTTCAAATGTTTCTCAATTAATATATAGGGGATGTCTACATATATACAAAGAATTTACCTTTTAATAAATTCTCTTTTGATATCTTAGGGACAATTTTGGCGAAAATAAACTAAAAAAAATAGGGAAATTTGCCAAAAGAGGACCGAAAAACACAACTATTGTCCCCTTAGAATAAAATCAAATTTTTGCACTTTTAGACTTTCACTACCCTTTTTGTATATAAAAATTCATAAAAATAAATTTACAAAGCAAAAAAATTAGGAAAAAAATATAAATATGAAATAGAGTGGCATGTGAATATATGAAAATCATTTTTACATTCGAAAAATGTTTGGAATAGTAATTTCAAAAATTGGATAAATGGGGTAGTAAATCAGATCTACCATCTAAGGCCGTTTAGAGCGTACAATCTACTAACAACTAATCGATCTAAAGGGTTTAGAATGTGTAATACACCAAAAACATATACATCTACGAATGAAGAATATGATATCTGCGTTTCCTTCTTTGATCTGGAGTTTTACTAGAACATAACATATACGAAAGATTCACGCGTCTATCTTGGCAGAACATATCCTCTTAATTTTAATGTTTTATCTAGGCCTGTGAGATTACGTATCTACTGGTTAAACTATTTGGTAAATTGGTAGAATGTATCTTCTACCAATGGTTTTTGAGCAACCATCCAAAAATCTAGCAAAATCTGAAGAATATTGGTTAATAAATATTCTCTAAATATTTTTATTTCTTTTTTAATATATTTTTTCCTTGAACGTGGGTTTCAATTATGTAAAAGATTGACCAAATCCATCTTCTTCCTTAATGATATGTATTAGGAAGGATTTGTAATAATATAGTATAAACTGTCATGGTATAATGGGAAGAGAGCGTAGTTTAACGCCCATATCCTGAGTTCAAATCTAGGAAAGATCCCTTTTAAAAAAAAAAATTATTTTCATATTTAGTGAAGGCAAAACAATACATGTATGATAGACTTGTTGGTGACTAGCTTGTAGACGTTACCAATGTTGATTAAGGTTAACAAGCAAATTCGCAGCAATCTTACACAATTATGAAAATTTCATTTATAAAAAGGATCAAAGACTATATAAAGAGCATATTGTTTATACACAAATAAAAACAATTATAAAGCATATCAAAGACGGTCTCTCATATTTTTTCTGTACGATATGGTCGTTGAGAGTTTTGGGAATGGTTGCATTTACTTTCTGTTCAAGTTTGCAAGTCATTTTTAGTTGTCAAGTCGATGTGGAGCATTTTAGATTCAAGTTAACATATAATAGTGTGGAGATATGAAAAAACATAACAATTAAAATGTTGGACAAGAGAGATAGAGGTAGAGATGTACAAAACATAGAAGATTCAAGATTCATAACTAAATTGATCAGCCTAAATTACTTCACTTTAGATGTTACATTTTCTTTTGATCAGCTTACAAAAGATACAAAAATAAGATCCGAAAAGGACAAAAATGGATTTTATTCTAATATGCCACACTCACTCCCATCTTTGTTCTAATATACCACAGTCATAAATTTGATTCTTTTTTTCTTCTCAAAGTCGAAATGTGGTTAAGAAATTAATAACCCTTAATGAATCATTATTATGTATAATATGAATTACTAGAAACTACCTTGAATTACCTTGAATTACTAGAAACTACCTTAAATTATTAGAAATTACTACGAACAAAAAAAAAAGTGTGGCAGTGTAGAATAAAGTGTGGTAGTTAGAATATTTATTTTCTAACTGTGGCATATTAGAATACTTTCCGTAGGAGAGAGCGATATGGTTCTGTTTATTTTTTTATTTTTTACCTTCTTACTTCTTAGATAAAACAATATAAGTACAATTAACATTTTACTCTTTTTTTATAATAATATTAGTTGCATTTTTAAAGCTAATTAAGAAGGACTAAACTGGGTTTTCATTATTGTTTATACTATAGAGACACTGATTTTTATTTTAATTCTAAGACCATGTACAATGGTTTCAACACCCACTTCATTTGCAACACCCTACTTTTATCTTTTTAACATTCCACATCATCTTCTCTTTCATCCACCTAATTTATTCAACACCCTTTTCAGTTTTAGCTTCTACAATAGTTTGTTTATAAAAATTCAACACCCTATCCCACCACTTTTAATTTATCCTTTTATCTTTATAATATAATAACTATATGTTAATAATGTTATTAATTCTAATTAACTTTAAAACTAAATTAATATAACTTTAAATAAAAAGAATGTTGAATTTTTGAAAAGTTATTATTAGAATATATTTAACAAAAAAGTTTAAAACATTAAAATAGTTAATTATAGGAAAAAATGACTTTTTTGTGTCCAAATAATATGAGAGTAATCTCTATTTATAGCTTGTAAAAAGTTATGATTTTTTATATAACTTTTATTATTTAAAAATAAAAAATATTATATAATAAATGAATTTTAGTTATTAGGTGAAAATAAAAATAAAATAAATCTGCACAACATTTATATCCAATCAATTTACGGCAAGTAGTAAAACTGGCCCACATAAAATTTTATCTAACATGTTGAAACTTTCCAACTGATGTTGAATCCACATAGATAAACACATTGGGTCTAAATGGTAACATAAGGAACGAAGGGGAATAACCAATTCCTACTTATTCCTTAAAAAAAACACTATTCATAAGGAATATTTCCTACGTATGATTCCTTGTCATTCCTTGAATTCTAAGGAATTATAGAACAAAAATATTCCTTATCAAAATTGATATGGAACCAAAGTAATAAATATTCCTTTTTATTCATTTTATTTTGTTCCTACTTATTATTTTCCTAATCATTCCTATTTCTATTTTAATAGTCACCAGTTAGAGCCATTAATTCAACACCCTCATTGTAAGGTATTCAACAGTTGAAACTCACTCTCAACATCCCCATTGTGGGTGATGGGGACAATAGTAGGATTTTTTTTGTTCCTTGTTGGCAATTTTCCCAAAAAAATTATCATAGTAAATTTTTCTTCAGAATAAACGTATCCAACACTATCTCTTTTACATGTTTAATTGAGCAAGTGACAACATGAAAAGCCAGAAACATGTTGATATATTATCCACAACAAGAATAATATAGCATTCACGACATAGCTGATTTTTTTTTCTTTTGAACACAACACGACATAGCTGATAGAAACTGAGATTGATCTAGTATAGTGGAAAGTTGCTGCTTTTGATGCAAGTCTGTCTCTGTTGCTTTACGTTTTTCCATCCTGAACGCAGACACAAAAAATTGGATAAACAAAACGAAGAGAGCGAAAAGCTTTTCAACGCAATACAACATACCTCATGTCTATTCGTTAATCACCAATAGTCATTGCAGCTGCATTTTCCTTCTTTGAGATGGTGGAATCTCTTTCCATCTCGCATGACCACAGTTCTACCAACTATATCTGCCATAATCTTCAACGAGTTATGACAATCAATACACACACGAAGGTTTTTGATGATCGTGAATTGATGACGAGGTCCAGTGCTGAGAAGAGCACGAGCAAAAGCTATTCTCTCGCTATGACCAAGAAGTGCATTCTCTTTACTCTCTTCGTCTACATCATGCAAAGACATTTTTGTGAGACAAACATATCCCCTTTCTACCGAATGAGTCCTTAAGTTTCTCAATAGCTGTAAAAGTTCATCGTTCTCAGGTAGATTAGTATCCCCAGCCTTATATTCATGCACCCTATTAGTCGGGTTTCCGGCGAGAGCATGAAACCCTGATCTTTTCTTCAGACTGGCTTTCTCAACATCTGATTCTTTAACCGGAAGATAACCGTCTCTTGACTGTTGGTCCAACCGTGTAGGATCTAACTCATCAACAATCTCAGCACACCGATTTCCAAGCTCTAGATCCCCATGTACTCGAGAAAGATTCATCAATGTTTCCCACACATCAACACTTGGCTCCCCGGGGATTCTCTCAACAAATGCTAAAGCCTCATCTAATAATCCTGGTAACGCAAACATCTCAACGATACTTACATAGTCCTCCATGGTAGGGATGATGCCATAGTCTTTGAACATTGACCTAAAGTGCAATAACCCTTCATCAACATCACCTAGCAACCCACATGCATAGAACACACCTCTGAACAGTCGACCGTCAGGTTTGTTTCCTTCGTTTTTGAAACGAGTAAACATATCAATAGCGTCTTCTCCTAGTCCATTCTTCGCCAAACATCTTATCATAATGCACCAAGTCTCCAGATTCTTCTCAGGCATTTCCTCAAAAACACAAGACGCTTTATTCATCAGCCCACAGTCGGAGTACATTTCTATCAACAAGTGATAAGAAGTCGCATCTAAAACGCAACCCAATGAACTAATCTTCCCATGAACAACCTTGGCTTCTTGTGAAGCCTCTACTTCCCCACACAGCTTCGCTAATCGTAAAAGCCTAGGTAAATCCACAACATAACTCAAAATAGCCAACGAATCAATACTACTCATGGCCATTTTAACATTCCCTTGTCTGCAAAACGCATCAAACTCCTCAATCACAAGGTCTGTATAATACTTCAAATAGTTTGCATCTGAATGGTAAACCAAAGCTCGGATCTTCCCGTGAAGAGAGACCTTGGCTTCTTGAAAATCGTTGTGTTCTCCACATAACTGTGCTAACCGTAAGAGCCTAGCTAAATCCAAGAAATGCCCCATACTCTCCAATGATTCCATAGACTCAAGAGCCCGTTTGAGAAAATTTTGTTCGCATTGCGAATCAAATTCTTTAACCATTTCTTCAATCTCGTTATAATTACCTGATTGCCAAGAATAAGATCCACCGTTTCTATAATCAGAGCTTGTCCAGTAAGTGCTGTTGGAATTGAGGTTCCGAGACTGGACCTGCCATGAATTCGAACTCCAGCTCTGAGTCTGTGTCTGAACACCAACACTTTCACTTACTTCATTTCTGTTAAACCCTGCTCTAGGGTTTATGTCACTGGAGATATATGACGAATCCTCGAGTCGATATTCGTTAGAGTTTGAAAAACCTAACCTTTCAACAGCAGTGCTGAGATTCCTCAGGACTCTTTTATAGGAAGAGCGACATTCGTCGCGAGCATAATTTGCTCTGGGAAACAAAGAGAGCTTTCTATACATCAGAAGAGCAGAGGCCAATGGTAACGGAGGATCCTAGCTTCGACGGAAAATCTCAGACCGGCGGTAGATGTGTGGGCGACTAGTGCTGCCTGGGCGGCTACGAGCTCGAAACGGCAAGACACTATCGGAGATGGACTTTTTGGGCCTAACTTGGGCCTATGTGCTGGAGATTGGTTCGAATTTCTGCGTAAAAAGTTTTTTAGTAATTTGGTTTTAGAGTAGTTCGGTTAGCTTAAAACGATACTGAACTGAGCTGAACTGAAATTAAATCCGGTTCCGTATTCAATTTTTCGGTTTGTGAAACCTATCGAATCTAACCGGACCTTTCTGTTTTTGATTAAACTGATTAAAAATAAAAAAACTTGAATAGTTTGGTTAGATCTGGTCAAAATATGGGTTATTGGTTCGAAATTCGGTTAAAATCGATATGATTTGTTTGATTTTTTTTTAAAAAAAGAAACTCAAAACCAATCGAACGGCTAGGCAAACCGAACCGATAACCATTTTCCAAAAATAACCAAATTAGACCGAACGCGAACCTGAACAACAAACCTGAACCTTAGATTCGGTTCAAACCCACAGGCCAGGGACTCTCGTGTATATGAGGAATTGGAGGAATCTGCTTCTTCCTAAGTTGGTTAAATCATGCTCCGTCGTCTGATTCTCCGGCAAGCTTCCGCCGCCGCAACGGAATCGAAGTTAGGTCGTCGTATTCACGGATTCGATCAGCGAGTATATATCAATTATTCTTTCTGGATTTCTATACGAAATGACATGTTTTTTGTTGTGTCGTGATTCAACGTTTATGGTTTTGTGTTTCAGAGAGGGGTACACAGCAGGAACAAGAAGGCGATGGAGTACGTAGCCAAAGGATGGAGCGCGATTAAGGAAGTGGATAGAGTCATTGACTACTGTGAACTCAATGACCGACGCCTTATCCCTCTCCTCAGGGTATTTATTACTCCAACTTCTAACGAATCCTTTGGTGTGTTAGTTAAATTTGTTTTGAATGTAGTGTCTTTGTTTGGTGTGTTCCTCAGGGAGCTAAAGAGAACTTTGAGCTTGCTCTTGAGGCTGATAATCTCAACACTCATGCTAGATTTTGGCTCTCTAAGTTGCACTTGAAGTATCATGTTCCTGGTGCCTGTAAAGCTGTGTAAGTTATATCAATTGTTCCAAAATTATTTCCTTTTTCTTTTTGTCATTTACGCAAATGCTTTTCCTTTTTTTTTTTTGTCTTTTTGGTTGTGTCATAGTGGAGCTGCTTTGCTTGTCGAGGCAGCTGATATGGGTAATGCGGATGCTCAGTATGAGCTAGGTTGTCGTTTAAGAGTCGAGGTAAAACCTTCCTTGTCACTTGTTAATAATGTTTAACAAATTTTACTGTTTATTACTAATATAACCTTAGAATGGAGAGCTTTCTCTATATATTTTGTTTGTTCCATTGTTTCTTTAGTGGCACCCCAATGTCAGAGGAATCATTTTCTCCCACTCAACCTAAACCAGCATTTCATACTAATCATAATCTATCTTGCAGAATGATCATGTCCAGTCAGATCAGCAAGCCTTTCATTATATAGAGAATGCTGTTGATCAGGTATAAATAAGAATATGCTCTGACAATTGAATCAAACATATTTTTTTCGAAATTCTCACCTTTTTAGAGTTGGTAACTTTGCAGCTGCATCCAGGTGCCCTTTACCTTTTAGGGATAGTGTATCTGACAGGAGACTGTGTGAAGCAAGATATGGATTCAGCTGTATGGTGTTTCCACAGGGCATCAGAGAAGGTAAGAAGCTTTATGTCTTGCAAAAACCACTCTTCTCAGTTTCTGCTCTCCGCTTCATTACTGCTTCTTCCTGTAGTTTCCATTGTTTTGAGCCGCATATGTTTCAGGGACATGCCGGGGCTGCTATAGCGTATGGATCTCTTTTACTTAGAGGTTAGTAATATCCTCTTTTCACACAAACCCTCCTTGCTTCTTTTTACATCAGACCTTGACGACTATATATGGCTTTCTAGATCTTAGGAACACAACAAATATCGTTTCGTTTCTTGCTTTTTGAGGTTACTTGGTTAAAGATGTCAACAACTTTACAGGTGTGCAAGTCCCGGAATCTCTAACAAGAATGAACACGGTGGGAGTTCCGCCACCTAAGAGATCAAGAGAAAACATGGAAATGAATCCGTTAGAGATGGCGAAAGAGCAGTTCCAAATCGCTGCAAGAGCAGGGTGCGATCTCGGGCTGAAATGGCTTCAAAGGGTAGAGCAGGAAGAGAAACTTCTTATCAACCAAGAAGATAGTGAATGTGCACCTGCATAAGTGCACACTTATATGTGTCCTATAGAGTGAAATTATTATTGTAGAAATATGCTACAATTGAGATCCGAGAAAATAACCGAACAAAGAACCAAGAAGTCATCGAATCTTTCCCTAAAAGCCAATAGTCATAGTCGGAACCTTTATGACGATTCTTCAAATTTTTGAAGAGAAACTGGTGAGTTTTTCACATAGTTTTCCCTAATGTTTCAGTTGCTCTCACTTGCAAGAATTTATACTTTTGAGATTAGTTATAAGCAATAAACTAGATGAACATTTTCTACTGAGCATTTTAATAAATTAAGCATAAATCTATAATTTTTTATTAAAAAAACAAATAATTCTACAGCTTTGTTAAAATTTTGAGTTGCAAGTAGTATTCTTATATCCGACCCAGAACCTCGTAGAACAGATAGATCTGAGGATCCATATATATTGTATATAGCATATACAACATGTAATTTGTTAATATTATTATTTTTCTAAATTTATATAAAATTCCATATAAATATGTGAAATCATAGTATTGTTGAAGAATATAACTTTATTCTGATAAGTTCCCAGAAAATGTCATTGATATGTTAAGTTAAACGATTTGAAACACATAATAGATTGCTTGTTAAGATGTCATACATATTCTGGTATTTCTAGCGTATTTATAATATCAATTTACATACTGAATTTTCATTTTCAAACATTTTAAACTTAGTAAAGTTTCCATTGTATTTTTAATAAAAATATAGATAGAGTTATGTTTATCAAAAACTCCAAAATTCAAAACAATAAAAAATATTATACAAAAAGTTATATTGGTACATTTAAAAAAAAAATCTGTAAAACTTTTTTATGTGAATAGTGGTATGTTTTGAAAAGGAAATGATAAAGGAGAAAGAATATAACTGATCTAATTGTTTTTAATTTTAGAATATTTCCTTAATTAATTATTTAATTGATATTAATTAATTATGTTATGCATAAAGATAAGAGCGGCATGATATTCTAATTATCTCACAAAACCAAGGGTAAAATGCTATGAAGAATTCAGCTTTAATAGTATAGATTATTATTTTTGCTGAACACATAATTTTAGGTTGTTAAAGTACATTTTATATGTTTTAGACAATAATATATGTTGAACCACATTTTTTTTGTATTATAGTAGTGTTAACTAGGCGTGGATTAAAAAATTGGAACCGAAGAACTGAACAGGAACCGAACCGAAATATCCGAAACCGGAACTGAACCGAAACCTTCAAATATTCGAACGGTTCTTATATTTGTATTCCGAAATAACCGAAACGAGCCAGAACTGAACTGAGAACCGAAAGGATACCCCGAATATATACTAATATTAATTTTATATACATATAACATAACTAAATGTATGATTTTAATTTAAAAATTTATTAAAGGTAGAGAGATTTAGTGAACTACCCATATTTGAAGCTCAAATTAGCAAAATACCATTGATTGAACATGAAGGACACTGACACAACCATTTGGCAAGGAAATGCCGAGAATGCCCTTTCTCTTTCCTCTCATTAAGACGAAGCGTAAAAACATTTGTTAACATATAACACTTCTGTTAACGTCTACAATATTTGTTAACAGCCAACACATTTATTACCGGGAAGCGTAAAAATAATTGTTAACAGTTAACACTTCTGTTAACGTCTACAATATTTGTTAACAGCGAACACATTTATTAACGCGAAGCGTAAAAATAATTGTTAACACCTAACACTNAACACCTAACACTTCTGTTAACGTCTACAATATTTGTTAACCGCTAACACGACGTCGAATCTAAAACCCAGAAAATTGATATCATCAAAAAATTGAGGATTCAAAGCCACTTATGAAAAAAATAATGAAATTTAAAATTTAATTGTATATAGAATGATAGAGATTTGTAAAATAATTAGGGATTGGAGAGAAAAAAAAAAGGTCAAAATTGAGGATTCAAAGCCACTTATGAAAAACTAATGAAATTTAAAATTTAATTGTATATAGAATGATAGAGATTTGTAAAATAATTAGGGATTGAAGAGAAAAAAAAAAGAGGGGAGATGTCAAAGAGAGGAGAGAGAGTAGAAAAGGACAAAATGGTCCAAAGGAAAGTGATTGTCACATCATGGGCAATTCTCTAACTATAGGTGCCAAATATGGCACTTTAGCCAATTATCTCTTAAAAGTATCCAAAAATAGTTCAAAATAACTAAATAATTATAGAGTATCCGAACTACGGATAATAATATACAAAATTTATATCTAAATCATTCTAATTATTTGATATTTTATACTAAATAATCGATAATTTACCCGAACTACCCGAATTCGAACCGGCAAATGAGAATCGAATTTTCTAGGTGTTTTATGGTTCCTACTTTTACTATCCAAACCGAACCAAACCTGAAACTATCCGAACCGAACCGAATCAAAAATAAGTCAAGTAGTAAATGGATCCTCTAACTCCCTATCCGAACTATCCGAAATTTGAAATACCCGAATCGAACTGAACCGATACCCGAAACGCCAGAACCTAGTGTTAACTGAGGCAATATACATAGATGGAAAGTTTATTAGGTTTTTATAGATGTGTTTCACTAAATTAAATATCTAGAAAACGTATTTAGCCCAAAATATAACCCTCATTCTGTAGACGATGACATGTGTATGATGACGAAAAAGAGATTTTGTGTCTGTAAATGTATTTAATGATGATATCTAAAGTTAGGTATAGGCGGTGAACATTAAATACAATCATATCTTGTAGATTTGAACATATGGATACATATTTATATATCGGTTATTCCCTCTAATATCCTTTTGTATTCAAGGCGATATCCGATGATAGTAAGGTATGCATCAAAATTTGCTTTCTTCTTCATATTTTTCCTCAACTCACGGGATAATTTCAGAAGGGGTTGATGTTGTAGATCGAGAGTTGGGGCTACAAGGAATATATACTAAGGTTAGTAGGACGACATTAAAGTCATGGTAAATGATGTTCTTTGTCTGGTTTAATTAGGTCTAATTGTTTCTAATAATAGATTGTGTTTAATGGTGTTTATTACGGCTGATTACATCATTTATGACATATTTGTCTATTCTGATATGTCAAAATACTTATAAATGAAAAAAAAATTACTTATAGATGGTGATTGCTCGTCTTGTTCGGCTTATATGTGGAGTTAGGTCGCAAAACGAAAAACGGTGAAATGGTTCTTCCATAGAGACCTCAAAAATCTCGGTGTAGGAGCTATGCTCACCGCAGAGAAGGCAATGACTGGGTAGAAATTATTGTGTGTAAGAGAGATATGATAAAATCGGAAATGGATGCTGACTTCAAACATAAATCACACACCACTGACCACCCGCAGATGTAGCGGAGATGATGAGTGTGAGGGTCTGGTATACATAAATCACTCTATGTGTTACTTCATATCTAAAAGTTGTAGCCCGGTAGAATTCATGTGCCGAACCAATTTTTTTCTTTGTAGTTGGGGAGGATAGAAGGGACCATAACGTGTTTTTAGGTAAACTGGGGTTTTTTCCACCAAACTTTGGTTCTTGTTTTAGTAGTGAAAATTATATTTTTTGCCTTTTCATCTGTTTCACAGATTGCCCTTGGTGACCAACAATTTGAATATGCCACATTTGTACTAGAAAATAATTTCAGTGAGTAAGAGCTTCTTGTTCTCTATTGTGTTGGCTTTGAAATCGATAAGTCAATTGCTGATCTTGATAGAGAACCAGCTACAATACAAATGATGACGATGATGACAAGGAGGAAGAAGAGGGACAGAGCCTTTGGGAAACCCAACTACCTTGTCACTGTATCCAGATGCTAATATAAATGGTATGGATCAAATTTATTTTTACAGTATAGAAAAGATGCTTATTCAGATATCACTTATGACTGGGTAATATGTTGTTGTATGTAACTTCATCTTAGCTTCTTCCTCCGGCCGTGGATGTTGAAATAAGACAAGGATATGCTGGTATAAAAACTGTGGAGAATTTAATAGTGAATATTTTGGGTTTAAAGTTTGTACAATATAATTATGATATTGTTAGTAAATTTAAATTACAATAGAAAACACACACACGCAACGTTAAGAACTTTAAATATTTTTGTAACTATTTATCAAACTGTAACTGCAACGAGAACAAAATTTTAATTTCATGAAATTTGAAACAGTTTGAAGCGATTTATAGTACCGCTTGATTATTGTAAAACATTAAGAATCGCTATTAACCACGAATACTATGTTTGCGGGTGATAAGATAGAAACAAATCAGACCTATAGTGGATTTGTAACTTCGAGCTAATATCATAGAGAAACAATTACACAATTAATCTGTTGAATTCTAAAATAATGTTTCTTCTATTTCCTCTTACCACTCTTTGTTTTTCTAATTACTATTTATTCCATCTCTAAAGAACTATAATTTTTACCAATAATTATATAATATTCTTATAGTGGCATCTTACAAAATTAATTAGCATGCAAAGTTTGTATAACATGCCAACATAATGGTGAACATGCTAATTTAATGAATAATTAAGATTGTTTTAAGGGACCTTGTTATAAAGTATGAACATGAATAATATTCGAATAGCCACATACACATTTTTCTAAAAACAATTATGACACTGGACAAGTTTTAGGTTATAAAAAATCTCTTTAAAGAATGGAAACATCAAAAATATCCTCTTATTAAAAGTAAGGCTTTTTGCCAAAACTAACCCACAACTTGGTTTTAACTCCAATACTAGACCCCAACTTGAATCAAATGCAAATCTAACCTAAAAGGACTATGAAATTACAGTATAGTGCTCTGTGACCAAACAAAAAAACAGAAGACATTTTTACGAATATAACCCCAGTAAGTTGTCTGGGTCGGGCTGAGTTACTTTTCAGTCGTCTGGACGACTGAAATGTTAGTTGTCTGGACGATTGAATCTTAAAAATAATTTATAAATTCTGTAAAAAATATTTTGATGAGTGAAAAATTAAAAACATGTAATTATAAACATTTATAAGTGATAT